>CAWUFW010004855.1:600000-1160000 GCA_963921515.1 Calotriton arnoldi | reverse complement strand
CCGTGCGCACCGAGTGACGGAGGGGACCCAGGGTACGGAGGCGCCCGACCTCTTGGAGCCCTAGGTGGGATCGGGGAGGTGGGCGAGCCCTCATTGGGACTTCCAGGCCGGCCCGGCCATCTGGTCGCCCCATTGGAAAGCATTGCGCGCGACCAGATGGCTGAGGGGAAAGGCGCGACCCGATGGCCGGGCCAGAAGGACGCCAATCTGCCTGCCCCAAGCCTTCGTGGGAGGGCTCCCAACTGCCCTTTGGAGGGCTCGGGGGCTCTGCATCCCAGGGGCTCATCAGAGCCCTTAGCTGGGTCTCAGGCACGGGGCTGCAAGGGGGGGGCCCGACGGAACTCTGACCCAGGACCCGCAGGCACCTTGACACGCAGGCGAAGCTGGGGAGGCCTGCCCTGGCCCGATGGACTCCCGTGATGGGCACCCAGACCCTCGGCTGGCCACAGGACGTGGGCTCCCGCACCCCAGGGCCCGCCTGAGCCCAGGCCCCGGAACCGGTCCCCGCTTCTGAACCCAGCCAGGCCGGGGAGGGGGGAAGCCTCCCCGGGCACCAAGGACCCTGTCCCGGGCAGATGGACCCTTGGCAGGCCGCAGGACGGGGGCTCCCACACCCCAGGCCCTGCCCGAAACCCAGGCCCCGAGCCCGGTCCCTGCTTCTCAACCCAGCCAGGCCAGTGGGATCTGGGAGCCTGCCCGGGCACAAGGGACCCCATCCCGGGCACTTGGACCCTCGGCTGGCCGCAGGACGTAGGCTCCTGTTCCACTGATTCTTTTCATAACTCCGTGGAACTCCGCGTAGTGGCACTACGCCAACTCCGCCCAGGGTTAATCATAAGCCTCAAATGAGGAGTAAAATCAAGAAAGAGTTCAACAGCATCCCTAATGGAACAGATAAGTCTGCAAGAATGATCTGAAAAATCTGCGCTGCTCAGCCCCAAAGTCAAAGGGTTGTTATACACATTTCTTGCACAGCAAAGTAGGTAAAAGCACAGATTCAGCATAACAGGATCCATGTAACATTTCTTTTGGAAATCAGGATGCATTACATCCATGGCACTATATGTTAGCACTATCCCATTTTCTAAGTACGCTGGATGCTGACGAGTGATACAGTCTTCCAGAGAAGTTTTGAACATACCTTGCATTATCTAACAAAATCTATTCATGAATTTGTGAAACTCAACTCTGCCACTGAAACACAGCAGAAGAAACCTTGAAAGATACAACTTTCTAGTACACTAGAAGATTAATGTAATAGATCTTTGTATTACTGTCAGTCAAAAAAACAAATTGCATTAGCTGTCTTCGCTTTCGCAGAGTCTGTGGGGAGAAAAGATGTGCAGGGAGACCTGATGGGAAGCGGTGCATGCGGGAGTGAAGACACAGAAACAGCATCCATTTAAACGAATATGGCATTCCTCTAAAAATGTGGCATAACTTAACCGTATTAATAAACACACTTCTTAACCCTATATTAAACTTGTTTCAGCTGCATATATACTATTTCATTGTTTATGTATATGATTTAACATAAAATCATTAATACTCAATGTTATTTGTCACATGAAAATATAAATCTAAAATAACTTTCACATCTGCGTGCCACTGAGGAGCCTGTATACCGCCAGGAGGTTTTACAGTGCCTGACTCCTTAGTGAGGCACAGACAGTCTCCAGTTCACAAATCCAAATACATGCATGTCTGTGCTCCAGCGAGAAGCCCGAGCTCTCTTTGGATTTTTTCTTAGCCTCAGGAATAATCCAATCTGCATCTGGCTTCTTGCTGATGTGCAAAGACGTGTATTTCTGAGGAGCCCAAATGCTGTTTGGATTTTTCGGAGTCTAGGAAAAAAAAATGGTTCCTGTTTCCTCACCTGGGCGGTGGGGAGGGGCAGAAATACACGACTGGGCCTGTGGTCATCCAGAACCTAAGAAACCCTACAAGCTCCAGACATTTCTTAACACTAGACCACTCGGAAAGTCCTGGATAGTGTGGCCTATGAGGACGCTGCCTCCTTTGTCTACCAGGAATTCCCTGCACCAAACAAACATTGGTTAAAAAAGAATTTCCTCATATTTTGTTGACAGAAAGTTGCAGAATATATGGAGAAAAACAAAGCTCCTACGACCCAATGTCCCCACATGTCTACCAATAAATAAACAGTACCTCTCATGTGATTGGTGGGGTTATCGTAACTAACAGGAACAGAGACAGGCCAAATATATGACCGTGTGAAGTCAATGTAGTGCATGCATGGTCACAATTTTGACCTATTCCTATCCTGTGCCATAGGCCCACCCAGACATGAGGGTACCGTTTTTACTAGAGAGAAGTGTTGGAACATTGGATGATAAGACTTTTCTCATTTGCTTTTTGCTCTTCAGTTTTCTGTCACAGAAACAATAAGAAATGTGTTTATTTACCCATACTACAAAATTTGAGGATTTCGGGTACTAACTCATTTGGATGCATGCAAATCACATCACTGTGGATTCCCCTTTGCCTCTTGTTTTAAGAAACGTCTGGGGTTGGTGGGTTCACCAAGGTATCAGACAAACCTCTGCCCAAATACTGCAGACATCCTTTATTGAATTCCCCCCATCAAAACAA
Source organism: Calotriton arnoldi (assembly GCA_963921515.1). NCBI lineage: Eukaryota > Metazoa > Chordata > Amphibia > Caudata > Salamandridae > Calotriton > Calotriton arnoldi. The sequence goes on along the minus strand of CAWUFW010004855.1, from coordinate 1,157,387 downwards.
CCCCTATGGTCTAGAGCAGCAGATATTAAACTTTGGACTTCTGTGGACACCACTGATTCACTTTTGGAAGCCGGGAACCCTGACACAATACATAAAACTACAGAAACAAATACATAACAAATAAATAGATGGATTAGGAATATGTTCTTTAATACTAAAAACACAAAATTTACAAAAATCGAAATTTTAACTTAACTAGAAGGCTGGAACCTTTCAAAATTTGGTTGTATTTCTTAAAGGACAGTGATCTCGTAAACTCCAGCATATTGCTTCGTCTTTTTGCTGCTAACGCAACCTTTATTTTATGTCACTGCATATCAGTGCTTCGTTTAAAGCCCCCAAACGTTCATTCTACTGTTTTGCTGTATGTGCACTGCTCTCACGAATCAAGCTAAGGATACCAATTTCATTTTTAGTCGCCAATTTCACATTCCTTCACATTTACAGAGTATTTTTAAAAATTCAATTTTGCTTTTTATGTGAAAATACTGTATTAATCCATCAATGTTTTTTATTCTTTTAAACAGTCACAGATCCTCTGAGTAGGCCCTGCAGCCCTCAGGGGTTTAAAGACCACAGATTAAGAATCACGGGGCTAGCGTGTAGATCCCTGCTCAAATCCAGTCAAAACGCATCCATGCCAGATAACCTCACACTAAGAAGTCCTAGGGGAACATAGTTTTGGGTCACGCCTTTAGAGGGATATGTTCCTGTGAGAGGAAGGTTTAAAGAAAGTACCATGTTTTGGGGAAATAGATTTTGAAAATCTGACTTGTCCTGTTTAGCGTGTTGCCCCAGCCAGCTAAGGGTGGTGTGGCATCCAGTGATAGAAACTTTATGTTATGTAGGGATTAAAAATACGTGGTTGCTGTATGTTTCCTTACTGTCCAGGGATGATACTGTGTAATCCTGACCAAACCCTTCCCAAATCCCTTAAATGTCTGATAACTGAGCACTCAGAAGACCTAGGGGAACACAGAGAGGGTGAAGTCTTGGCAGAGATATATACAAGGGAAACTGGAGGGAATTGCCTTGTTTTGTAAAAATACAAAAATTCTGACAAACGTCCTGTTCAGTGCAATCTCCTGGCAATCCAGTCAGAGTGTAGGATTTCTGGCACTGAACAACGGAAACCTCAGGATGTATAGATGTTACAAGTCTTTACGATTGTGATATGTTTTCATACAGCCCAGGGGTGTTACCTGTGATCAAAGATGCAAAAACCCTAACCCGGCATTTCTCTTATAGCTGCTTTCTAAATTTCAAAACTACACTACACCCAGTTTATTGCCGGTGGGTATCCCAAACCTATAGAAAGTCCATACATGTCTGACAACCCATGCTCAGGAGCCTAAGAGGAACAAAGTTGGGACGCAAGCCTTGGCAGGGATATGTTCATGCAGAAGGAAGACTGTAGGGAAATACCATGCTTTCAAAAAACAGTTGTTAAAAATCTGACAAATGTCATGTTTAAAATGTTCTGCTGGCCAGTCAGTCAGGGCAAGGAAATTCTGGCTACCATCAATATATTCTATGGGACATATGCAGTTTTCATATTTTCCCAATAGTACTGAGTTTGATGTGTCATCAAATGAAGAGTGCACCTTAAACAGTGATTCTTCTACAATTTCGTGATCTGTGCAAATATTACATAATTGATTATGCAGATTGCATTCCCAAGCAAAACCCGCACATAAATGGCATTGCTAGACTCCAGAGAGGGCAACATTTCCTTGGTTAGCATTTTGTTATTTATGTTTTGCCATTTGAGAAATGCAACAAAATAGGAGCAAACATGTTTTAAAAAATGAAAATATCTCCACATTTTCCATTATATCTTCAAGCTGCAAAGAGATTGCTGCTGGGTTTCTCCCAATATAGATCTCTGAATGAGCCTGAAAAAACACATATAGTTGGTATGAATGCACATTGAGACCAAAGATGCAGCTCTGCGTAAATTACATAATGCCCATCAGTGCCATGCTCACATCCATTCTGAATGCCTCCAACTCTTCTCGAACCCCCAATTGCTTGCAAACACGCAACTGTCCTCCCTTTGCTACTGAAGCCCTTTGCAGACCTTTCAAAACCTGCCAACTACAGACTGATCTCTCTGCTACCATTTCCGGCCAATCCTCAACAGACACCTCACAGAAAAACACAGAAAACCACCAACTTCTCTATACCACTCAGTCTGGATTTAGAAAAAAAAGCAACACGGAAACTGCACACATATTCGCATGACCCTGGACACAAGAGGCACTGCAGTCCTCAGCCTCCTGGACCTCCCAGCAGCATTTGACATAGTCTCCCGCCCTATTCACATCCAACACATACACAATATCGGAATCCAAGGACACACACTCCGATGGATCTGTTCCTTCCTGGCTAGAAGGACCCAGTCAGTCAGCCTTGCACCGAACATCTCCGACGCCTGTGATTTCATATGCAGAGTTTTGCAAGGATCTCGCCTGAGCCTGACCCTTCTCAAGTATACATGATCCCTCTACCCAGCATCATTCACTCTCATGACATCAACATCCTCTTTTATGATGACGTCATGCAAATCATTCTCTCTCTTCGGGACAAGACATCCAGTGCCCGGTTCAAGTTCAATGTCTGTATGATTAAAATCTCTCACTGGATGAAAAATGTATAAAGCTGAACACCACCAAGTCCAAAATTGTGATCTTTGGGAAGAGTACATCACAGTGGGACTCCACCTGGTGGCCAACAGAGCTAGGACCGACACCCACCCCCACCACCCATGAAGAAACTTGGGATCATCATCGACAGCAAACTCAACATTACCACCCAAGTCAATGCCGTCACCGCCTCATGCTTCCGTATCCTGAATATGCTAAGGAAGGTTTTCAAATGGCTCCAAATCAGCACCCGGAAAACCATTATGCGTGCCCTGGCCACAAGCATACTGGACTACAGGAACTCCCTCTATGCCAGGATCAACAGAAAACTCAGACCAGTCAGAACTCAGCATCCAAAATCACCTCAACCACCCACGCCGCGCTCACTGAAAGAGCTCCACCAGCTCCCAGTTCACAAATGAGCATAATTCAAATTCCTCACCCACACTTTCAAGGCACTACATAACACTGGCCCAGAGTACCTCAACAGTCACAAACCTTTTAGACTCCTCTGCTTATCCAAACTCCTAGATGCACACATCCGTTGCATACGGAAAACTAGATCTGGCAGTCAAACCTTCTGCTACATTGCTCCTTAAGCATGGAACGACCTGCTGCTACACATAAGCGCCTCCTCCTTACTTCTTGAATTCCGCAAGAAGCTGAAGACCTTATTTTTCGAGCAGTCCCACAGGGCCCTAGGTGTGGCTAGACTCACACCTGCCCCGGATACCCTTCGGAGTGATATTGCACTCTAAATCTGCATAATGTAACATAATTGCCCTCTGAAAGTCTCTAGTGCACCATTTCCACAGCTCTGCCTCAGCAACACATTCCAGTTGTTCAGCATTCATCAATAAATGCACTATTAAAACCTTCGCACCCCTCTGCCAGTGCGTCTCATTCTTTAAATTGGATGAGCCACTGAAAGCTTGAGCCAGGCTTGAGCCAGATGCCTGGCTCTGGCTCAGCTCAAGATCCTCTTGGACCCTAAAGTCCAAAATGGTGCCGAGCTTTCATGTGACTTCTGCCCGCGTGGCACCCCCACTCTAACCACTTGTGCTGAAAATCAAAGATTTGTTTTTAAACTGGACAGGGAACATGAAAGGGAAAGAGATACCTATCCAGTGGTTGAATGAAACAATGTGAAACCATGACACCTGATATTTATGCCAGCTTCCTCACTTGACCAAATTGTGTGATCCTGGGTAAATATGTTATTTCCTTTTTGCGCATTATTGCATTTGAGAGCAAGGTTGTACTGACCTAGAAGGGATTCAGGTAGTGCCTGAACAGCTGGTCTGATAGGCCAGTGTGTGGGCTGTTTCTTTTGGCTGTTTGTGGGCCTGTTTTATGGTCTGCTGGGCCGGCTTTTACTATTGATTTTTTTCATGTTAAAACAAACATTGCCTGCAGAAAGCTCAAATCCATGCAGTCTTCCATACCTTTCAAAACATTTACACAGTGTGTCTTTACAAGTTCAAAACTGCCCCAATTTGCAAACACTATATTTAGCTATCTAATTCACTAATGGGGTCACCTTTATTTTGCTGCCCGGGCCTATTTTCTGTCAAAGTCCGACACTGTATGAGAGCACGTGAGTTCAGGCTGTGTGCTATACCAACACCTCTCTTGTGTCTAGTTTAAATAGATGACAATGTTGTTGCATGAAATAATCTAGGCCACATATAGGACACACAAACCACTGACTTGCCTCAATTCACAAGGGGCATTGTCATTATGGTGTGGTGGAGGGGCTTGAATATTGCTAGAGCTGCTTTTCTGGGGTGGTCCAGGCCAGGATTGTGGTGCTCTGGGTAACAGCAGAGCTGTGTGGGTTCTGCAGGATGGAATTGAGGGCAGTGCTAGAGCTGTTGATGTCTGGAATAGCAGAGGGCGCATGCGTACCATGACTGTGGGGGTTTGGACACTGACAGGGCTATCCGTGTGCCCCAGCTTCTGCTGGCCAGCGTTGAGGTGCACTGCTAGAGCTGTGTGGGAGACCCCGTCTGGAACAGCAAGAGGTGCCACTATCAGGGCTCTCTGTGGGTCTATGATTCTGCTAGGTTTGAGGTGCACTGCTGGAGCCGCTGTGGGAAGAGGCGCCACTATCAGGGCTCTCTGTGGGTCTATGATTCTGCTGGGTTTGAGGTGCACTGCTGGAGCCGCTATGGGAAGAGGCGCCACTATCAGGGCTCTCTGTGGGTCTATGATTCTGCTGGGTTTGAGGTGCACTGCTGGAGCTGCTGTGGGAAGAGGCGCCACTATCAGGGCTCTTTGTGGGTCTATGATTCTCCTGTATGTGAGGCGCACTGCTGGAGCTGCTGTGGGGATCCCGGTCTACAACAGCAGGAAGTGCCACTAGCAGGGCTCTCTGTGGGTCCATGATTCTGCTAAGTTTGAGGTGCACTGCTTGAGCTGCTGTGGGGGTCTGTCTACAAGAGCAGGAAGTGCCACTAGCAGGCCTCTCTGTGGGTCCATGATTCTGCTAGGTTTGAGGTGCGCTGCTAGAGCTGCTGTGGGGATCCCGGTCTACAACAGCAAGAAGTGCCACTGGCAGGGCTCTCTGTGGGTCCATGATTCTGCTAAGTTTGAGGTGCACTGCTTGAGCTGCTGTGGGGGTCTGTCTACAAGAGCAGTAAGTGCCACTAGCAGGCCTCTCTGTGGGTCCATGATTCTCCTAAGTTTGAAGTGCACTGCTTGAGCTGCTGTGGGGGTCTGTCTACAAGAGCAGGAAGTGCCACTAGCAGGCCTCTCTGTGGGTCCATGATTCTGCTAGGTTTGAGGTGCGCTGCTAGAGCTGCTTTGGAGGTCTCTGTCCACAGCAGCAGGAAGTGCCACTGGCAAGGCTCTCGGTGTGTCCATTCTGCTAGGTTTGAGATGCACTGCCAGAGCTGCTGTGGAGGTCTCTGTCTACAGCAAGAGGCGCCACTGGCAGGGTTCTCTGTGGCTCCATGATTCTCCTGTATGTGAGGCGCACTGCTAGAGCTGCTGTGGGGGTCCGTCTACAGGAGCAGGAAGTGCCACTAGCAGGCCTCTCTGTGGGCCCATGATTCTGCTGGGTTTGAGGTGCGCTGCTAGAGCTGCTGTGGGGATCCCGGTCTACAACAGCAGGAAGTGCCACTGGCAAGGCTCTCTGTGGGTCCATGATTCTTCTAAGTTTGGGGTGCACTGCTAGAGCTGCTGTGGGGGTCTGTCTACAGGAGCAGGAAGTGCCACTAGCAGGCCTCTCTGTGGGTCCATGATTCTGCTAAGTTTGAGGCGCACTGCTAGAGCTGCTGTGGGGGTCTGTCTACAGGAGCAGGAAGTGCCACTAGCAGGCCTCTCTGTGGGTCCATGATTCTGCTAAGTTTGAGGCGCACTGCTAGAGCTGCTGTGGGGGTCTGTCTACAGGAGCAGGAAGTGCCACTAGCAGGCCTCTTTGTGGGTCCATGATTCTGCTGGGTTTGAGGCGCACTGCTAGAGCTGCTGTGGGGTTCTGTCTACAGGAGCAGGAAGTGCCACTAGCAGGCCTCTCTGTGGGTCCAAGATTCTGCTAAGTTTGAGGCGCACTGCTAGAGCTGCTGTGGGGGTCTGTCTACAGGAGCAGGAAGTGCCACTAGCAGGCCTCTTTGTGGGTCCATGATTCTGCTGGGTTTGAGGTGCGCTGCTAGAGCTGCTGTGGGGATCCCGGTCTACAACAGCAGGAAGTGCCACTGGCAGGGCTCTCGGTGTGTCCATTCTGCTAGGTTTGAGATGCACTGCCAGAGCTGCTGTGGAGGTCTCTGTCTACTGCAAGAGGGGCCACTGGCAGGGCTCTCTGTGGCTCCATGATTCTCCTGTATGTGAGGCGCACTGCTAGAGCTGCTGTGGGGGGTCTGTCTACAGGAGCAGGAAGTGCCATTGCAGGCCTCTTTTTGGGTCCATGATTCTGCTGGGTTTGAGGTGCGCTGCTAGAGCTGCTGTGGGGATCCCGATCTACAACAGCAGGAAGTGCCACTGGCAGGGCTCTCTGTGGGTGCAGGGTTCTGCTGGTATGGGTTGACTAGCACTGCTGGAGTTGCTATGGGGATTCTGGTCAATAGCGGGTGCAGCTTGTAGGCTCCCTGGTAGTCTGCAGATTTGCTGGTTAGGGTTGAGGTGCACTGATAGAGCTGCTCTGGGGGTGCCAGTCTGCATGAGCAGATCGGCCAGCTGAAAGCGGTCTCTATGAGTCCCAGCTTTAGGAATGAGCTACTGTGGGAAGGGGCGTAGTTTGGTCAGTAAGATTAGGGGGAGTGGGGTGAACTTCACATTTTCCAACAATCACGCTGACATATAATGTTAAAATACATTATATGATAAGCAGGGTGCATGAGAGCAGTGCTTAATTTGAGCCAGTGGTTTCCGGTGCTCGGCACTGACACTTAATTATCATCACTGGCGCTTGTGACAGCCTGCCACAATGTGCTGTCTGGCTAATTTTGAGATGACCACAACAACAGTTAATTATAGATTCAATATGCTTTAGAAATGACTATTACCTGTCACCCAAGCCATTCTTATAGCTTTGGGGGCCTGAAATAGTCCGAACTGTCGCACTTGTAGGTGTGTGAATGTTAATAGTTGGGTTTTTACTATCATTGGCGGCGCTGGCTGGGGCAATATTTGTTACAAGCTGCAGTGGACTCCTGACTAGAGCCCTGGCACTGCATTAGAGGGACCTAAAGGGCAATGGAAAGGGAGAGGAATGCGGATTGGTAGGGGCACTAAGTGAGAAAAAACACAATCTTTCGTAAAATAACCAACATTTTTGAGGAATTTTAAAACAGGGAGAGAGAGTTTGTGTGCGTTTTTGTCTGTGTTTATGTAAAAATTCCTGGTGATATCCGACAGACACCTCACCATACCCGACTGAAAGCACATGTACCTAACTATTTCTCTGGATATACATGTGTTAGGGGAGTGTAACACCCTCCCTCCCCCACCCCCCCTGAAGCTACGCCCCTGGCTGTGGGTCCCGATCTGGCATAGCAGGCCTGAGGTGCTCTGCCAGAGATGCCGTGGAGGTGACTCCCAGAAGAAGCATTGCGTGCTGCAGGTCCCTGCGGACCAGCTTTGGAAGAACTTCCTGCACTCTGCTAATAATGTTCGATTCTATCAGGCCTTTCTCTTTCATGGACGTTAACAAGTCACAAATTTTGCTGAATATAAATTGAAAAACGCTGATATATGCAGAAGAGCGCCTCATTAGCGGTTACCACGGCGATGGTATGGTTTGCACAAAACGTCGCTGTGATCTTATTACTGTGATTAAACTTCAGCAGCGGAGCGATCACTCAAGCATGCCAGACAAGCAGAATGCCGCGTTGTCATTATTTTATTTCAATAACACTCTGTGCCATGTTATCCGGATTCCGATCCAGTGTGAAAGGGCCTGTGACCTCCAAAGGGTAAAGTGCGCCCCCAAGAAGCTCTGTTGCCGTAATATTTTCAAACGGCTGATGCAGACCTACCAAATAAAAAAAAACATGTGAGGGGGGGGCGGGGCTTTGGAAGGGGCGTCCTCTCAACCTCACCAAACCCCCTCCCCTAGGATTTGTGGGGCCCTGGGCAGGATAGGAACATGTGAGCCCCCTCTAATTTGCATAAGATGTAATATCACAGGAAGTGGCATCATAAGAAGTGTCAACTAACCATTTTCTGTGACTGTTGAAGCAGCTTTTCAAGAAGCTACTTCTCTAATGTGGATATCACTGAGATGGCTACAAATACAAATAATAGCCCTAATAAAATAAGTACAAATATTTTAAAGCTCTATTATGTGGAAGTACAACAAAAGCTAGGCCTATATCTCTCCAAAACCGATGTTTCCAGATTAGAGCATGATTACAATTCTAAGACAGATTGTCCCATAGCTATACAGTCAGTCTTCAGGTAGACTCCCTGATACTCCTTTTGCAACAGTGAAGTTCAGGGTTAAGGCATTTGGTTTTAGCAGGAATGGGTATCAACACAAAGGGATACATGCTGGTTCAGGTGAGTGACCTGCTGTTGGAACCAGCAGTTTCTGGTTGGCTGAAGGGATGCCCCTGCCAGGCAGGGCCTACTGCTCCCGTCAAGGGCGGGCGATTACACTCACCGTATAATCTGTGCGCACCCTTGGGTATCTTGGCACTGAGGAGTCAGGCTTCCTTCAGAGGCAATGTGTAAAGCAAAGGCCCAGCAGTTGTTTACATACGCAGGATGTAGGTAAATAACATTTACATTCAACACACATATTCAATCATTATAACATGAGTGGAGAGGTGTGGTGCAGCGGCCAGGGCAGCTGACTTCGGAGCACAGGGTTCACGGTTCGATCCCCGGCTGCGGCAGCTCAGCACCATGTGACTCTGGGCAATAGCTCACTTAATTTCCACTCCGGCCCCCAGCGCCTTGAGACCCGTAAGGGTGAGTAGCTGCGCTATATAAAAATGGACTTACATTTACCATCATATACTTTTGGGCATAAAATACATTTGGAAATATTACTAGCAGTACTAGGCCCACTCGTATCATTATGATATCCAAGTATGCACTCTGTGGACAATTCCTAATCGAATCCCTCCCAATACAGAGAGAGCACCCTTATGGTGTGTGACACGCTATCCACCCCAGTCCCACTCTAGTAATCCTGATAATACAGTCCCACACTATCATAGGGGACACCCTGGGTCACAACGATATCAAAGATATGTCCATAAATAAAACAAGAACACTTTTTGGCATCACTGCAGGCCGGAGCCATGTGGGTAAACCCAATGTCAAATGTATTCTGCTTTTGGCATGAAATCAACATATATAGCGGCACCGCCAGCTAGTGTAGTGAATCACAGGTGGTCCGCTGACTATCACTCCCATTCCCACACTCACTCCGCACTGCTGCACGATATGACAGGTACCAGCCCAGTCCGTAAGGAACACTCTCTCACACATACGTGCTTGGCACCCTAATGATGTGCCACTGGTACCCAACAGGTCAATGGATAATACCCTGCAGACTCCGTGTCCCCAGCCTCCCTCCACTCTCTGGTTCACCCTGATTGTCCTATTCCCCCAATGGAAGATAACCAGCCCCGCCTCCCAGATATTAGGCCACACGCAGCCAAAGTCACACTTAGTCTGGGTCCTCAGGAAACAGGTGGGGATATGTAGCAAGTTTCAATTCGGAGGTAGACGAATATGTCTCTTTACTACGAATGCGCTTTTCACGCATTCCATTACAACGCGGTCATTACAATGAAGAGTTGCAAATTCCGTACCTTGTGGCACCATGTCCAGTGCACGATGATACAAGCTGTACGAGACCTGCTCTGTCACACATGCAGGTGCAAGTTCAGCAGAGCCACATGAGGTAGAATGAGGCACTGCTACCGGTACACCGCAACCTCCGAGGGTTGCACCCTGTGAATCGAATATGACACCGCATGCAATGAGGATGAGGTCAGTGTGTCGCATGAGAGAGATGCAGCATGATCGACGTAACAGGCCACACAGGGTCCCCCAGCCGGTGGGTCCACTCACCACCAAATAGACGCTTATGAGTGTCAGGGTCCCCGTAGTACAGGAACCACATGCCTTAGATGCGGGCACGATTCCTGGGGCTCCACACTAGACAATCCGGTCTCCAGACAAAAGTCTTAATTCCACGCTCACACCGCACTACCCGATGGGATTCCGTAGCCGTTGTGGGCACTTGAGAGGGCACCGCTCTCCAAATGTCACAGGTAGGTGGTGTAGATCCCTCGCAAGAGATCTTTAATGTCCCTTAGATCTCAAGGAGAACAGGAGCTCCGCAGATGGACCCTTGGAGAGCACACTTCAGAGCGCCACATTTCAGAAGGCCTTAAGCCCAGCCAGTCACTGTTCAGAAAGGGAATACGATCCACTTCATGGGCAGTTATCCATGTGCACAACAGAGTCCTCTGATCATGTGCACGCCGGAACTGGGTTTTCCGGTCCAGCGTCCCCGTAAGCATTTCTCACCCTTTGCTGAAAGAATGCACCTGTATTTATACTGTTGTGTGCCTTTGAAGTTCGAGGTGGTTCAAGGAGTTTCCACAGATGTCTCCTCTCAATAGGTAGCGAAAACACACACAGGTATTCCTCACTACCTGGGTGAATGTGCGCTAGTGCGCACACCGACCTGCAATGGCAGGTTGGACACATAGTCCCCAATACCAGGGGTGGAAGTGTGCCTGCCCAAATCTGCAACAGCATACTGGACACGGGTTTCACTAATATGTGTGTCAGTGGTTACGCACGTGCCTGTAATGGCAGGCGGCACACTCAATCACAGGCACCTATCCATAATGTCATAGGTGCCAGGGCACATCCTCTAGCCTGCTCTGGCAGGCTGGACATGTATTCCAAACAGCATAAGTGCAGATTCGCACACCCTGGCCTGGAATAGCAGGCTAGGCGCATAGCTAACACTCCGTAAGTACAAGGGCGAGGTGGGCACGTGCACCTTCTCTCTGCAGTACAGGGCGAAAGTACCCAGATTCCTGAGACAATCGGCAAAGACTAGGAGGAAAAAGCATAAATGTTTTGGGGTAATTTCCCCTAAGAATAGCCATGTCCAACACCTGCAAATGCTCCAGTAAACATCAGAAAGCACTGACTGCAGAAAATAAGAGGATGAGATGGCACAGATGACATGCGCTGGTGGGGTGGCCAATATATTGGCAGGCAGGAGCACCAAAAGCTGGACCATTCCCACAAATTGAATGCCTAAACCCAGCAACTACTCTCAAACTTCATTTTTAAGAGATGAAAAGACCTGAAGTAACTTAAAGATATAAAGATGAGAACGCTAAACAAAAACAATAATGTGTATCCAGGGGAAAAAACTGCTAAAAGCTACAATGGGAGCCAGTCACTAAACAGACAAGTAGTAAATTAAAGCAACAAATCAAGAGGGATTTATTATAGCAGACAGTGCAGTTTTCCCTTACAAGGAAATGAGATTTAGCAATGTAGAATAGGTTGGGGAAGGTGGTGTTTGACTTTCAAAATAAAGCTCCCATAATCCCTGACATTTTGCAGTTTTGAAGATTTTAAGTCACATGTCCTTAAGATCTCAAAGGACACTTGCAAAATTGTGAGGGATCCAGACACATGTCGCTTGACTTAAATTTAGCCTAAAAAGTAATAACCAAATTCCACCTACCCTCCGGTAAATCCACTGGAACTTGGATAAAAAGATAATTGAATGAAAGACCCTTGAAAGACCATGTCCATCATCCATAAATTACTCCAGTCATGCCCCAGGCTATCTAATCAAAGACTTTTGGTCCTTCCAATCGCCAATACAAGATTTGACTTCCTAAAACTACTGGCCACCCACTCACCTAGGCTGATCACTCCATGTGTGACGATGTACTCTATGGAATGAGGCACTCACTCCTCAGTCAGCTCCCCTCCGCAGCCCCTTTTCCTGTACACTGTCCCTTCTTCTCACCTCCAAAGAAAGGCTTATTCAAACCGTACTGCTGAAAAATAGCAATTTCCCCAGGACTCACAGTCACGCCTTGATTGGGATCATTTGTTGTGGGAAGAGGCGCACATCATCTTGTGCGTGCCCAGGCCTTCCCATTGTCATTCTGCACTTGACAGTAATCAGGCTATCTTTGGGAGCATGTCCAGACTGACCCTGTGCAGCAGCCTTGTAAATGCATTTTAGTACTCTTTAGGTCAGGATAACTAGTGTGTAGCATATATTGCTCTAGTTTCTCGGACAGTTAGTGACAAATGACGCACTGTAAAACACGCTGGAGCAGATATCTCAATGTCCTTCAAACTACTTTAACTAGATATTTGGGCTTCTTCACCTTCCCCTTTCCTCAGGGTGTTTTGTTACATTACACCAAATGGTGCAGATAATGCATATTTCTTTAGTTGTTGTTGTGTTGAAAGAGATGAAGGAAAATAGCACTTCAAGAGGGTATCTTGGTGCTAAGAGATTTCCAGGGGGAAAGGTACAGACTATACTAATGTATAGAAAGGCCAGTTTTACGTTTTTTTCCAGAAGATTTAGGATGCACCATAGCTCAAGACTGAGACATTTCCAGTCCTGTGCAGCTGGAAAAGAGAAGGATCCACCTCCAATATGTTCCCTCTTAATTTTCGAGTGGCACAGGAGCATGTCTTTTACAGAGCGTAGGATGATTCTGGAATAGATGGAAGGAATAATATAGTGCTGAAGAATTAGCGGGTCGTTTATATGCACTGCACAATGGCAAATGGATAGATCATTTGATAGCGGGAATCAACAGAAAGCAGAAAGATTAATAGAAATGCTACAGCATTTAGGGCAGCCTCAGATGAGAAACCTATCACTGTTCTTAATGATCTGAAGGGTACCAAATGCAAAAGGTGGGAAGTTCAAGTCCAGGAGCACTTGGGTAATCTGGTTGTGAGAAGATAATTGACTGTACAACAGTCTTGCGGCAGTGACAGGGGTGAAAATGCAGGATTTTGTGTTGCATATGGATGTAGTAGAAGTAGATGACGCACTGTTTGTTCAGACAAGGAGAGAAGATGTTGGAAAATGAATCCAAGATTGTCTTGTTGACGCAACCATGGTGGTTGATTGGCCAGCTTCACAGGCCACCAAAGAAAAGTGTATATGGGACCAGGCCCCTTAAAGATGCCTGATGTTTCGCTATTAAGTTTTAATGAATTTATCTTTATCCAGAAAGAAACTGATTGCATGCAAGTCCAAAACATTTTATTGGTTAAAGACCATATTATCATTGAATGAAATAATGATTTGGATCTCAATATGTATAGAACATCAGCAAAAAACCAAAGGATTGAATGACTAAGGCTAACTGGGAAAGATGAAGAATAGAAAGCGGAGGCCCAGAGAATTCTACAACTCAGAGGTTTAGTACATCACCGAAATGGTACGGACGGCCTCGCAGAAAGGATGGAGTTAAAGCCACTCCCGGGGAATACCTTGAATTCCAGGTTGTTCCAGTTGATACAAAAGCACCGGATGGGAAACTTACATATGTAACACTATAATTTAGTAATATCAAGGCTGCTCTGCCTTCCTGATCAAGAATCAGGCACAAACCATCTGACACAGCAAGAAATGCTACTTCCAACTCGTGGAGAGGTCAGAATCCAACTGGCAAGCGATCAATAAGTAAATTAGTTTCTATGAAAGAGATTTGTCAGTTGAATTATTTTTCAAGGATTTTTTAGAAAAAGGCAGCAAAGAGATGTCAGAAGATGCTGAGAAGCGTTGATCCTGCTGAAGGATTTTGGAGCAGAGGAACAAGCACAGCTTTTTAGTGTCTTGCGCTTTTTTTTAACATTGGTAGGAACCGATGACGAGGCAAGGGCAATATTGTAAATGGAGGTCAGGGCAGGGGCTATGATCTTTAGATGTCTATTCATAAAATGGGCAGGAAAGTGCCCCAACTGGGAGCTATATTTAATAGAAAGGCCAGCCAAGAGGAGTAAGAGTACACTAGTGGTGGCTGGTGAGGTTTGTGAGTGGTGAGGCTGGGCTTGGGCTGGGGGGGTGGAGGGTGACGTCATTTTTTTCGGGAGGTTAGTAGCCAGGTCTCGCAAGTACAAGTTTTCTACTGGCCTCCACATCCTCAGTGATGTCACGCGACCTCCACCATCTTGAGTTTACCACAATTCTTGCCAATTTGTTCTGTTTGTTAGTTCTATTGTGCGGCTATTCTGTCATCCATCAGTTTATTGCTGCACTTCACATTTATTCACTGGTCTTACACAGACCTCTGGGTCCACTGGTGTTTGATCTTGAAAGGGTAATCAGTTGTCAGCAGGCACTTGAGCCACATTGTTTGCTTGGCATATGATTGGTGATTGTGCTCTCAAACTCTGCTGTCTTCGTGGGTTTCCACAATCCCATATTTTCATTCCTTCCTGGGGTGCAGTACCCTTCTTACCAATTTCCTTTTACCACATCATGTCTTGCACCAGGGTGTAAATATTCCAGGTATTTTCTATTTGCACACCTGACTTAGCGCACAATCTTTTGTAAACAGCAGAGTAGGCTTCTGTAGGCAGACTGTACAAGCCCATAGCCTTTGTGCCATATAAAAAGCTCCTATGGTCTTTGTGTCTAGTTTTGTAACAATTTGCATTTTGTTTTAAAGTTTCATTTTCAAACGTTATATGCAGCAAGTGCATTAAAGCCTTCTCAAGGTGTTTACCACTAGGTTTGAAAAGAAATGTAACTTCACCAGTAGGAGGTTGGATAAGGCTTCTGACTTACCTTGGCTCATGGAAGTATCGATTCTGGATGTGTCCTAAGTCTCACACTATACTCACAACGCCCCATATATAAGATGCATCAAACCTCATCACCTCCAGAACTGGCCATCTACTCCAGTGTACCCACATTATAAAGTCGGGCTGCACTCAGCTCTCGGACTAAACCCCCCACACCAGAGTCCAGACCAGCGCCCACGCTACACTTACCACACTCAGGCGCGCACTATAGCACACATATTGTACAGTAAATAAGCATTCCTCCTACATATCAGTTACATTTAAATATATACAACAAGAAGCCAAGTAGCAATGCACTATGTCTGCCCCCCTCCCCGACATCCATCCATGCGACAAGGTACTAAATGGGCCTATATAAGTTAAAAAATGTCCGCCTGGGCCTTACTCTGGTGAACTGCCCGACTCCTGAGTTCACGAGTCCTGCTGTCCTACTCTCGACAGCAACCTGCAGCGCTGTGCGCAGCTGCAAGCAACCTTTAGGACTAGCTGCTGCCGGCACTGCAGTAATGTTGAATCTGATTCAGACTGCCTCCAAACACGCAGTCCCACTGTCCGACTCGAGTAGCGCTTCCAGTCCGTTTGACACTGCAGTGCAGACTCACGTGCGGGAAGCAGTCTCAGGTCGAGTCTGCGCAGACTCGATTCTTTGACTTCCCGCCTGCCCCACCCTTTCCCAACTCGTCACAGGGTGGGTCCCACCATGCCCTGTAATGAGTTGGAAAAGGGTGGGGTGACAAGCTCTCCACTCTCTGATTGACGTGGAGGCTTAGCGATACCGGGCTTGTATTTGAAACGCCCGGAGCTTACTTTACCTCCATGCCATCAGGGGGTGGAGACTGGGCCTTGAGGCTAGGTCTTTGCCAAGCTGATGACCTCACAGGCTTCAGGGCTGTGAGGTTGTCAGCCCGGCAAACAGATAGACGTCTTTGGGCCGGACCGGGGAACAAGCATCCAGAGTCACGTGACAGTGTCTACAATGGTCACTGGACAACGGCGGCAGTGTCGGTGAGTGGTGCAGACAGTGCCCCATGTTACAGTAGTAGACTACAATAAAGGGGGATTTTTTTTATTAAAACAAATATGAGCATTGCCATTGCTATATTATTGTTGAATGTAACGGGGGCGGAGCCCCGACGCCCTCGGAGTACACAGAGAGCTGGCTGTAATTCAGCAGACATGTCTAGGATGGTTCAAGATCACAAACCTTTGTGAAGGATGACACACATCACAAATCTAAGCCAAATTTTCTACTTGGAAAATAAAGAGACAGTTAATTGCAAACTTTGGCAGAAGGCTCAATGTATTGAGCAGCACATGCAGGTTCAAAGACACTTTTACCTCTCCTTCAGCCTCTTACCTTTTTTTGCTGATTATGCCCACTTACATCCACTGTCTCATCTTTCCCCAATCCCCAAGCCTCTTACCTTTTCTCTCTGGTTCTGCCCCTCTTACATCCATGTTTGCCCTCATCCTTCCATACTCTACTCTTTACCTCACATCTTTCCACCCAGTCTCTCATATTCACTTGCTGATTCTGCCCCTCTTACTTCCACATCTCTCTTCCATGACCTACTCTTCACCTCTCAACTCTCCACCCAGTCTTTATCTTTTCTGCTGGTTATGCCATCCTAAATCCAGCAATGCCTTTTCTTTCTCTCCTTTCCTTTTATCTTCTCTTGCTGCTCCTGCCCTGTTACATACACCTTTGTCCTTCAATCAATTAATCAGGATTTATAAAGTGCAGCTAATCACCCGATAGGGTATCCAGGCACTTGCAGGTTTGAAGGCTTATTTGGACAGCCAGGTTGTGAGGGCCATTTGGAATTCTGGAAGGGAGGTGGTGGTCTGGAGGTGCATGGGGAGGCTGTTCGAGGTCTTTGCTGCAATGTGGGAGAAGGAGCGTCCTTCTTCCCTCTCTCCTCTTGCAGATTTTGCCCTTCTTACAATGAACGCTACCTCCCTGATCTACACTCCATCTTTAATCTCTCACCTAGCCTTCAACCTTCTCTTGCTGGTTCTGCACATCTAACATCCACCTTACTCTCCTCTCTCCCTCTTCATCCAACCTCTTACTATCTCTTGGTGGTTCTTCTCTTGCCACTCTGCTTATCTTCTCTTGCTTGCTGGTTCTGTCTCTCATATAGCCATGACTCTTATCCATGCACTGCCATCACTGCTTATCTCTCCCTTAGCCTCATAACCCTTTTCACTGGTTCTGCCCCATTTACATCTTCTCTCCATTTTCATCCTTCTGAACACTCTAATCTTTTTTCACTGATTTTGCCCCTTACACCACCTATTTCCATTCATGCTCTACTCTTATTCTCGTCTCTTCTTCAAACCTAATTTTGTGGATTCTGCCCCTCTTACATCAATCTCTTTGCTATCCCCAGTTTTGTTGCTTCTCTTTCTCGTTATGTCCCTCTTATATCCACCTTTCTCCTCCATGCTGTATGCCTCATCTCTCCCCCTGCCTCTTACTTTTCTCACTGATACTGGCCTTCTACAACCACCTCTCACCATCCCCTCTCTCTTCTCTGTGTAAGGTTTCTTGGTTGTTCCGCCTCTCTTACATCTACGTGCCCCATCCATGTACTACCCTTCACCTCTCATTTCTTCCACTAGCCTCCTAATGTTTTTTGCTGGTCTGTCCCCTTTTCTGATGTTGCACCAGATCTGCCATACTAGGAATGCTGCTGTGTAACTGTTTGCCTTCATATTTGCCGTGTTCTTCTGGATTTCTCCCTGAGGTCAAGCTGCTGCGGCTTCCACCCACTACTGGCCTCCTTTTGACCTGAGACTACTCCCTTATTTCGAAGTCATCTTCATTATCAGTGAGTGGAAGAACAAAAGTTACTTTGTGGTGGTGGACTTTGCAGTGGTAGTGCTGGACACGGTTTGCATGTAGTTTGCAGATTTGGTGGTGATGTCAGATTACTCTGATGATATATGAACACAACTTCCATGTCTTACTGGTCTTTCTGTTGTCCTTTCTGGTGCATCTGCTTGAATGCTGCGGACCCCACCACTGTTGGGTTGCTGCCACTGGCAGTGTATACACCTCCTGCATCTGCACGCACCCACCAACCACAATGGAGAGGCCCAAATGAGTTTGAAACTGGATCTATTTCATTCACGTGACGGTGGTAGTTGAGTCCAGATGAGAATTGTTGCATATGCCCTTCATCAACACTGAAATGTTTGGTCTTGATGACATTTAAATCTGTTTTTCCATTTGAGGTGTATAAAACATGAGAAATCAAGCTTTCAAGAAATACAGGCTAACTGTGCTCCGTTGCCCATCTTGTTAACACATGATCTTGCCGTTGCTCTTATTTTCTGTAATAAAATATCCTAGGCTTGCTACGAAAGACTTATATTTTCGCAGCTGAGCTGAACAAAATGTACTTTCCCAAGGCCCAAGGCCAACCTAACTGTCCTAGACTGAATAAGATAACATGTAATGAGTCATGTCCCCATGTGAATACTGTGGGAGCACCTAAGTCTAAGAATGGTGAAAGAATCATTGAATGTCCTCTGTAGTAAATGTTTATTTTTGCTTACTCCTCATTGCTTAGGAGTCTATGAACCATGCACTTGTGTAGTGAATGTATGCAATTCTTTTCTTAAGGACCTATATATGGATGTGATCCCTCTGTGAAATCATCACTTCCATTTTCCAATTTTTAGAAAGCAAATCTATGCTATCTCAGATCAAAAATGTCAACTGTTGACCAGATATTCAGACTCCAACTACTTTACTGGAAAACAGTGACTATAGAGGGTGGCAGCCTCTATCTAATATTTGTTGATCTGAAGTCGGCCTTCGATCTTGTACCCAGAGAAAAATTATGGAGGGTTTTGAGTGAACTAGGGATTCCTCCATATCTTCTAAAAGCTATTAAGAGCCTACACTTTGATAATTTTGCACAAGTGTGCTGTGGGAGGCACGGGGAACTTACTTCTCGTTTCCAAGTCCAAAAGGGGGTACGGCAGGGATGTGTTTTAGCTCCTACTTTATTTTGTTTATTTATTAATGATCTTATCAACCATCTTAAATTAATTGTGGACAATGATGCTCCAAAGTTAGCCTCAGGGAAGGTCCCTGCGCTGATGTTCGCAGACGACACTTTGCTGCTTTCGAAATCGCCTATGGGCATTCAGCGCATTTTAGATGGTTTTGCAAACTTTTGTAAGTTAAGAGGGCTGGAGATCAACATAGATAAAACAAAATATATGGTCTTCAACCCTCCTCATACAACCCGGCCAAACCCTTCTCTGCATGGTATCCCCTTAGAAAGAGTTAGGATATTTGACTACCTGGGAGTTACCTTGGCTGAGAAATTTGAATGGGGCCCTCAAATAGATAAAGCGAGGCTTAGATTAACACAGACAGTCGGTGGTATAATGAAATTGTATAGATCTTCTGTTTTTAAACCAGCTGCCCCTGTGGTGGAAATCTATAAAGCCCAGGCGAGGGGTGCTACACTTTACGGGGTAGAGTTGTGGGGACATTGTCCAACTGGAAACCTGATAAAGGTAGAGAATAATTTCATGCGAAAAGTATTAGGTTTACCCCGCAGCACCCCTTTAATTCCCCTTCGTATGGACCTCGGATTGAGGCCGCTTGATGAAGAAATTGCCATAAGACTCCTAACTTTTTGGCGGAGGATGTGGGTGACTCCAGAGCTGTCTGTTTTTAGGGCTGAACTCTCTGAGTTTTTATCTATGTGTAATATAAAGAAAATCACATGGCTCTGCCATATAAGGGACCTTGCCCTCAAGATGGGCATGCCGGACCTTTGGAGCACGCCTGAGACATCGTGTGCCAAGCTCTCAAGGTTGGACCTAGTCAATTCTTACAGAGCAGCCAAGCTAAGGGCCACCCGCGAAAGTACCTCAAGTGGTCGTTTAACTGTAGAATTTCTAGCGATAAAGGATGTATATAGCAGGGAAACCTTTTTAGATTTTGTTGAACCCCCAATGGCAAGGAAACTGTATATGCAATTGAGACTGGGGACCCTCCCACTTGCAGCATACTCCAGCAAATGGCTGAGAGACCAAACTGGTGAATGCCCTGCGTGCAAATACAAGGTGGAGTCTGAAATACATGTTCTGCTCCTCTGCCCCGCCTATCGGCTGCCGCGCAAGCGTTGGTTAATCCAACTATGCAAAAATTTAGAGTTTGTGCGCGCCATAGAGGCTTATAGAGTTTTAAAATATGACACTCACCCCCCAATTGTCTTTGCTGTATCGCGCTTTTTAAATTGTATGTGGCACACTCGTCGGGCTTACATAAAGTGATTGCTGGGGGTTGAAGGGAATTGGTGTAGGGTGAGTAGGTCTATGTCTGGGTTTTAGGCCTTGCACTGATGTCCCACAGTTTTATTTTATCATAAGATTTTAGTAAAAGATTTTATTGTCTGGATATTTTTATGCATTTGATGGTTTCTTTTTAACGCTTTTTTATCTGGCTGGTTGTATTTTAATTGTTTATGTTTTAATATATATAACTTTCATCCCTGATGTATCTATGTAGCTTGTGCTATGTGTTTTTTTTCTTTTGTGGGTTGATCATTGTATATGAAATCCTTTGTGAGTATTTAGTGTTTTTTAATGCAGATGTATATACTGTTTGTTTTACTGATGCACTTTAATGGCCTAAGTGGCCGAAATAAAGTATTAATGATGATGATGATGATGATGATGAAATCTATGCTGGATTTATTTGAACTGTGCTGCATTCTTTGCTGACTCTTATGATTTGCATGCATTAAATTTACTAATCAATCAAGGTGTTTGTTAAGCGCGACTACTCACCCGTAAGGGTCTCAAGGCGCTGTGGGGGGGGGTGCAGGGTCCAGTCCATCAAGGAGGGGGTCTGTCGAAGAGCCAGGTTTTGAGGTTTCTCGCGAAGATGGGGAGCGATGTTGTCTGTCTGAGGTGAAGCGGAAGGGCGTTCCATGCTCTGGCCGCGAGGAAGGAGAAGGAGCGGCCTACCGATCTGGTCTTTCTGGTGAAGGGGACCACGGCGTAGCTGGGCTGATCGTAGGGTCCTTTGGGGTTCGTGGAATTTGAGTCGGCTGTTCAGGTATGCTGTTCAGTTATGCTGGTCCGGTGTCGTGGAGGGCCTTGTGTGCGTGGGTGAGAATCTTGAAGGTGATTCTAGCCTCGATGGGGAGCCAGTGGAGTGTGCGCAGGTGCTGGGAGATGTGGCAGTGTCTTGGCAGGTTGAGGACCAGTCTTGCGGCGGCGTTCTGGATGTTTTGTAGCTTGCGGGTGAGGTTTTTGTTTATTCCGGCGTAGAGTGCGTTGCCGTAGTCGAGTCTGCTGGTGACGAGGGCGTGAGTGAGTACTATTGATGGCACAGCTTCTGAATTTCTGTAACTGATATTCTATAAGTAAACCTTTCAATCATAGTCCTTGTCAGGTCAAGAAGGGAGCACCAAAGTCCAATAGGGACAACACCCCTCCCGGTGCAAGCCACTGGCGCCTATAAGAGGGTAAATGAGATATAGGTTTTCGCGCCGACAGGTCTGGTAGCAGAGCTGATGGTTCTGACTGGACCTGTCTGCTACAGATTGGACCTCCCTGATTGAGGTTAATCGACCATAGAATCGACTACTGTACCTTCATGATTCAGGTGGTTTTATCCCGAGATTCAAATTGTTCAAGCCCGATCTTGATTCCGAAAGGCCATGGGGAGATGGGATGACTGACTGAGTTTGAATTTAATTGATATGCGGCACTAAATCTTGGACTTGTCAGGATGGCAATTATTGTCCTCTTGAGGATGTTGTTCGACTTTTGAGGACAGCTGTGTATAATCTGTGATTTGCGCTTGTGGTTAAAATATTGCAGCAAGATACCTCCTGCTAGTCATGGTTTGAGATTATGGAATTGTCGAAGTTGCCTGCTAAGGCGAGGTGTACTGTGAGGTGCAATCAGTCATACTTTTCAAATAGGGAGGGAACTCTTCAGTTGCATGATTGTACTAAACAAGGTTAGCAGTCTTTCATTCCTTAGTGCACAGGAGTGAGCGTGCAAGTCATGACAAGTTCCCGCATTTCGTGAGTCTGCCACTGCATGAAAGTGGATAGCATTCTCTGTACTGTAGAAATTTTCCAATTAGAGGAAACAGGCACATTAATAATTAGAAGCGTAGAGACAATTTAAGGGAGATGAACAGTATATGGTTGCTTACGACATAGGGTCCCGCGCAGGGATTGACTGCTCTGAGCTGAGATTTGATTAAAACGTGCTGGTACTGGCGGATGAACTGTGAAGGGAGTATGAAATTGAAGTAAAGAGTGACTGTTGATTTTGACAAAATGGGGAATCCCTTTTAACAAAACAGTATTCAAATAAGGATGAGAAATTGTGGCCCGAAGGCACACCAGCTCAAGAGATGGTGGCAAAGAAAGGGTTACACACATGCAGGTGACTCAGCCAGTGGCAGGATTACATTGCAAAAGATGGGGAATTCTGATTCCCGCTGAGCGGCACATTTCACATACCTAGAATTGAAAATCTGAGAACTTAAAGCCCCAGCCTAGACTCACACCATTCAAGGCCCTAAATCTTTGGTAATAGGTGCTAAACAGAAAAAAGCAAAAAAGAATTGTGCTGAAAGTCCGTAATAAGGCTTACTTCTGGATCAGCGAGTGGGACGATAAACGACAGGGGAGATGGTGGGAGGAAGTGATTGAGACAGTTGGAACATACCCGTTGATAAATAGTGGGGACCTAGAGGAAGGAAAGACCAGTGCAAAAAAGAAGCCCAGAGAAGGGACAGAGGAAGAAAGTGATGTGGAGGATGTCTTCATAGACGAGCGCCTAAGAATAAGACCACCTCTGTATCACATCGCCCCCGCAGCAGGTCCAGACACCAGTAGAGAACAAACTACTTCTGTTCTCCCCCGAGGCAAGTGTACCTCAAGTTACTCAGAGACCACTGTCAAACTATCTGCCCCGACATCAACTCCTGCTACTTCAATTAAATCTCAAACCCTGACTAGTATAAGTACCCCATTCCAACGATTACTAGCATGCCTCAGATTTACCAACCCTCAAGTATTCCCTTAAGCATTGCGGATACATACAATATATAAAATCCTGGAATTCCACTGAGAGAAATTTAGGAACCCCAGTTATGGGAGGTACCGCAACATCCATGACTCTAGAGACTGCTGCACAGCCCTCTGTACAGACCACACAGGAACTAAATATAGCTCAATTGAAAATTGAGTTTGAGGAGATTGTTAAGGGAAACGTGAGATTGGATTTTTTGAGACATTACAATGACAATGAATTGCTTGATATGAGCAGAGAGGCTGTGAGAGTGTTGTGAGAAGCTTATGTGAAGGTGGAAAAGGTGGCTGATGAGTGTGGGTATGATCCGATGCAAAGAATGCTTGCCCGCCTGGAAAGTATTGGAATCAGTGACTTTGCCTTGGTTACGCTAGGGTCCTTCCTATTAGGACAAGAGCAAGCAGTTACTCTTGGAAATGAAATTTTGTCTCCAAGCCATGTGGAGCATCTCAGGTTTGTATGACATAACCACGCTTTCCTTTCCCATGCGTTCATTAACAATGCGGGCGGAACAACGAATGCGTCTGAACCACGCATTCCATTTACAATGCAAGTCATTATAACTACTTGCCTAAGGGGGGCACTGGACTTTGGAACAGTATAATTTACTATTCTAAGTCCAGTCCCCGCAACAGTAGGGAAAGCATTGGACTTTTAAGTCCAACGCCACTTTGCCCGACGCATGTCGTTGTAACGACTTGAGCTGTAAATGTAGTGCGTGGTTCAGATGCATTCGTTATTCCGCCCGCGTTGCGAAGGCAATGCGTTGTTCGCCGGGTTCTTCAGGTTCTCTATAGTGTCATATACTGAGGACACTCAGATATTGGTCTCCATTTCCACTGACCTGCTTGAGATAGCCACTCATTTCTGCAACTGAATGCAGGAGGGGGAAAAATAGATAAACCAAAACTGGCTTAAGCTCAACTCAGGGAAGACAGAGGTCCTTTTATCTGGCCGGGACACTTCATTTTGGTCCCCTATGTGGTGGCCGCATGATCTAGGAAACCTGCCTTGTCCGGTCACAATAGCTAAAAATATCAGAGTCTATTTCGACGACAAGTTGACCTTTGCAGATCACAGCAGTCATGTCACTTCTACATGCTTCTTTCTATTGAAAATTCTGTGGAAGACGTTCCCCTTCATCCCTTTTGAACTTAGATAAATGGTAATGGTTTCCCTCTTGCTATTGAAAAATGACCACTGTAATGCCCTATACATGGGCTTTCAGCAGCAACTGTTCTACAAAATGGTGATGCCCGGCTGCTATTAAGTATTCCTGAATTTTAGTCAGCCTCGTATGCAATTGCTGACTTACATTGGCTGCCGCTGAAGAAGCGTGTTACTTTTAAGGCTCTCTGTGTGGCACATAAAGCACTGCATGACGCTGGACCGGAGAACTTAAAGTCAATGTTCTGTTGGTATGTTCCCAACAAAACACTATGCTCTGCCTTCTCCAAAAACATAAGTGTACGAGGTTCAAAAAAGCCATTTAGGGGTGGGTGGGGAGGGGGGAGCTTCTTACAGTCTACTAGAAAAGCATGGAACAAGCTGCCCATGCATTTAAAAAACACAGTCTAACCTGTTACTCTTGAGGAAAGGGCTTAAAACCTAGCGTTTTGCTAATTAATCAGTTTGAGTTTTCTTGCTTTTGACTTTTTGCTACACCTCTGGGCATTTGCGTGCTCTATAAAACTATACTTAAACTTACGAAAAAAACGGCTGAAGAATGTCAGGATGATGATGAATGATAGGGATTTTAAGTCATTGAAGCTAAGGGGACTAAAGACGTATGTCAGGGAACTGATTGAGAGCATTACAGAATGGAGTCATGTAGAAAATGTAAGGAACTGCGGTCTAAGAAGGAAAGGTCAAAACTAAGATGGAAAACGAAATCCCCGGAGGAAGGAGAGAGAGAGGCTGCAGGGAGAGTGGTGAAAGGGTACTCTTTGAAGGAAATACAGGGAGGAGTGTACGTACATGTCCCTTGGTCCCGAACGGACTTCTTCCACTTCACGAACACTCTCCTGACAGAGAGGAAAAGCCCTCACAAATGGTACACTCAAATAGATCAGATAGTGAATATCTCAAAGGTTTTGTAGGAGGATTTGGGCTTGCTTTTTGAGGTACCAGTCCCAAAGGATCTGTGGGTGGAATGCAAGAGAGCTTTAGACTGGACAATGCAAGAAGCCCCTACAGTAGCAAACACTAATGTCCCGTCAACCTTAGTAGAGACCAAATATGATGCAGTCAATGCCCACCTCAAAACCAAGGTTTCCCAAAAGGAAATGAATTAGCCGAAGATTTTCAGAACGTCTCAAGAGCCCAAGGAGTCAGTGCACGCTTATTTCAGGAGATTGATGCAGTTGTAAAGGGAACAAAGCGGCATGAACAATCCCCTTGGAGACAGCATGAGAAGATTTCTTGCTTGTTTTGTGTATGGGCTATGACCAGAAATCAGCACACAGAAACTGCAGGGTGCCCTTTGATGGCAAAACAAGCCCATAGATAAAATACTGCAGTATTCAAAATATTACAGCAATGCATTAGATATAATGTGAGGGGGCTGAAAGAGAGGTTTATGGTTGCCCAGATGAATTTAGCACAGTCTTCAGGCGTGAGGGCAATAAACATGCCTGATTCAGTACTAGACCTTGATAAACGTATGGGATTAAACATGCAGGTAGTTTCTATGCATTATGGAGGAAATGCCCATGGGAAAGGAAGAGGATGGAGAGGCATGCCTGGAATCAGTAGAAGCGCTCTGAAGAAAGTTTCCGTCTGTCTCATTTGCAATAAGGTTGGCCACTGGAAACAGGAGTGCCGATACAATCCCGTCCGAGGGATAATTGATGCTCAAGTGCCCAACTCCATGATACAAGGGGAACTTCCCCCCATACTGAGACCTCCAGTGAGAAACCCAAAAACCAAAATGCCAGGACTTCTACAAAATCCCTCGGTGCCCGTGCAGATGCAAGGAGTGAACCCTTACTTTCAACCTAGTGTCGGAGCTTAGCAGAATCCATCTGTAACGCAAACTTCCCCAATTCCTATTATGTTCGATAGCTCATTGGAATCCGAGTTGGATCAATGACGGTGCCTTAGAGGGGAGGAGGAGTGCGTGCTTAGTGCAGTCAGTCTTGGAAGTGGACCAGTGTGGCCCTTAAGTGGACAGAGAAATCAATTGACATCCGTATCTTTCCTTACAGATACTAGAGCCACTTGTTTGACCATAAGGATAGTTGAGGTCCCGAACCTACCCCTCTCAGAAAAAGGAGTCCAAGTTATTGGCATCACAAATCAGCAGCATACTAATCGGGTTTCAGCCCCAGTCCCAATATAAATTGGGGCCATCACAGAGCACCATCAATTCGTTATATGTGATTCAGGTCCTGTAAATGTGTTAAGGAGATATCTCCTCTGTAAACGTAACTGTGTGATAGACTGCATTCCAGACAGAGCAGAGCTAGAGACCCAGGCAGAAGATGCCGAGTCTAAACTGTATGCAAAACACACAAGATGATGGACGGCAGGCTGCACATTGGCAAACATTCACCCCCAGTCACAGATCTGGGTTTAATCCATCGTTATTTTGCTTCACCACACCACCCCAGTTCAGACACAGCCATATGCAAATCAGTCTTGACCCTGTGCCTCATGGGAACAGTCCAGACCGAACTGCCAAGCCATGTCTTCCCTGGACCAGAATCAAGCATCCTAGGACCGGTTTCAGGCTATCAGCCTTCATCAGCCAGGATAGCTTGACTCTAGTGGCGTAGTGAGCACGGGACCCACGTCTGGGCATACCCTTCCCACTTAGGGCGAAATGCAAAACACACAAGATGATGGACGGAATGCTGCACATTGGCAAACATTCACCCCCAGTCACAGATCTGGGTTTAATCCATCGTTATTTTGCTTCACCACTCCACCCCAGTTCAGACACAGCCATATGCAAATCAGTCTTGACCCTGTGCCTCATGGGAACAGTCCAGACCTAACTGCCAAGCCATGTCTTCCCTGGACCAGATTCAAGCATCCTAGGACCGGTTTCAGGCTATCAGCCTTCATCAGCCAGGATAGCTTGACTCTAGTGGCGTAGTGAGCACGGGACCCACGTCTGGGCATATCCTTCCCACTTAGGGCGAAATGCAAAACACACAAGATGATGGAC
This sequence comes from Calotriton arnoldi, assembly GCA_963921515.1. Classification (NCBI taxonomy): domain Eukaryota; kingdom Metazoa; phylum Chordata; class Amphibia; order Caudata; family Salamandridae; genus Calotriton; species Calotriton arnoldi. The sequence continues at coordinate 1,130,201 of CAWUFW010004855.1, read as the reverse complement.
AGAATGCTGCACATTGGCAAACATTCACCCCCAGTCACAGATCTGGGTTTAATCCATCGTTATTTTGCTTCACCACGCCACCCCAGTTCAGACACAGCCATATGCAAATCAGTCTTGACCCTGTGCCTCATGGGAACAGTCCAGACCAAACTGCCAAGCCATGTCTTCCCTGGACCAGAATCAAGCATCCTAGGACCGGTTTCAGGCTATCAGCCTTCATCAGCCAGGATAGCTTGACTCTAGTGGCGTAGTGAGCACGGGACCCACGTCTGGGCATACCCTTCCCACTTAGGGCGAAATGCAAAACACACAAGATGATGGACGGAATGCTGCACATTGGCAAACATTCACCCCCAGTCACAGATCTGGGTTTAATCCATCATTATTTTGCTTCACCACGCCACCCCAGTTCAGACACAGCCATATGCAAATCAGTCTTGACCCTGTGCCTCATGGGAACAGTCCAGACCGAACTGCCAAGCCATGTCTTCCCTGGACCAGAATCAAGCATCCTAGGACCGGTTTCAGGCTATCAGCCTTCATCAGCCAGGATAGCTTGACTCTAGTGGCGTAGTGAGCACGGGACCCACGTCTGGGCATACCCTTCCCACTTAGGGCGAAATGCAAAACACACAAGATGATTGACGGAATGCTGCACATTGGCAAACATTCACCCCCAGTCACAGATCTGGGTTTAATCCATCGTTATTTTGCTTCACCACGCCACCCCAGTTCAGACACAGCCATATGCAAATCAGTCTTGACCCTGTGCCTCATGGGAACAGTCCAGACCGAACTGCCAAGCCATGTCTTCCCTGGACCAGAATCAAGCATCCTAGGACCGGTTTCAGGCTATCAGCCTTCATCAGCCAGGATAGCTTGACTCTAGTGGCGTAGTGAGCACGGGACCCACGTCTGGGCATACCCTTCCCACTTAGGGCGAAATGCAAAACACACAAGATGATGTTTGCATTGTCAGCATTCCGTCCATCATTTGTTTGCTGTAACACTTTTCGCCCTAAGTGGGATGGGTATGCCCAGACGTGGGTCCCTTGCTCACTGTGCCACTGGATTCAAGCTAGCCTGGCTGAAGAAGGGTGACATACCCTGAAACCGGTCCCAGGATGCTTGTTTCTGGTCCAGGGAGGACCTGGCCTGGCAGTTCGGTCTGGGCTGTTCCCATGGGGCAAAGGGTCAAGACTGATTTGCATATGGCTGGCTCCAAACTGGGGTGGCGTAGTGGGCAAAAGAACGATGGATTTAACCCAGATCTTTTGACTGGGGGAGAATGTTTGCATTGTCAGCATTCCGTCCATCATTTGTTTGCTGTAACACGAGTCTAAACTGTAGGCACCAAAATTCCTAATCAGATTGTACCCTGTCTCTACCAAGGACGATTTAAATCTGGATCTAAAGGAGTTAGTTAGAGAAAATGTATGAGATTGCAAAGGGAATGAGATTGGATTGATTAAAGGTGTTAAACCCCTAAGGATAACTCTCAGGTCTGATGCAGTTTATCCTCAAACTCGTCCTTATAAATTGACCCTAGAAGCCAATGTAGGTATAACTACCATCATTGAGAATATGATAGAACAAGGAATTTTGAAGGAGGTCATCAGAGGTCGATGCAATTCTCTGATTCTGGCCTTGCAAAAAGCAAATAAAAAGTGGAGGATAGTGCAGGACTCCGGAATATCACCCAAATAGTAGTTCCTTGTTTTCCCGTGCTGTAGTACTATTACAAATTCCCCCAGAAGCGGAGTGATTCACAGTCATTGACTTACGTCAGGCCATCTTTTCCAATCCCCTTCATGTAGACAGCTAATATTTCTTCACATTTTGATTCCAAGAGAAAACTCTTGTGTGGTGTTGCACCCCTCAGGGGTACACATAGAGCCCTTCATACTTCAATCAGATTCTAAAGTAGAACTTAGAGACCCTACAGTTATCATGCAGTTCCTTCTTAGTTCAGTATATTGATGACCTGCTTGTGGCATCGATGACAGAAGAGGCTTGAAGGAAAGGGACCATCACCATGGTCAACCATTTTGCTCAGAATGGGCACAAGGTTTCCCCCAAAAAGTATAGTACTGCCAGAGAGAGGTTAAGTATCTGGGACACCAGATCGAGAACGGTGTCAGGAGAGTGTCCCATGAACGCATTGAGACGGTTCTTAAAATTATATACCCAATCACACAGAGATCAGTATAGATGTTCTTGGGCATTGTTGATTATTGCTGATAATGGATCTCAAATTTTTCCCTTGTGGCGAAGCCTTTGCTGAGGCTGACACATACAGATATCAGTGACCAACTACCAAGGGATGACAACAGCATGGAAGCCTTCCAGGAGCTCAAACATTTACTCTGCTTTGCACCAGCTCTTGGAATGCAAGACTGCGCCAAAGAGTGCATACTCTTCTGCAATATACGTGATGAATTTGCTTTATCTGTGTTGACACAGACCAGTGGAAAGGCTAAATGCCTTGTCTCCTACTTCTTGGTAACTCTTGATCCAGTAGACACAGCATTGCCTGGTTGTCTCAAAGAGGTTGCTGCTGTCAGTCTGAGAATTTAGCAAATAAACGAATCATGATGGGTCACCCGCTCATTGTCATGATGCCTCATTTAATTGAAATTCTCATGACTCGCACCCACACATAGCGTTTGACCACCAGCCAGCGAACCAGCTATGAGAGAACTATTTTAGTAGAGGTCAATGCCTCTTCAAAGAGGTGTAATGCTATAAACCCTCCCTCTCTATTGCCTACCCCAGATAAAGGTGACAAAAGTGAATTTGATCACAGTTGTATCGACGTTACTGAACTATGCACAAAGTTGAGACCAGACATACTGGATGTGGCCCTACTTGAATCTGACCATATCTTGTTCATTGATGGCTCATGCCTATGAGACAGATGTGGCATTTTGAGAGCTGCATATGCTGTCTGTACCCTAACTGGAGTTGTAAAAGCATCTTACTTGTTTCACGTAACTTCCACATAAGTAGCCGAATTGATTGCCCTTACCCTCAGTCTACGGGACAGAGAGAATGTGTAGATTCAGTAGATATCCCACACAGTGTATATATATCGAAACGGCCTATGTTGATAAAAAGAAGAGGGGAAAATTTGAGATATAGCTTCTGGAATAATAGAGGTCAACCTAAGAGAAAGATAGAAAAAAAGAGGAAAACCAAGGTAGAAATAAGGGAGGAAACAAATAAAAAGGAGGAAGAGACTATCGCAAAATTCCCTTTAGAAAAAATGTTACCAGGAAAGACCCCAAGAATCGAGGGTAAGAGAAAGGTCTTCGAAAGTCAAGGAAAGGAACAAAGTAGTAAAGGCCCAAATAAGCTGAAACTAAAAATAAAACCTGATTCAAAAATAAATAATGCGGGTTATAAAATACATTTCCAGAAGAATCAAAAGCAAGAAATAGGAACCCCGCAACGAGGTAAAATAGAAGTAAAAAGTAAACAGGGGATTGGTAAGTGGGAAAATATCGGGCAGGTAGGAATAGAATTCCCTAACATAGAGTCAGAGGGGGAAGTAATAAATGGCTGCATTTTGAACCAGACCAATCAGAAAAAAGGGAAAGAAAATAAGGAAGATTAAACCCTTAAATAGGTCTCAAATCCTATTTTCATTCTCTAAGTGCCCAAGTCTGAGGGGAATAGGAACAAAAGACTTGAGACAGGTGGGCTTTATAGAAAATGAAAATGGAAAGGAGATCACAAGAGTTCTATTTTATTCCGACCTGGTAAAATCGGCAATCGGGAAAGCGGCGAAGGAGATAGAGCAGGAGGGCATTCGCCTAATCCCAGAGAGAGAATTAAAAGGAAAAGGTTATTTAGGCAGTAATTTTTTAGATTGTCATGCAGGCCTTGGAAAGCGACAGGTGAGGTTACAGGAGGAAAAAGAAGAAGGGGGAAGTAATCTGAAGGTAGTAGTTAATAACTCGGCAATCGAGAATTCCTGGGGTAATTGGAGCCAAGAAGTAGCCCCGCAGGCCATTCCCAGTGGTATAAGGTTGATACGGATGAAGAGGGGGCCTGAGCGAGGTGGAATAGGATGGAAGGGAGTCGCATAGCCTTAATTTCCTATCTTGGAATATAAATGGCCTTGGAGATATAACAAAACAAGAATGTATAATTAGGTTAACAAATAATGTGGAAATTATTTGTTTACAAGAAACTTGGCTATGCGACGAGACCCCGATATTTGATGGTTTTCTCCAACTCCACCGACCAGCAAGGAAAAAAAGGTTTGGACGCCCGGCTGGGGGGATAATGACGCTACTGTCCACAAAAGTAGCAAAGAATGTGGTCGTGTTAAAAGTAAAATGTAAATGGCTCTTGGTATGTAGACTATTGTTGCCGATAATGGACAAAAAGCATGAAAATGTAATTATTATAAATGTATACATGCAATGGGAGAATGCTGTAGAGTATGGAATTGAGTTGGGGCATTTTAAAGAGGATGTAGACTCTCTATGTGGGAAGTATGAGTCGGATATATTTTTTATTATGGGTGATTTTAATCATAAATTGCATCCGAAGACGGTGGATCTTTGGCATAGGGAAATTCTGGAGGCATATGGGATTAAACAAGCATCTTTTCCAAGCTGTGAATCCACGAGACAGGATCAGGACCTGGGAAACTATTTAGGGACAAAGGGTCTATTCTGCCTGAATGGCAGAACTGAGTCAGACTGTCCAGCAAAGAAAACATTTAAAATAGGTACACAAAACTGCCCTATAGATTATATTTTTATGTTCGCTTGGAACTTCCCTTTTATAAGGGAATTTAAAATAAATTGGAAAGAAGGCAGTGATCATAATCCCCTGCAAGTGAAGATCCATAGGGGTACCCGAAACCCCGAGAAATAGTAATTGCTCAACAAGTTGAATATCCTAAAAGAGTGACTACTAGACTATCAGAAGAATATATGGAAAAATTAGAGAAACTCCAACAGAAGATAGTCCTTGGAGATATAGGGGGCCAGACTTTGGAATGGTATGAAGGAAAAATAGCTCAAGTAGTGCAATGCCTCCGAAAGGAACTGAAAAAAGATAAAATAAATCAACATTTAATCCCCGCTGGACAACCAAAATGGTTTTCGGTGGAGTGTTTAAAGAAAAAAAGAGAAATAAGGAAAGTAATAAGAAGAATTGGTAAAAATCATGAACTGAAGAGGCAAAGCTATCTTAAAATAATGAAAAGAGAGTATAAAAGTTAATTATAAGTACAAAAAGGGCGTACAAAGATAAATGCTGGGAAAATTTGTTAGACTCTATCGAATCAAAAATATAAGACAGTTCTGGAAGCTGGTAAAAGCCGCAGCTGACCACCAAGTGGGGAGATGAACTGTGTGGTGGAAGAGGCAGGGTGGGAAAAGCATTTGAAGGATCTGTATGGTTCCCGGAGCGATTTAGAAATAGATGAGTCCCAGCCTTGGTATGAGTTAATGGAAGAATTTAGACTAGACTTTACGGAAGAGAATGTAAAAATACAATAATCAAATTGAAATTAACACGTGCAGCAGGACCAGATAACCTCCCAGCAATTATAATAAAGTCCCAGATGAAGTGGTGGGTGAGATTTTTCTCCAGTATGTTTTTAGTTATTTTAGAGGTAGGGAAAACACCTAAGAATTGGAAGGGGGCTGTAATAAGACCAGTTCATAAAAAGGTAACATGAACGAACCACAAAACTATAGGTTGATCAATTTGCTAGACATCGGGGAAAAAGTATTTTCGAAAATTATTTTAAATAGACTAAAGGACTGGGCGGAAGAGTTATCGATTGTGCCAGTTGAACAAGGGGGCTTTAAAGAAGGCCACTCCACGGTTGATCACTGCTTTGCCTTGTGGGCAATAGCATGTAAGTCAATAGAACAAAATGGTAAATTATGTTGTTGCTTTGTTGATTTTAAAGCAGCATTTGATTCAGTTGACCGGAATTCCCTGTGGCAAACCCTTGTAAACAAAAATATACCCGAAGGTCTATTGGCTATAATAAAGGAACTGCATAGCGGTAACTGGGCACAAATAATTAAAGATACAGAAGGGTCATTGACGCCCAAAATAACAATAAAGAACGGGCTGAGGCAGGGATGTGTGTTGGCCCCGTTGTTATTTGCCTTATTTTTAGCAGATCTACCTGCCGCCTTAGAAATCAAAAGAAGTGCAAGCCCGAGAATGGATGGAAATAAAGTGCCCTGTCTACTGTATGCAGATCATTTGGTAATTTTGGACCAAACCGAAATAGGCCTCCAAAGAAAAATTAATGTTTTTAGAGAATATTGTGAAGGAAAATTTTTAACTGTAAATTTGGATAGGACAAACATTTTATGTTTTGGGAAAAAGATATTAAATTTAATTGGTTTTAGGTGATTTGAAACTGGAAATGGTGAATGAATATCGCTACCTCGGGATGTGGTTTGATAGGTCCTTAAAGTGGTATACTCATCTAAAAGCCCAGAAAGCGAAGGCTTTCACATCGATCTGTGGATTGAAAAATTCAATAGAGAATATGGGGATATGTCCCACAGACCGCTGTTGAAAGCCTTTAATACAATGGTGCCTCCACAAGTGCTCTATGGAGCAGAAGTCCTTTATTTAAATGGTAAAGGGGATTGGGACCTAGAGGAAGGGAAGTGCCTGAAAACATTGCTGTCTCTGCCACATTCGTCGATGGTCCAAGCTATAAGAACCGAGATAGGTACAATTGCTTGGAGTGTGCAGTCACAAATGTCTTTAATTAGATTTTGGAAACGGCTGGATATAGAGACAAGCAAGTAGGTATCCCAATGGTGTAGGAAAGAGATCCAAAATAGCAGTTTGAAATGGGCTAAGAGGTCAAGGAAGAAAATATTATTGGCCTGTGAAAATATTAAGGTGGAAATCAGCCAAGACTCCCTGCATGCAGACTTTACAAAAAGTGAGCTTAGAAAATATAGCCAAGAAGCATCTAGACAAGCAGATATGGAATATCTGGCTAAGAAAAATCTGTGCAATTTATGAGGTTCTCATGGTCAAATGAAAATTGGTTTCCCTATTTGGATATTTTACCAAATCGCTGGTACAGACAGGAGATTTTAAGATTAAGAATTGGTATAAATCCATGGCTGGTAAATGAAGAACTAAAAATAAAAATGTTGCTTAACGATGGTTATTGTAAGTGCACACTGGGAACTAAAGGTGACATATTGCACATTTTGTTAGATTGTGTAACTGTATTAGAGCAGCGTAAACGATATCTTCACCCAACCTTGTTAAAATATGATATAAGGCGACGGATACAGGCAGTAGAGTTATTCACAGAAATGCCAAACCTTGAGATTGCGATTGCATTGGGGAAATATTTGAGGGCAATTAAAAATTTCCTCGGTGAGAAGTAGCCGTATTTAGAGATTTTAACCGGTCTTAAATTTTATATAAGGTTAAACATTTTTCCTTCTTAGAAACTGATTGTATAGTATTTTTAAGGGAGTTTTTAACATATATATAATTTTTATAAAGAGTCATGCCCCTCATTGCAGAAAGTTACTATGTTTTACTCCATTTTTGATAAACTATCTATTCTGATATGAGATTGTACAAAGTATGTTGTTTTAATTATTGTTAAATTGGGAAAGTATAAATATTGCCTTTTAATTGCTTCATTTTATTATTGGCTGTAGAATTGTTTAGAGACCAAGGTCTAAATAAACATTGCTTTGACTGACTGACTGATTGCCCTTACCAGAGCCTGTTGCAAGTCCAAGGGCTCTTGAGTCATCACAGCCGAAATGGATCTGGTGTATTGCGTGACTTCAGTCAGTTGTGGTCTCAGAGAGGATTTTTGACTTCTGCTGACTCCCCTATCAAAAATAGTTTGTATGTCCTGAATTTGAATGCCCTTTAGCTGCTGAGGGAAATAGCAGCGAGGAAGCATGCAACACACAAGAGTGATGAGAACTTTGTCATGAGAGGCAACCAGTATGCGGATGAGATTGCTCAATACTGTGCTCTAGAGTCCAGCACATTCCACATGGATGAGCCATGTAGCACTGAGGGAGAGAGAATTTCAAACATGCTTTTAAATACTTTGCAAACATTTACCCAGTTGAGGGAACTGCAGCATGAAGCCCCAGAGATTAAAAAGGCGAATTGCAAAATGGCAGGATGTGTGAAGGATCCTAGTGACATCTGGGTATCTAGAATGGGAAACCTGTCATACTTGACTCTATGTTACCAGCCATGGTGAGATACATGCATGGTCCAACACTTGTGGGAAGTAATGACATCTAGGCATCTCTGGTATAATCCACACTTTCGCACAATGATTAAAATTTGTGCCAGCACTGCACAAATTGTCAAAGGTAGAATGTAGGCAAGAAAGTTGTGGTCACCATGAGTCACATCTGGAGATCAGATGGCCCCTTCAACGTCTCAGATTGATTTTGTGGAGATGCCCTAATGTAATCAATTGAGATACATACTAGTCATTGTATGTTTATTCTCTCATTCGGTTGAGGCATACCCCACCGGGAGATGTGATTGTCTGACAGTTGCCAAACTACTGCTGCTGGAATTGATCCTGTGATTCAGAATGGCACATCATCTTGAAACAGATCAAGGGAGTCATTACAAAAATTAAGTAAAGCAGTTGCTGTGTACTATGTTAGGGAATAACCAAATATTTCACTGCAGCTACAGACCAGAAGCATCAGCCATGGCAGAGAGGGTAAATGGAATAATTGAAGAAAAATTCTCTCAAATGACCCGATGCACTTCCCTTGGTACTGATGAGCTTTCCAAGCACTTCGTCCAAGAGGACAGGATTGTTTCCTCATGAGGTGCTGATGGGAAGACCTACGAGAATCCCTTCTGTCCCAGGTACTGCTCTTGTGAATATCACAGATGACCTGGTTCTCAAGTACTGCAAGAGGTTGGCTGGTGTGGTGCATTCTATCTCTCACCAGGTCGAAGTTGCAACTCCATCTGTGTGAGAAGCTTTGTGCCACGATTTGAGCTCTGGTTAATGGATTAATGTGAAGAAACATATTCGCAAGTCATGCCTGGAAGAACACCGGAGAGGCCCCTACCAGGTTATCGTGACAACTAACACCTCTGAGAAGACAACTAACACCTCTGAGAAGTGTGCTGGATTGCCAAACTGGATACATGCATCCCATCCCAACAGAGTTAGACGAGCAGAGGAAGAAGCAGGGCCAACATCCACTGACTCACCAAGTCCGCCCAGGTTTGAGGCTTCTGAGACATCCAGAGAGAAAGAGGAGGGCCAGTCCTAAACTTCTCAGCCTTCCTGTTGGACTTGGCCCTTTTTGGCAGGTTCACCCCTGAACTTTTTGCCTTATATGTAACTTGGTGTTAGTAGTTTTAAGTCTCTGGGCACTTTAGCACTGTGGTCCAGTGTAAAGTGCGTGCGCGCTGAGTGCGTGTGTGGTGAGACTGGCCTGCCCTCCCATAGGAATGCATTGAGGATGAGTGTGTCAGTGGCAATTCCTGTTATGAGAGGTGCAGCATGGTCAAGTCTAGTATGTCTGAATTCGTGAGAATAAATGCTGCGCAATGGTGTGCGCAGATTTATGGTGACTGGTAGAGAAATGCCACTTCTAGAAGTTGGCATTTCTGTGTGCTCTGTGTCTGCCTGCCTGATGTGAATTGCATGTCTGGCTTGTGAGTGACAGGGGCTGGAAGGTGTGTGTGGCTCCAGGAGGGGCAGGGTGAGTCAGCGCAGGGCTGAATGGAGAGATCTCCATGTAGATGGGTGGGAGGAGTTGCACCTGGGACCTGAATAGGGCTGTGCCTTCCCTCTACAATGCTGGCTCCACCTCCTGTGGTGCGTCTGATGTCCCTAGCCTACACTCTGAAAGGGAAGAGGAGCTTGCCCAAAACAAAGTGCTCCAAATACCCCCATAACCAGTTGTATCTGGTTCCCTCAAACCCTGCACCTTTGCACAAAGGGATTTTATGTATAAAAGAAGGGGCTGTGACCCCAGAAAAATGGTCAGTGTTCCTGTTCTGTTCCTGGCGGAGGGGGCTTGCTGCTGCTGGGGCCCAGGAGGGACCGCCATGGGGGCTGCCTCCCTGCTGGAGGGCCCTGTGTGCTGGCCCCTGGGTCCAGCTATGCCCCTTCCTCTCTAGGGACTTGCTCTCTTTGCTTCTGGACTTTTGCCTCATCTAGCGCCTGGGAGCGCTATCTTTTGAAATGCCCAGCTGATGGAGAGCGCTTTATTTATTCTAGGAGCGCTGGTTCCCTTTTGCAGAACCCCTGGCTCTTGTCTGCCAGGAGCGTGGGCTGCGCAGCGCTGTGCTGCAGCCCCTTTTTCGAGGGAATCCCAGTGTGAGGGATTCCCCCAGTGATGCTGTTGGAGCGGGTGCCCACCCTGCGTTCTTGTTGATTGTGGCCGCGTTATGGCCGCACGCTGTACTTGGTGGAGAGCGGGTGCCCACCCCGCTCTCCTGTTATTTGAAATGGCGGGTGCCCACCCCGCTTTATCTTTGAGATTACGAGGGAGCCTACCCCTCATTGCCGCGAAGGAAACTGCCGGGCCGCGGCTGTGCGCGACCCGGAAGACAGGCACTGTTGCCTGGTTGTGGGCGGGGCATAGCGGCCGGCTGACCAATTGCAGGAAGGAAGTGAAGGAGCAGGCCGAGCGATGTCCTGCTGCCCGGGGCTCCCGTGACCTGTGGGGAGCCCCGGCGCCGTCGAGGAAGTGCTGGATCCCAAGTCCCGGGTCCCAGGAGGGGGCCCGGGTGAAGCGGGAAGAAGCCTGTGGTCGGGCAGGGCTCCCGTAAGCTGAGGGAAGCCCCGCATGGAGGAGACCGGGAGAAGTGAGGCCGGTCCCGCAGCAGAGAGGAGAGTCCTGCCCCCAGAGCCCGGTGAGTAAGGGATGGCTGGGGGGGGGGGAGCAGAATCCTGGCACAGGCGGTGCCTACCTCCCGAGCGGACCCGCAGGAGAGCGGGCCGCTCCAACGTCGCCTACATTGTTTTAGGGCCCCCGTGGGGGTCCAGAGGGCCATGGGGTGCCCGGGTCCTTTGGTTTGGCAATTTTCCCAGCTGCCCCACCTGACAGTGGGCAGCTGCACCGATAGGGGACAAGTTGGGTTTGGAGAGCCCCCTTTACTTTGCTCACAGCTGCGCCGCACCAGCGCGGGCAGCTGCTACTTTTGGGCGCAATTGTTGGGCGCGATCGAGAGTCCCCAGGGCACCGTAGGGCCAAGGCATTTTCCCCCAGCTGCCCCACCTGACAGTGGGCAGCTGCAACGTTTGGCATCTTTTGTCTAGAGGGCACAGTGAGTGCCAGTGCCACATTTTGATTCCCAGCTGCCCAGCAAGTAGTGGGCAGCTGCACCGTTTAGGCTATTCTTTCTTGGGGACATGTCTTTTTAAGTTAGGAGTGAGATGCACTCCTGTGCCCCATACTTTCACAGCTGCGCAGCACTTAGTGCCAGCTGCAACGTTTAGGTTTGCGCAATTGCGCACACTTGACTTCTGCTGCATTGGCAGCGCGCCCTGACTCTTGGACATAGGGCATGAGATGGCCAGTTGGCCAGGGGGACTGTTAGGATTATAGGGCGCCAGGCCCTAAATGTGATTTATTCCTCTGCTATGGTTTCTACTGTGAGGTTATGTGCTAATGTGATTTCTGTCCTAAAATATGGTGCTAGGAAATGTGATGCATTTACTGTGATTTACGCACCCTGTTTTATGCCTCTAAATGTACTTTTATGATTATGAGGTTTTGCATAATGTGTTTATGCTGGTGAGGTTGGCGTATAAGGTATTTTGCGCCTAATGTGATACTGTGCATAATGTGGTTTATGTGACAGGATGATGCTGAGTACAGTAGCTACCAGTGATTACTGGTTGTACGTTTATGATATGTCCTACATATATGATATGTTCACTAAGTGATGGTTCTGACAGTGGTCCACGTGGCCCTGTCATGTGTAAATAATCCCTTGTAGATATTGCCCAGTGCCAGTTGGCACCATGTGTATTATGTGATTACTATTCTAATGTGTTATGAGAATACAAAGGCTATTTTTATATATAACCTTGTGTGGAGTTCCTTTTGTGGTGTGCCTGGGATGTTGTTGCTGTGCGCGTGCACAAACGCTTTACACATTGCCTCCGGGATAAGCCTGACTGCTCGTGCCAAGCTACCAAGGGGGTGAGCAGGGGTTATCTTTGGCGTGTAACTCCCTCGCCCTGACTAGAGTGGTGGTCTCTGCCTGGCTTTGGCGCAAGCCTTAGCCAACCAGAGATCCCATTTCTAACACTTCCATAGTAGAGCATCAACAGCCAGCACAGCACAGTGGTGATACAAATTCCTCAGGCGCGGCTGATGCTCCAGACTGAGATTACGCATCTGCAGAGAGAGCAAACACTTGTGGAAAGCAGAGACAACTCCACCTGGGACAAGTGTCTCCATATCACAGAGCAGAATTGACAAAGTTCTGCATCAGAAAACGAAACAGTCTCTACTGAGACAGAAATTACAAGTAGCTCAAGAGAACAAGTGCAACCAGATGAAGAATGGCCAAGGACTGGAACTTGATGAAAACGACTATTGACAAATGTTATGAGACCAGATACAATTAGGGAAGTAAGTGAGCTAGAGGAACAAGAAAATCTGGAGCTCCAAAACATCAGTGACAAGGACTTAGCGTCGACTACCCCTAAAATGGAGAGGAAAGTACATTGCAAATATTCAAGTCCAAATGGGACATACTTAACAAAATTTGACATTGAACTGATGATTGCCAGACTGCCGTTGACAAGCCTCCATGAATCAAAGCAACAGACGAGAAGATTCAACGTACGCAAACACTGTTGACAAAAAGCTGAAAGGAACAAAATAGATTTACTGCAACGATCAGAGGACTACAGAGCCCTTAAGCATCTAGTTGCAGCACAATGAGAAAAACCACTTTAAATTCAGAGACAGGTTAGATTTAGAAGGACTAATCTCTTATCAAAATCTAATCTTTTCACTTGGTCTGAGGCAAGCTAACACAGCACAGCAACGCTGCAAAATTGTCCTAGTAGTATTGGTAGTTACCATTGTGGTTTCCATAGTTGGGTGTGTTAGACGTCTACCTGCTGGAGGGAAATGTCTCACACCCGCAAAAAAAAATCAAACCAGTATCCCTGTAATTACTAAAGAAATGCATGTAGGTAGACATTTGCACGCTCTCACTTCTGAAAGTGTCTATAAGTATAATTTGTACTTCCAGATGCTTGCTAAATATGTTAAAATAATGCAGATTGAAAACTGTTTGTCTGCTCCTATCTTCCAACTTCTACAGCCGAAGGATCAGCCTACTTTTATCTACCTTTGTCATATGCTTTCTCTTGCAGCTTTTTCTTAAATATTTTAACAGCAGCATTTGATTAAAATGTTTTATGTGAATTATGAATGTCCTGTAGAAAAACGAATGGATCAGCGTGAATATATGATGAAATTCTTTACTCCTTTAATTAACTCCAACTCCACTAACAAACTCATGCACGACCTAACCTGAAAGATGAGAGAAGATGAGAGAACCTTCGTAGACTAAATAAATAAAAGAATAAGACAAGATGAAGAGAAAGGAAGTGAATGGGTGCAACAGAGGGGAATCAGAGGTAAACATAAGGGGAATATAGAAAATCCACCCCAAGGTTGAGCGTTGACTTTGCAAAAAGGGAACTTTATGTATGATGAGAAGGCAAGAAAGGAACGAGACCATAGAAGACATAGGGTGGAGTAAATGTTAGTATATCTATTTTGTGAAAGATAGATTGAAGTAAGTATTAAAGTCATATGTATGTGGTAAGTCAGCTTACTTTAAGCTGCGGCACAATTGAGTGGGTAGCTGTTATGCAGCCTTACTTTTCTCTAAAATTTGTCATACTGATAACCTAGATCACAAATTTGATTCCTATGTCAGATGGAGCAAATGTGGTTTCAAGCAAATAATGAGTGATCGCTTTGGTGCACTAATACCCTCAGTGGGTGTAGCTTTGAATGATGTTAAAATCTGAAAGTTGTCAACTCTAGTAGATAGACTTGCCGCTAATACCGCAGGTGCCTTAACAGTTATTAATGAAGATCTGCTTGCAATGAGAGCTATGATTATCTAGAACTGACTTGCCTGAGACATGCTCCTCTAAAGGAAGGTGGAGTTTGCAAGCTAATTTATGCAAGGGAATGTTGTGCATACATCCCTAAAATAGACAAACAGATTAACAGCTACATTGCCAATATTGCTAACATTACCCACACATTAACCAAATGAGAGGAGACAGGCGCCTTGGGAGGAATAGGCTCTGTTTTGGGTCTATTGGACAAGAATTTGCCAAAATAGGTGAATGGCTAGGAAGTGTAGGTGGAGGGATTCTCAGATTGTGTTTAACTCCTCTCTTAGTTATACTAATTGAGGCTGCATGTGTGCTTTTCTTGCTAAAATTCTGCAAGAGAATTTAATCACAATGTGTGTTGAACTGCTGGAAAAACAAGTTGTCAGCAACATGGAGAAGAAAAGGAAAAGGGCATATGCCCATTGGGAGGAGATGCTGAGTGAATGACCAATTGAAAAAAACTGAAGTCACCAAGTAGAAAAATTCTTGATTGAAGACAACTGTCTTTGGATAAATAAACCAGTGAATGTGATGCATTGGAAATTATCGGGGGTGGGGTGGGGTTGTGAAATCTGGTTTTCCATTTGTGGCGTATACAACACCAGAAATCAAGCTCTCAATAAATAAAGGTTAACTTTGCTCCGTAGTGCATCTTGGATGTGACACCATAGTATACCACATGATCTTGCTGTTGTTATTATGTGCTGCAATAAAGGATTTTAGACTTTCTATGAAAGACTAATACTTTTGCAGCTGAGCCGAATGAAATGTACTTTCCCAAGGCCAACCTATCTGTCATAGACTGAATAACATACTATGTAACAAGTCATGTCCCATGTACAAACTCTGGGAACACCCGAATGTAATGTAGTAGAAGGGTGAGAGAATCACTGAATGTATGTATTCTGTAGTAAATGTTTCTTTTTGCTTGCTTGCTATAGGTTAAAAACCTGTGAACCATGTACTCATTTAGTGAATATATTAAATCCTTTGTTTAAAGACCTATATAAGGATGTGATCACCCCCATTTTCCCATTCTTAAAAGCCGAATCTATGCTGGATTTTTTTTTAACTATGCTGAATTCTTTGCTGACTCATAAGATTTATATGTATTAAATTCACTATTGATGGCTCAGCTTATGCATGTCTGTAACTGATATTCTGTAAGAAAACCTTTAAATCATAGTCCTTGTCTCTCGTTCTTAAGCGGCAATGCTTCCAATATTCTAAAAGTAAGATTTCACTAACTGCGAGACGGATCTGGCACGGAGCACCAAAGTCCGATACTGGAATACACCGCTCCTGGTCCAAGCCATTGGCATGTATAAGAGGGTAATGAGATATAGGGTTCCTTGCCGACAGATCTCACCTGACGTTTTGTATCAAATTCAGAAAGACTGCTAAGGTCTTGCAGGGTTTCACTTAGTGTTGCTGCTTTGTTGCCTTTTATGCTGCTTGTGTCAGCTGATCCAGATATAATTCATGTTATTCATTGAGGTTGACTCAGGTGGTTTGGTGGCTGCACCTTTTCAAATTATGCCCTAAACCTATGTTTCTGGACGATGGTTTTGTTGCTGGTGCTTCTTCTGGTAGCTGCTACTGCTGGCCCCAGAACATGCTGTGGTTGTACTGCCGGTCTTAATATGCAGCGTCACAGGGATGCAGCAGTAGTACAGGGGGTGCTGATGTACTGGTCAGCCTTCTCTGCCTCTTCCAGCAAATCCTTACACTTGACATTTTAATACTGAAGCTTCATCCATAACTCATAAAGAAATGTCAATAACATGCCAAAAGAAACAATTATGAATCTGTTTATTAGCCATGGGGATGCATAATAATGGTCCCGAGCATAGAAGCAAAGATCTAAATCCAGATGATCCAAGACCCTATAAGATGAAGCAGTGCAGCTGCTTCTCAGTCAGTAGCTATAAAACACACACTGCAGGTGAGACGGGTAACGTGTACAGTCCTGGGGTGGACTATTTACCCGAAACCGGCAAACATATTTCACACTTAGTCAAAGGCCCACTCAGGGGTAAAGTTTTCTTTTCAAGTGCCCCAATTCATTGCTTCCACTCACTGCACATAATAAAGAGACTGTCTTTTGCACTGCAAAAGATAGTACCTCTAGTCTGTTTATAGTCATGTGGACATAAGAGAAAGACTGTTTTAGGACTCGTGCTATATTTTTAAACCTAGAGGCAGTCTGGGTGAGTAGTAACTCAGATGGAAGAGATAAGGTAACACCATAAGAGACACCAGGTCATTCCTGGACCTGAAGAAGAGAGCCCCCGGTGACATCCTAGAGCACGTGGTCAGTACAGGGTTCCATTACACAGATCAGTCCTTCCATTCTGCAATCTGGACACTGGCTCAGCGATAGAAGGGCCCCAAATAGTGTCGTAAGGCAGAATGATGTCCTCCACCCCTTCACCCTCGAAGAATATGAGGGGCCCCCGAGTTTCCAATATCTCACAGATATTCATTGGCCTTGGGTTTAATGGAGCCCCCTTGAAGGGTTGGGGCCCCTCTGGAGGGTTGTGGCCAACCCGCTGCTCCAGGGGCCTGCGTTACGGCCGTGGCCGCGAATACTATTTTGAAGCTTACATCAAGCAAGGTCACAAACAATTATACCCCTACATTCTTACTTGCCACTGGATGGCACTCGCCTCGAAAGAGTGCAGCCTGACACTTCATTGCCCACCCGTAAGGCCTAAAGCGGCCTTCAGTACACAGGGTTAAAGTGTTACGTTCCTTACATCCAGTGTTTAATTTGAGCCGGTGGTTGCCGATGCGGGGGTGAACCTGCACTCATTTTTGGGGACCAGCACTTATTTTTCCTCATCAGGCATTTCCTGAGATCATGTAAGGGGAAAACACAAAGTGCAAAGAAGAAGGAGGGAGAGAAAGACGGAAAAAACGTCGAGAAAGCAGGGATCCGCCACAGTGAGATGAAGGGGTGTCTGCTAGTGGATTAAAGAGGCCTAAAGTTAATTCAGAACTATACAGCCTTTGTGCTCCGCGCGGACATATAATAGCGCCTTCCGGCTTCTGAGAAGCGCTTTAGGCACCGGCAAGCTCTTTCTTTTACAAATTAAGCTCTGCAGTTGCATCAGGATGCGCCACTGGGCCAATCTTCTCCTGATGGGAAGAGTTCCCAGTTCGCCAGAGTGACCTTTAATTGTCCACGTGCCGGGCAGGTCTCGGGTCTGCTAATAGTCAGGATTTCACAGTACCAACCTCGGCTTGTTAGCCTGCGCTGAACTAAAGGCAGACACACCGCCAGAAAACAAATTGAACGACAAGAAAGAAGTCGGCGATAGAAAGGTTGCTTCTCATCCCTGCAGAGCCCAGAGTTGGCATAACAGCTCCATGCCGCCAATTAAGATACCACAGGTATGAAAGTGCTTTTAATTAGGGAATGGAAGGCCTTCCGCTGGGGAGATAAGCAGATGTGACACTGTGCTGCGCGGCCTGCCCGCAGAGCCCTGTCACAGCACTTGGCCGAGGTACAGTCAAGCCTGCTGCCGCTTTACGACGAGTCCTTCAGCTAATGCATCCGGGACGCGCGCGCCACCCAAATTATGTGGCAGAGGATATTGATCGCTAACGGCCCTGGGCCCTGGCAGTGCCATCGACAGCAGCTTTATTATTGTAATTGTGAGAGAGTGTCGAAGAATGTTGTGCTTGACGCTGGGGTGCATTCTCCAAGAACCCTTTGTATTGGGCTGTCGCAGGCACAGGACACTTTGCATAATTCTCCTTACTTTCCAAATGCCAGGTACTAGTTTGCAATCCACTGATGTGCGCTGTTATTTACAATTGTTATTGTGAGTCGCTTACAATTGTTATCGTGAGTCGCAATGCACACATTCAAAGTTTCCAGGGGAAGTAAGATGACAGAGGAGTGTTCCAACCAGTGCTTTAAATGGGGAGCTACTGGCAGCTCCTTGTCGTGTCCCACACGCCACACCCTGAAATGCGACAGGTCGCAGTAGAGGATGTTGAAGGCTCTTTATTAGGTAGTGTTCGCTCTCTCACACAACTGCGGCACTCACCAAACGGCTAGGGTGACCAACTGGCATGGGTGCAAATTCAGGACTGTGAGTGTAAAAATTCAGGGTAAAGGGTCAAAATTCAGGACAAAACTTCAGGACAAAGGGTTCAAAATTCAGGACAAAACTTCTCTTCGGGACAAAAGGTAAGTTTTACAGACACATCAGTGCCACTGTGAGATGTAAAGCGGCACGCATAGGATGCAGCTAATTGGGACCTGCAGTGCAGGACTAGAGTGCAGTCCTCCGAGTGGCCACCTTTATGTGTAGATCACTTCAGGTATTCCATGTCTGTTCAGCTGGTGATGACTTGCATAGGGGCTGGTAGAGGTCTGAGTGATGTATAAGGCCCATAGCGGACAGGTCTTGTGTGAGGGTAAGAGGATGAAGCAGGAAAAACGAGTTATTAACCAGCCAGGAGCTATAATTGGCTGCAGACTGCTGAGCATTATGGTATTACTGTGGGTTAGAACGGTTAGATAGGAGTTGATATTACTATGAAATGCCCTTGCTAGCCATATATCAGCCCTCCTTATTTTACCTGAATATGGGAAATAATATACTGCTTGGGCTGTTTCATTTCTGTGAGCTGTAAACTGCAGATTCACATTGATACACAGAAGTGTTCTACAGACTAGAAACTGTATACATTGTTAAGGCATAATTGTAGGTCAGAAGGAGGCACTGTCTTGTACATACAGAACATTTTCTATTGAATGGAAGCAAAATGCCAACATGCAGTTTTACTGCTAAAACTATATAGTGCACAAATACTAATGTGTGGAAATATGGTTTCAGCAAATATGTATCATTTGAACATCACCAAGTAAAGTGTCTTGATTGTTTTGATCCTATTAAAACTCTGTTTCCAGCACACTTCTGAATTACAAACAAGTGGTCCATTTGTGGTTTCCTAACTGCTGATATGTTTTAAAACATTTGCACAGTTCATTTGCAGATATTTAGAAGTTGTGTGTCACAACAAACTGACAGCGTACAGCTTTTGTTTTCAGCCTCCCAAGATAATTTGAGAAAACATGGTGCATTCTACAACACATTTGTAAATCTATATTCAATTGAATTAGCTTCTAAAGCATAGTAAATGATGACCTTACTGTTCACCAGGATACGACAATCTTTGATGGGGCTTTTCAAAGATTCCCTCACTATCATCAACAGTACCTCTCTCTCACATGTATTTCATTTATTTTATAGCTCCTCTCATACCAATATAGGGTGCCAGAGCACTTTACACACACATACAGAAACAATGAATCATATGTGTGTAAATCAGTGTATAGAAAATGTTACATAAGGCAACGTGGACTACAAGTTGTAGGATGCACGCCACCCATACTGGTAGGCATTTTGTAAGAGTGCTTGGTCTGAAGAAGCACAAACTCAGGAACCAGAACGTAACACAGTAGTTAGTGTTGACTTTAATGATAAGAATTTATTTCTACCCAAAAAAAACCTTTTTGGCAACATCATGATAATGAAAAACTGGGAAGAAAACATAACTTTCTAACCTCTACCATGCAGCTTGCATGCAGCTCTTTGATGGCAGTTCATAGCTCACTGTGCTAGATTACGTATGTAACTTATGAACTGCACAGTAACAAAAGAATCTTAGTAACAAAAGAAGAAACCCACTGAGCTCTGCACATAAATTACTGATCTTTGATATGCATGGTACACATTCTTTGCAGCAGGCATATTAATCCACTGTGCTGCCTTAGGTGATTCAAAACCGCCACTAAACAAAACTCCCATCTCTCTCCAACTAGTACATTAGTCACCAGAGTTATTGTGACACTTTTATGGTTGCCTGAAAACTGCTGGATATACAAGGAACTTTGCAGTGCCAGCTGCCAGTAACAAAACCGACCCCCCGCCCACCCTTCCAGCCCCCCAGGGAAATGCCCGATGCCGGGGATGGCCAGTTCGGCCTTGCTACCACCTTCCAATGGCGCCCCTCATCTTCACATAGACCCTCTCTCCTGTGCATTTAATTTATTTTATAGTGCTACTCATCCGAAGTATGTATGGCAGGGTGTCGGAGTGCGTTACATCACACACGTATTATATAGAGACAATGACTCACAAATGTGAAAGTCAATGTATAGGCAATATTACTTGAGACAATGAGGGTTACAAGGTGTGAGAGTCAGATGTCATCCATACTGGTAGGCAGTGGCGTGGCGTGGCGTGGGTGGAGCCACAGGGGCAGCTGCCCAGGGCGCAATATTCTTAGGGTGCACAATTTTAAAAGAAAGAAAAATTGTGGTGGAAGAGACTCGAGTCACATCGGTGCTGTTGTCTGCAAGTGCAGGTTATGTTGCCTTGCCCGCCTTTCCCCGCAGAAGGGCTGCAACAAGCTGTGCCCTCATGCATCTCTCAAGGCCTCGGGGCAGGTGGAGGGCTGCTCGTGCTGCTTCCCGGTGGCATGGGAGCAGCGCCGCCCAGCAGCACAACAGCAGAACGTGCCTTGTGGTACTAGAGCACTGTACAAGGAATTAGTTTCTGCCTTTTAGCAGGCAGAAGTAGCATTTCAAGCCCGAGTTCGGCGATTGCTGCCTCACGTCATGTGTCGGTTTGGGATGGCGGGTTGAGTCACCCAGGGGTGTGGCAACTATTCATTCTTTCATCCATCATTCAGTCTTTCACCATTCATTTTGTCCTTCCATCTGTGTGCCTATCCATATCCAAACCTATTCAACCATTTCCAAACCTATCCATCATCTATCCTTCCATCCATCATTTTAATCATCCATCCCTGTTATGTTATGTTAAAAGTACTTGTTAAAGCGCACGTACACCGAAAACGGTTTCATGGCGCTCAGGGCGAGAGGACGGTGCAGAGTGAAGAGGCAATGTTACTGATAAGCTTGAGAGAACAGCCAGGTCTTGAGCTTTTGCCTAAACTGGAAGTAAAGGGTCACTGATCTTACTTCAATAGGCAGTGAATTCCAAAGTTATGGGGCTAAGACCGCAAATCTAAGTCCTCCATGCTTTTTACGCTTGAAAGGTACGACAGTCAATAAGTTGAGAGTGGAGGAACGCAGTTCTCGAGGAGGGGCGTACCGCTGCAATTTGGAAGAAATAAAAGCAGGGCCATTACCGGCAAGGGCCTTAAAGATGGTGCATCCCATCCCTCCATCTAACCTTTCACTCATCCATCCATCCTTTCACTCACTCATCCATCCACACTTCCACCCATTCACTCATCCATCCAAACATTTACCCTTTCACCCATCCAGCCATCCTTTCACTTACTCATTCATCCATCCGTTCACCCAGTCACTCATACGTCCAGTCGTCTATCCATTCACCATTTGACTCATCCATCCATCCTTTCTTCCAGCTCTTCACCCTCCCTTTCACTCATTATGCATTCTTTCACTCATCCATCCTTACATCCTTCTTTTCACTCATCCATATACCCATTCGCCCATCCATCCTGTCAATCATCCATCCATCCCCCTTTCACTTAACCATCTCTTCACCCATCCATCCACCCATCCATCCAGTCATCTACTCATGAATCCATCCATTGACCCTATCACTCATCCATCCTTTAACTCATCCATCCTTTCTCGCATCCATCAATCCTTTCACTCATCCATCCATCCTCTTGCCCATCTAACTTCCCTTTCACTCACTCATCCATCCTTACATCCCCCCTTCCACTCATCCGTCCATCCATTCACCCTTTCACTTATCAATTCATCAATCCATCCATCATTTCACTCATCCATCCACCCATTCACTTGCCCGCCATCCACCCTTTCACTCATCCATCCACCCTTTTACCCATCCATCCACCCTTTTACCCATCCATCCACCATTCCACCCATACATCCACCATTCCACCCATACATCTATTTATTTACCCTTTCTCTCATCCATCCTTCCACTTACTCATCCATCCATCCTTTCTCTCATATCCATCCGTTCACCTTTTTACTCATCCATTCATCCTTTCACTAATTCATCCAGGCATTCACCCTTTCCTTCACTTACTTACTCACCCACCTTTTAACATTAATTATGAGCTGAGCCTTTGTCTGCAGAGTTGCAGACAGAAGAGGTCCATCAAGAACTTCACCCCCTAGAGCAAGGGGTGGGGTGGGGGAGGGTTCACTATGCCCCTGCACATAGGCAATCTGAAAACTTGGCAGTCATGAGTCTTGCATGATGCACAGTTCCGGGACGTGAGGTGACTGTGACATGGTGTTGTTTCCAGGGCTTTAAGTGGGTTGAAAAAACTTGGAGGTCTCTCCAAAGGGCGTGTCCGATGTAATTAAGGGCGTGGCTTAAAACACATAAGCTAAAAATCTGTGCTTAGCATAGTGTGCTGCCTGACTGGTATTCTGCTGCTTCTGTTATTGCATCCTGATATATAATACAACAAGCCAGGACTATTGGCTTTGTCAATGGTTGTTAGTTGCATAAAATAAAAAAGCAGCCACTATGGCTTCATTGAATACAATATTGAAAATGCTTCAGTTCCAAAATAATGAGACCGTGAAAGAACTGTAACCCCTTCTTTTTAACTTCTTTCGCCGGCTTCTTTTCATAAACTGGATTCTGTACATTTCTTCCATCTAGTGAGGTGCAACATTTTTCTTTATGTACTGTTGAAACAGAATGCCCTGCCCTAGACGGAGGCTAGAGGAGGCCACCACATGCTTTAACAGCCTGTCCCATTGTCATTCTGTATGTGACAATCAGCCGGCCGACACAATGACAATGGGCGGGGTGGGGCTGCTCTTGAGCACAGAGAAGGAGTGTGAGGCAGCCCCATCAGGAGCTGAGGCTTATGGCAGGGGAACAGTGCTGTTTCCCAATGCCCAAAATTACAGACAACAGGCTTCCGTAAAAGGGATCATCACGGACAACGGACGTGAGATCAAATTACGGACGGTCCGTGAAATTTACGGACAGTTAGTCACCCTATAAACGGCCTAACTCCTCCCCTCGCCTTCCGACTCCGGCTGGCTGTGTTGCCACAGTATCACTCTCAAGGCAGCTGCGGGGTCCTAAGTCCGATTGTACACCTCCCCCTGTTTAATCATGAATCCCGGTTTCTTTCGTGAACCTAGATGTCTTCAATAAGCTGTCGAGGTCTAGTTATCACATGGCCTGACGATTCCTTCTTCTGTGGGTCTCTGTATGATTTGCTTGAGGGTGCCCATGAATCATTCTGCTATGTCGTTGGCTTGGGGCCAAAGTGGGGTGATCCGTCAATGCTTAGGCGATTGAGGAACCATCTGAAGTCCGTACTGGTGAATGGGGGCCCTTTGTCTGATTTCGGAGAATCCCCACATCGCAAAGACGTCCAGGGTTCTGATGACCGTGACAGCTCCAGTGGATGAGACCATTTTGAACAGCAGGAATCATGAGTATTCGTCTACTACCACTAGAAGATACCTGCGAGACTCAAGTGTGCCGAAAAAGTAAACTGCTAATCTCTCCCACACTCTAGTTGTCTTGTGGCTGGTGATAGACAGATGCATTGGTGGCCCATTCGCGGTTCAGTCTCTACCATGGCATCCACCTTGGGGAACCATAGTCTGTCTTGGAGGGTCCTTTTGATGGCAACTATCCCTTGGTGCCCTTCATGGGTCAGGTCGATGTCTTGTTTGCAGAGGTTCTTGGGAATCACAATGCAAAATCCCCTTAAAATGACACCTTCTTGAGTAACTGCCAGCTTGTCTTTGACATTTTGGAAGGCTCTGATCTCTTCAGAGTCATTACTCCACTCTTTGCTGTGTTTCCACTTGTGACCATTGATGAGGCACATGATGAGGGCTAGATCTCTGTCTTCTTTTGTGGCAATCACTGTTTATGGAATGGAGAGCGCGGGATGCATGCTTGTGTTGACTATGAGCTGAAGGTATTCCTCAGCTATGGATGAGTGCTGCTTCGTCAAGTGTAATGGCTGTGTGGAGAAATAGCCAGCCGGATTGTGTTCTTTTTCTGGTTTGTGGATGATGGTGTAGTCGTACTCTTGCAGGCATATTTCCCATCGTTCAGTTCTGGGGGGGGACCTTAGCTTTGAGGTTTCCAAAGACGGTGAAGAGAGCCTGGTGGTCGGTTATGATAGCGAATTATTTTCCATATAGAAAGACATGAAAATATTCACAGGCCCACACTACTGCAAGACTCTCCTTCTCAGGTTGGGAATATGCCCTCTCAGTGTTGGAGAGGTTTCTGCTGGCATGGGCAACGTTGTGTTGCTGGGTATCTGGGGTGCCAGAGTGCAATGGCAGGATGACTCCAAGACCCACTGGACTAGCATTGGCAGTCACCTCCATGGGCAGCTTAGGGTCTAAGTAGGCCATGATACTGGCCTTAGCAAGAGCTGCTTTTATTTGCTCAAAGCTGTGTTTGCATTCCTGTGACTATTGTAAAACCACCTTTTTCTTCGTGGGGTGACAAAGTGGGTCATTGACTGTGGTAAAGTCTCGAATGTACCTGGCGCAATAGTTCGCCATGCCGAGGAAGGAACAGAGCATATGAATGTCTGTAGGTGGGTTTGCAGATGTGAGGGAAGCGACTTTGTCTGGATCGGGCATCATCCCTATTTCCGAAAATCGGTGCCCGAAGAATATTAGTCTGGTTTTATGGAGTTCACATTGTCAGTGTTGAGAGTGAGGCCAGCCTTACACTGTAGGTGGCAGGGTATGTGCAGCGCATCCTCATACACATGACATGTAGACCTGAAGACTAGGATATTGTCACTGTAGTTGAATACTTTAGGTACTGGTTGAATGACCCAGCGAATGACCTCCTGGAAGATTCAGCAGATGACGAGATACTGAAATGTAGTCTCTTGTAATGGAAGAGTCCTAGGTGTGTGGTAAAGGTTGTGATGTAGTGGCATTGTTCTTCCAGTGCGATCTGGTGAAAGCCCTTGTTTAGGTCGAGCTTGGAGAAGATCTTCACTCCATTGAGCTGAGTGATCATGTCAGCAATGTGTGGACCTGGGTGACGTTCATGTTCTATTGCCTTGTTGGGTTGTTGCATATCAATGCAGATTCGGACGTCTCCTTTCTTGTCCTTCTTGGAAACCACCACGATGGGAGACACCCAAGGAGTGAAGGCTTTGAATGCTTTAATAATGTTGAGGCTGAGGAGGTTTCAGATTTTTTTCTCCACTGTTTCTTGCAGGTGGAATGCAACCCTCCTGTGTCACTGCGCTACCGGGTGAATACTCTCACCAATGTGTAGATGGATGCGGATATCCTTCAATTTACAGAGGCTGCTGAAGAGTGCAAGGAATTGATGAGTGATGCTTTGGTCTGTCTCAAGATGGTAGATGATGAAGATGAGACCCATTTCAGCTGCTGTGGCGAAAGTGAGGAGGCAGGCCCCTGACGCCCAGTAGCGGCTCCTGGAGGGAGTGCTGCGGGGCGGTGGGGCAGGGTGGGGGGTTGTAAACTTTGGCTTACGGCCAAACTGAGTTAAGTACATAAATAAATAAATTAAATGAATTACATTGCGCGCCCTGCATCGCAATCGGCGATGCAGCGCACGCAATGTAATTAGTTTTATTTATTTATTTATGTACTTAACTCAGTTTGGCCGTAAGCCGGAGTTTACTACCCCCCACCTTGCCCCTCCCCCGCCCCACCGCCCGCAGCACTCCCTCCAGGAGCCGCTACTGCTGACGCCTTGCCTGGCAGCATATGTATTGGTGCTGTGATGGAGTTTATGCCGTGTGCTATGGTCTCATTGAACAAGTCGCAAATGTGTAACAGCTTGGAAGCAACCCACGTATAGACCTTAGTGGGTGACCATGAGAGCTTCGAGATTGAGTCGAGTTCAGTGAAGCGATTGAACGGCATCACATTGATGGACGCCCCACTGTCAATAATGAAGGGTATGAATTGTCTGTTCAGTTTTAGGTGAACAACTGGGCAGGTGCCAGTGGATCTTGGCAGTCACACTTGGCGGATAGTCTCATTTTGGGAATGAACTCGGAAGGTCCCAAATTGGTGCCAGTGTGTAGGCAGAGGACTCCTGGATTCAGTGTTCAACAGTCCGGTACACAGAAAGTGGCAAAGGGCATGTCACCCCTTGTAATTAAGAAGGCTGTGAACTTCCCATTGAAGTGTAGTAGTGTGTCCTCTGCCCACACATAGATTTTTCTTCGAGTATCTGTCAACTGTGCACAATCTTGGAGGCCCCCTAAGTCTCACTCACTGATGACATTGACAAAGACACCCCGGTAGATGACAAAGTTCATAGCGTGGCCATTTAGTGTGAGGGTGAGGGTAGGGCATGTGTCTGCATGTCTGCATGTAGACATCATCATTAGATAGCCATCCTCCTCACTATCACTAACCGGGGACACAGTGGACTGTGAGGAAGGCGACAGAGGCGGGTGACATCTGGGTGCTGTGTTGAAGTTCCACACATGATATCTGGGTCTCTCGCCTGACTTGTGACGGTGGTGGCCTTTACCGCTTGTTTTCTATCTGCATCTACTGCGGTCAGGAGGTGGGTGCTTCGCCTGGGCGTGGCAGACAAATTTGAAGTGATTTTCTTTACCACAGTCTTTGCACACTTGTCAGATGGCTGGGCATTTGCCATCATGAGGGTGCACCGGGGGGCGTGGCCTGCAGGGGCAGCATGGCGGACGCGTTCTGAGAACGCTCCGTCGTATATCCCCTTAATCCGGAATACTTCTCCTGTATTGCCGGTATCTGGTGGCATCGGGCGGTGGGTGATGCCTTAGTGCACCCCCCGGGGGTCAGCAGAGATTGACGCGAGATCCTGAGGGCGAGTTGTCCGCCATATTCAGCGGAGCGCCGACGTGCAGCTGAAGGACCGCTATTCCGATCGGCTGGGCTGGGCAAGGCGCCTGTGACTGGGCCTCGCCGTCCGGACCGGACATCGGTACATGCCGTGCCCCAACGGGGCGGGAGTGCGAGGCGCCAAAAAAAGAAGTTGGCCCCTGAGTCGTAGGGAGCAACAAGCGGATCGGCCCATGAGGACGGGGGCCTCCGCAGCACATAGCAGAGCAATGGTGAGCGGCAGAAGAGCCGCAGCCGCGATCGGCCAGGCAGAGCGTCTGTGAGTAGGCCCTGCTTTCCGGGCCTGGATATTTGTGCACGTCGTGCTCCAGCAGGAAGGCAGTGCGGGGCGGCGCGGAGGGGCCTGTCCCTGAACAGCAGAAGGCAGCAAGCGGTCCGGCCTGTGGGGAAAAGGGAAGAGAGAGGCGCACCTCGGCTGCGGCCGAGTCGGGATGTTCGCTGCCCCTTTGACCGCTGGTGGAAACGGTGCATAGGCGCCCACAAGCAGACCGGAGCCAGCACTGGTGGAGTGAGGCCCCAGTGAGTCCCCAATGAGACGGTGAGGTGGTACTGGGGGCTGCCTGGAGGCAGACATAGCGGTGGGAGGGCCTGGCAGGCCCGAAGTGAGCCATAGGACGGAAGGAGGCATCTGGCTGGAGCCAGTTTGGGTCAGTGGCCCGCGATCAGACAGCCAGTGTGTGTAGGGAGGCGCAGGTGTGGGACGCCCTGACTAGCCGTGCTGGTAGGGTCATATCAAGAAGCGGTAGCATTGTTTGGGAGTGTGCTGTAAGAGGGAGCACATGTGTGACGCAGCTGGGCACACTTGGTCACGAGCATTTGACGCAGGAGTGCAGTGGTGACGCACTACAGATCGGAGGGGCGGCAAGGAGCCCCGGTGCCCCTGTGACTGTGGAGTGCGTGGAGGGGGCCCCGTAGTTCCATTGTTGTGGAGGTGAGCGATGTGGGAGTGGCGTGAGGCCTGCAGTCGAGATCTGCGGAGGAGAGGACTGTTGTTGGGCCGAGAGGTGCTGCAGGAGGGCTCCGTGGGACAGGTTGGTGGTACAGCGGACGTGCCTGGCTGTGGAATTCACCAGGGGGACCGGGTTAAGGGCCTCCTTGCAGGCGGTGGGTGCTGGTGACGCTGATCCACTGCAGCAGATGGGGGAGCGGACGGCTCCTGATGATTGCCTGGACACTATACTGCAGGCCACTGAGCGCTCTAGCGCATCTATGGAAGCCAAGTTGGACAAGGTGGCTCTGGACCTCAACCTGCTGCATGCTGACCATCGGAATTTGAAGGATCAGGCTGCTGCTGTAGAACAGGAAGTTGCTTAATTGAAGCCCGCCTTGGAGTTCCAGGAAAAACAGCAGAATACCCGTGAAGTTTGGATCCGATATCTTGAAGATCGCATTGAGGATGCAGAGTGCCGCTCGCGGGCGAACAATGTCCAGTTGATTGGGCTGCCGGAAGGTGTGGAGGGCCAGGCCGCGGTCGCCTTTCTGGAGCGCTGGCTTAAAACCATCTTACCACACACAGAGTTCTCCCCATTCTTTACCATAGAACGGACACATCGTGTCCCAGGCAGGAAGCCGGCCCCCGTGTGACAGGGTACGGCCCCTCATCTTCAAACTTCTACACTTCCGGGATCGGGATGTGATCCTCCGGGAGACGAGGAAACTGGATGACATCCAATATGAAAATGCCAAGGTGCTGTTTTTTCCGGACTAAACAAAGAAAGTCCAGCACCAGCGGGGGTCTTTCTTGCCCCTTAAACGTCAGCTTCGGCAGCTCAATCTCTCCTACTCGTTGATGTTCCCGGCCAGGCTCCGTGTCATCTCTGATGGGAAGTCCAGGTTCTTTGACGCGCCTCAGGATGTCTGGGACTGGCTGGAGACGTCGGGTCAGTATTCTGGCCCAAGACCCACGGGCACTGCTGCGACATGGTCTGGGGAAGCAGGTGGTAGAGGATCCTGGTGACGGCGGTCTGGAAGGCGATTCCTGGGGTCAGCGGCGGTGCCTGGCCCGGACCAGATCAGTAGAGAGTGACAGGAGGTGGTTCATATTGCGGAGCAGATGGCAGACGCAGCGATGCCGGAGGACAAAGTGGACACTTCCTTTCATTCTTCGGGGCGGAGGGCTCCTTGATAGTGGACTCATCTGATTAGGTGTCCCTGAGAATGCCGGACGTTACACCCCAGACAGCGGATGGTATCGTATAAAAATGGCTGTCCTGAAATCACATTTCTGGGTGCTGTTGTTTGAATTGCTGTGGGAGGGGGAGGGGATTTCTAATGTTCCTAATGTCTGTGTGCTATCAGGAATCTGGATGGGGAGGAGTTGGCGTGCTGGGAGTGTCTCTGCGTCCTGGGGGGGTTGCTGTTCTTGACTTTCGGAACTATGCTATGGCACTACACTATTAGTTGGCTTTGTGGGGATTATGTGAGCATACCCTGCATGGTTGCACAACCCCCTGTTTTCCCTATCTCCTCGGGGCCAGTAGGGCATGCGGCTAGGTTGCTGTATGTTTTGTTTGGACGACACCTCAATGTTCTGGGGGTTGCCCTTATAAGGTTTCTTCTTTCCTTGTTTGGTTTTTCCCATTTCCCTTTTGCTGCGGGAGTCTATGGGAAGGACATTGGAATTGTTGTTGTGCAAGTCCGACTGCTAATTATCGGGATCCGAGTGGGGGGACCGCTATTCACTGTTGTTCACTTCCCTTAGCTCTGCCATGGGTCACGTGATACTTACCTGGAATGTCCGGGGTCTCCGCACGCCTTCCCGTAGGTATGCAGTGTACTCCTATCTAAAACATCATAACGTGCAAGTAGTGCTATTACAGGAGACACACCTAAACGCAATAGAGAATAACCGATTACAGCGTAGGTGGAGGGGTAAAATATACACCACGGATTCCTCCTTGTTTGCTAGGGGGGTTCTTATCTGGATACGCCCTGGGACACCTTTTGCCATGGATGAGGTTCTTACGGACAGGGAGGGCAGGTATGTATCGGTAAAGGGTAAACTGGATGGACAACATATACTGTTGGGAAATGTGTATGCACCGAATGTGGATCAGGGCCAGTTCTTTGAACGGCTATCCCTTGCTCTGGGGAGGTGGTGTGAGATCCCGTGGCTGTTGGATGGGGATTTTAACAGTGTCTTAGATGTAGGGACCGGCAGATCCTTTCCTCCGCTCAGGGGCACAGCCGCCACGACCAACTCTGCTGTGCTGAATTGCTGGGCACGGGGCTGGGGTCTGGTTGATGTTTGGAGACATCATCACTCGGGGGAGAGGGTGTACTCATTCTTTTCAGTACCTCATAACCTACACGTTCGGCTCAATAGGTTCTTTAAGTCCCCCTGCCTCCTTCCATATGTCTCGAAATCGGAGTATTGGGGGCGCACGCACTCTGATCACAACCCTCATTGTGTTGTGTTGGCCTGGGAGGGTGGGGTTCCGGCAGTCCCTACATGGAGGCTGCAACCGGCCATGCTTGAGGATTAGATCTTTCGGGAGGCGATCGGAGAGGCTATAGGGGAATACTTTGCGCTCAATGAGGGGACTGCCTCCTCCTCGCAGGTGGAGTGGGCGGCTATGAAAGTCACCCTGAGAGGGAACTGTTTAGGACTGGGCTGCGGGCTGCGGCAGCAGGTGGCATCGGATCTGCTTGATGTAGAGAGACGTCTGTTGCCGTTGGAGTCTAGGGTGGTGGTAGATGCTGGGGGATTGGCCGAATTGGAGGAGGCACACAACAATCATGCGGAGCTCCTGGACCGGCAGCGCTGCCTGTACTTTGCAGCGCACTCCGTGTCAGTGCACGCCAAAGCGGACCGTTCGGGACCTCTTCTCGCTTGGCTGATTAAACAGGAACAGTCGGGTGGGCCAATTATGGCTCTCCGTTCTTCGGACGGAAGACTTCGGCATACACAATTAGAAATGCAAGGGGAGCTGTCCAGACATTTCACACGGCTTTATAAATCTGGTCAATAGGCCCCGGAGGGGGCGATACAGCAGTTCTTAGAGGGGCTTCCGTTCCCGGTCCTGTCACCGGAACAGCGGATGGAACTAGATGCCCCGCTCACGCTGGATGAAGTTAGGGGTACGATGAGGGCTTTGCCAACTGGGAAGGTTCCAGGACCCGACGGTTTTTCCCACGAATTTTATAAATCATATGCTGACCCCCTAAGTCCACAGCTGCTTAAGGTATACTTGGAGGCACTTAAGACCTTTGCCCTCAAAGCCTCAATGACGGAAGCTACGTTGATCACGCTTCCCAAACTGGGTAGGGACCCCACCTCAGCGGGGGCCTATTGCCCCATGGCGCTCCTGAATGGGGACTATAAGATCTTAGCGGGCATCCTGGCAAATCGGTTAGCGCCACTGATCCCTCAATTAGTTCACCAAGACCAAAATGGGTTTGTACCAGCCCGTAGCATGTCGCTTAACCTACGGCGGCTGTTCCGGGTGATGCGCTGTGCTGCAATGGAGTGGCCGACGGCCGGTTGTATTGTGATGGACTTGGAGAAGGCCTTCGACACGGTTGAGTGGTCCTTCATGTTTGCTGTGCTCCATCGATTCGGATTTGGGCCTTACATTCTAAGCCTTATCAGATTACTGTATGGGGCTCCTACGGTTCGGATGTGGCTGGGGACTCTCTTCTCTGACCCTATATTAATAGAGCGGGGGACTCGCCAGGGGTGTCCCCTCTCCCCCTTGATATTTGCCCTAGTGATTGAACCATTAGCAATAACACTACAAAACTCGGCACCGGAATAGGGGATACGTCTTGGGGATGGAACACACACGGTTTCGCTTTATACGGATGACATCTTGTTGTACATTAAGGATATTCAGGCGATCCCGCGAGTCATCCCTGCCACACTGAGGTCTTTTGCATCTCTGTCTGGGCTGGGGGTGCACTGGGGCAAATCTTGCCTATACCCCTTTAATCCTCGTACGGAAGATCCGGGTTGGGAGGCGGACGGGACGGTAGTGTAATGGCAGCCGGTGGCGTTCAGGTATCTGGGGATCCGCATTTATCGTAATGATCGGGATCTTATGGACGCTAACATCACAAGGGCGGTCACAGTGCTTAAGTCTCAGATTGAGTTCTGGAAGACGCTTAACCTTTCGGTTATAGGTAACCCTGGGCGTAGTGTGCGTAGCGGGGCTACGCGGAGTGCCACGGAGTTGGCAACAAACTCTGTGGCACTCCGTGTAGCTCCGCTACGCCGCCCGCCTCCACCCCCCTATTTAAGATATACGTTAGCAGTAATTTAAAACAATTAAAAAACCCTTACCTCTTTACCGCGGCTTCCCCGGGCTGCCCTCCTGCTCTTCCTCGCCATTCGGATACTGCTTAAGAAAACTGCGCATCCGCGCACACCAGCGCATGCGAAGTGTGCACTGGTTAGTGGAAGGCGGAGGAGCCTCCGCCGACGAAGGCTTGGTTCCTATCCATGCTGAACTGGGTGAAGGTTGAGGCGGTTTCCCTGGTACGGGAGAATACTCTGGGGTTGTGAAAATTTCCCATTTCTGCTGCATGGAATGCTATGCTGTGTGTCTTACAGGGGTTGTTGGTGCCGGAAGACCCATTGGATGTTCCCACTCCGGAATAATAGTGTGTTGTATATTTGCAGACCTGTGGCCCGAGTTTTGCGCTGATGTGTAGACGGAGTCCCTTGTACCCCAAATTGGATGGGCATTTCTCTTAGCAGTCATGTTGTGCACCCATATGATAGTCGATAGGTTCCTGTTTTGTGACAACTGGGATTCGTGTTTCCTTTCCCACCTCTGTGCGGCTCCTGTTTCCCTTCCTAACCCCCCCTTCCCGATAGCATTTTCCACGTTAGGTGGTTTTCATAAAATAGTTTGACTGCATAAACAGATTGATGTGATATGGCAGAGTGAAGCCATAAGTGCTGTGCTTAGGTACTTAACAGTATTGCATAGTTGAGTTTTAATGTACCATAACGTGATTGTACAGCATTGTTGACGGAGGGAGGAGGTTATATGATTGATGGGATATGTCAAGTGTCGTCACCAGTTGTACATAATTTAACTGATGTAACCATGCCGTCAAGCTGTTGATTTACGATTTGGACTTGCTACCTATCTACTGGTTCTGTATGATAAGTACTATGATGGTATGTCGTTTGATGTTCATGTACACATAACAAGAAAAAATCTTTAATAAACAGATCAAACAAAAAAATGAGGGTGCACCAGGCCACAGTTGTAGCATGGTTTTGCAGTTTCCAGAGGCTTTGACTTGTACTTGTCTTTGCGTGTGTTCCCAATGGCAAGCACCACCTCCTTGCCTGCTTTCATGGCAGCTGCTTGCTTGTCAGCACCAGCTGCAGCCAGCATCTTATCAAGCGAGTGAGTCACCTTGTGCTCATTGGGTTTGCCCAGAGCTTCAATAAAGTTGTCAAATTTTTCAATCCAGTCAGCCCACCGCGCACCAATGTTGTGTTTTTTGGACGTGTCAAATCGGGGAGGCGATTTCAGAAATGCAGCAGCATCATATATGGGTCATCTGTCAGTGGACATGGTAGCTGAAGACGTGTTGCACGCCTTGCTCCCTCAAGGCAGAGTATGAGGTCTCCAGGGGTGCGAGTAGGTGTATTACCGGTGAGGCGTGCTCAGCTAAAAGTGTTACTACGAGCCCCTCAACCCCTCCAGACCATGGGGCACATTTGAACCTCATATAAAATACTACGTACCAATGAGCAAAATTGTATGTATTAAACCAATAGTGCACGCACATTAGGTGTGGCACTTTACATTTCACTAATTCTTTATTTACCTCACTTATAGGTCACTTAGGAGTGGTACGCACAGGGCTGGTCCCTGTGTGGTCCTGAGGAAGAGCTTTGGGGAGGCTCGAAACATGTCGACTAATACTAGAGACGTCTAACTCATCATGGTTATGCTGTTTTCCCTAGTATTTACCCCTGTTTTTAAACATACCGACTAGGAGCTAGAATAAAATATTTCGCCCACTAGTTAGGTATTTTTAACATTTTCTTTTCCCACTCCACAACACTGCACTACACATTTTCTCACATAAGTGCTCCTACGTAATCTCGCAAGTCGCAGCACGCCTCAATCCGCAGCGGATTGAGAGGACCCCTATGATGAAGCATGTCACCAAGGGGAAACCCTGGTGAGTGAGGGGACTCAAGAAAGAAATTCTTCTTTCTTGATCAGTAGACTTTATCACTCCACTTGAGCGGAAGTCTCTCATCACCCATAGCTAGGTTCAAATGCCGGTATTCCGGTTTTTATGTGTTCATTACTGTAAGGAGGGTTAACCTAGCCCAATACCCTCTACCTCCCCCCTTTTTTTTGAGAGTATGAGGAGAGTCAGGTGGGCCTTTCCAATCCAAGATAACCACAATGTGGGCCTTCTCATTCCAAAATGGCCACCAAGGGGATGTAGGCTCAAAGTGGGAAGTAGTTGGTAGCCCTTCCCAATCTAAGATGGCCACCAAAGGGCTGCAGGGCTGAAGTAGTAGGCAGTCTGTAGGCCTCCCCAAGCCAAGATGGCCACTGGCAGGGTGACAGAGCCTGGAAGTGCCTGGATGCATGTGCTGAAATACTGGATTCCATCTGTGGGCTGCCTGAGGGGCAGCAGGAGCTTGAGCACGCTGATGCATGTGGCACTGATGGAGGCGTTGCCAGGCAGAACAGGAGGAAGTTAGGCGCCGGAGGCTTGGGTGGCACCATATCGCTCTGTAGGAGGCTGTTGAGAGCCCAGGAGCCAGTGACGCATTATACACCAGCTCCCAGCAGTCAGGGCGGCACATTCGACTGAGCCAGTATTACTGATGTACAGGCAGGTGTTGGGGGCAGTCAGGAGCCCAGGAGCTGCAGGTTCAATGCACACACTCTCCCGGCAGACAGGTGGGCACGCTCAGCAGTCAGAGGAAAGGTTGGCGAAAGCACGGGAAAGACAGTTGTACGGGTCTGACGGGACTGGTCTGACTGATGAGCAGCCGGGTGTACCCCTCTACGCTAGCTGTCGTTTCCCACACCCTGAAATGAGACACAACGCAGTAGAGGATGTTGAAGGCTCTTTATTAGGCATTTTATTAGGTAGGGCTCGCTCTCTCACACAACTGCCCATTCCCCAAACACCCACTAACCATCTCGTAATCATTGTTCTATCTCCTCCCACTGCCTTCCATCTGCTGCAGGCTGGCATCACAGTATCAACCTCAAGGCAGCTAGAAGGACCTGAGTCCACCTCTACACTACTGAGTACCCACACTTCTATAAGTTGAAAGGGAGAGTACCAGCACTTCTCAAAAAGAGTGCATTAATTTTAGCAAGAGAGTAAGGGAACTTCTCTGTAGCAAACATGTACTCTGTAATATTGTGTATCTGCTCTTTTCCAATTCAACCGCTTGTTCCACCCTCCTTACATGAATGACTAAATCCCTTAACCTCAAAACATGATGTATGACAGGTTAGATGAAGTTAAATGACACTTCTAACATCATAAATAAGAAATTGTTGGATACTTGCACGATTGTTGACAAACTGCATGACGGAAGTGTCCGATTATCAGCATGACTGCATTTCCTTATGCATGGTGAAGCCTCTAGTGTTGAGAGCCTCTCACAGAGTTGGAGTACCGTGCTACCAATCCTTCAGTTCCTTGTCATGGCAGGGCTCCAGGACATTTGGAATATGCTTTGGGCTGGTAACAAAGTTAAGGTGAATTAGAAGCTACATCTTATCAAACTATGTTGACAGCCAGTGGCGCTCACTGTGGAAATACAGGACCTCATTGAAAACCCTCCAGAGAATTGACATTTCAATTCTTTTGTTTTTTAACTCTTTTTTTATTGCAGTTGGTAAGCAAAGCACAGCAAAGGCAGTGACATTTACATATAAAATAGCAAGATACATTGTATCAGCAGTCGGGTCTATTACAGTTCTTTTACATTCCAGTTTACCAGAACACATTGGGAATTTCCCTGTGGCAGGCTTTGTCATGCAGCCAATTCATTCCAATTCTATCGTATCAATACTACTAACATGTTTGCACAACATTCCCCTGCTTTCATTCCATTTCCCCCAAATCTTTGTCCATTTGTGTGGGCAACCCCTGCCCTCGTACGCCACCCTTTCCACCTGCATGCACTGGTCCATGTCCACCTTCCAATATCTCAGCGTTTGGGTGGACTCAGCTCTCCAGTTCCTGGCGATATTGCGTTTGGCCACCATGAGACCGAGCGTAACCCAGAGTCTATGCCCCAAGGTCAAGTCTGTCACCTCCCATATATTCAATAGGCACCACTGAGGTGAGGGCGCTATGGATTCTTTACACAATGCCATCATACAGGTTATCACTGCCTTCCAGTACACCTGGATTACCGGGCAGTCCCACAACATGTGGAAAAAGGTGCCCTACCGACCACAGCTTCTAAGGCACCGTGAGGACTCAAGCCTGCCCATCTTACCCAGTGTTGTATATGCATAGTAGGTCCTGACATTTTAATTCTTATTTGAAGTATGTATGAACCATCTAGGGAACAAATGCCCCAAGAGGTTATTCTGGATGTTCAATAGACCTCATAATTTGAGGTCCCAAAACACCCTCAGCAAGTGGTCTCATGAGTGTGTTTAATGCCACCCGTCTCCGCCTTCCGGCCTTCAGCAGTTGAATTAATAGGGAATTAAGCTCAGTGAGGAATTCCCTGGAAAGCCACAGTTGAAGACTTGTAAAAGATTATAGTAGTCGTCATTGCAGCATGCTATGTGTCCAATCGCAGATAGTGGAAGAGCACCACAAAATGCCAATGCTTTTCTAGCATTGGTCAACACTCAGCCAATATTAACCACTACCAGCCATGTAGAATCATGATAAATTTGTAACTCTTAGGGGGATATTCACAATGACGGGTGATAACTATCGCCATCGTCAGTCAACGACAGAAAAGTTAACGCCGCCTAACCCGGATTATTATCACCATGTTAGCGTGGTATTATCAAGCCCACGCTACATGGCGATAGTAACAGGGAAGTGGTGTAAAAACCAACGATAAAATCATCGCGATTGCGATGTCAAATCCAGCGTTAGGCGGCGATACCTGGCGATCTGCACATTATCGCAAGAAAAGTCGCATCATCACTCCCGGCGACATTGCCATGTGAATATGCACCTTAATGCGATAGTGTGCTGTCTGCCATGGCACCATTGTGCCGCTTGTCGTGGGTACGGCTATCAGTATGTGGTGGACAGAAGTCCGAAAAACACCATATTCTGGGGTGCCATTGTGCCTAAAGAGTGCAAACACAAAGGGGCATATTCACAAGGAGCTATCGCCGAATTAACTGCACTTTATCGCAACCAAAGTCGTGATAAATATACCTCCCCATTCACAAGCCGGTGTTAAGAGCCCACAGCACCAGTTTATCCGTGATAGCAGCCGCAAAAAACATCGCCACAGAGGACCCCCGCAAATATCGCTAATGAGATGCAGAGTAGGCATTCCCGTGCCAAAAGCCGAGACAACATCACACCTCAACATTCACAACGACCAGCCACATCGGCGATAAGATCACAAAACAGGGGATAAGGCGCGTTATCACCAGGAAATATACACCTGCTCTGACCTGGTGTAAAGTCGGACGGCAGCCAGCACCACAAAAGGGAGCACAGCCCAGGGCCACATCCGAAGAGCAACAGATGCCATGGAGCCACTCATCATGCGGCCCGGACACCCAAGAGGGCCACAACACCCACCGCCACCACCCCAGGACCCCAATCCACTCCCGGAACACCCCCCCCCTCGGACCACCACAGACGCAGAGCAGACAAAGACAGCGGAACCCCAGGAAACGTACCAGCCGCACAGACCCAACATCTGACAATGTCACCGTCCACTACAGGCTGAAAGGGACAACCATCCTAGGCATCCTGACCATTATCGCCTAACAGGCTTACGGCACCAACACAGCGGACAAACAACATCCCATCCCACACAAAGCTGCTGGCTTGGCTGCACCTGTTGGCCCCTGGTACCCCCTAAACAACACCCGCCAGAGTCGGAGGAGTCACACAGCCAGCCACATCCAAGTCCCCCACACCTGTCCTGGACATCACCATCACCCTGGTACCCCAGTCCCCATACGTACAACACAATGCGCAGGATCCGCTGGAGACCAAGCAAGGACCATACGCCATAGCAGGATGCACGCACGTGTTGGGGGCAATCCACAGCACACATGTACTACCTGTGCCCCCTGGTGACACAGCACACAATCACCTCAACAGGAAGCACATGTCTCACATCAATGTGCAGGCAACAACAGAACACCGTGGAACCTCCAACAATGTCGCCTTCAAATACACAGCCAGTGTGCATGATACCTTCATCCTCCGACAGTCCATCATCAACCAGCGTTCCAGGATGGCAACAAGGGAAATGCACACCCCCTTGGCAAGTCCGAAATGAACACCCCACACACCTCAACTCCACAACCATGCAACTCACAACTCTGGCAATGCAAACGTCACAAAATCACAACCAACATGCACAACAACATGACTACCCACCAGACACGACAGAACAACTTACAATGGTAACCTGGGCAAGCCCTGAACATGAGACATCAATGGCATGGCACCTCAGCCACATAATAGCCGAATGTGGGGAGAGGTGGCAACCAGGCATGTGTGAAGGATGCAGTAGAACAATGATCGGGAAAGCACACAATGCCAAGAGTGGCGGAGATGTGCTGGACAGACCGCAGTATGCAGAACACACCCATATCCATGGCGACATACACCTCTGGCGTATGGAGTGCAGTGGACAGTGGACGCAACCATGCCACCCCAGCCAGTGGGGGAACTCCCGGAAATGTTGCCTGTGACGCCACCCCCTAAGCGTCACCGGAGTGGGATGGGCCGGCGTAGGCCACGCCAGCGTAAGGGTGTGAATAAAAAGCACGTAGGCCTGGGCGTGATCCTCTCCCGGAAAGCCCCACGTCTCTGCCAGGGCGGCGCCTCCCACCCCGCCACGAGGCCGACGCCGTCCTCGTGAGCGTAGTTGCCTGCGATGCTGTGCGCCTGCGGGACCCCAGCACGCTGGACCACGAACCCGTCAGGCCCGCCCCTGTGCCAGCGGCCACAGCACCAGACCCCCCCCCGATCAGTGAGGCATAGTTCCATATGGGCATCTTGTGACACGTGGTGCCACTAACCCTGTTCAACGCCAGCCGGCTACACGTGGTGCCACTAACCCTGTTCAACGCCAGCCGGCTACACGTGGTGCCACTAACCCTGTTCAACGTCAGCCGGCTACACGTGGTGCCACTAACCCTGTTCAACGCCAGCCGGCGACACGTGGATAAGGGACAAGGACTACCCTGCAGACCAGTAGGTCCCACATCCAGCACCTAATCGCAAATCACGAATGGCAGAGTCCACACCAGTGGTCGCACGGAGAGGAGTAAGAGGAAGATGCGGCTCAGCCCGTACGAAAGCCGGGTCACATACATGAACATGTGGTGCCACTGAACCTGAACTATGCAGGCCGGTGGGGCCATTCAACCTATGCCGGCGACACTTGGTGAATGGGCCGTGCTGACCGCTGCCTCAGGCCTACACCACGGTCAGGTAGGTCACACATTTGGAACTGAGTCTTGATTACACCATGGCAGTGAACATCATTTAAGGCAGAGAACAATTCACTATACTCCCTTCGATGTGGTGCCAACAAGTCTGCCTGGCATCACAACCACACGTGTCTGTGGGCCTACGCGGACAACTGCCCTCGGCCTATGCTGCGCACGAGTGGGATCACAGATTTGGAACTGAACATCGGTAATTCAAAAGGCAAAATACATATCATTGCACGCACGGAGAGGCGTAAGAGGATGACGCGTTGCAGTCCGGAGGGAACAGGATCATCGTTACGGAGGTGATCGAACACTACCGACAACTGCCCTTGTGTCACTAACTCTGTGCCTCGCGAGCCAACGACACGTGGCTGTTGGGTCTCCAACTGCTGTAAGTCAGACATTTTTACCTTGTTGCTCAGAAGTAAAAACGCTTTTAAAATTTCTGTAATATTGCTGCTGCTATCACTGAATTTCTTTTACTGCTTTTAAAATTCGTTTTTATTGTTTCACTCGCACTTGCACTTTTAGCGCACTTGCTCACCTGTTGCCTGTCTGGCTTCCCCGGTCCGCCACGGTTTGTACCGTTTGTTGCGGAGAGTAGACCAGCTAGTTTACAGTCTTCCGGGGCCTCACGTCCACCCAGGTTGACGCTCTAGTCTCCAGCTGCACCTACTTAAGGGCAGGCTGGAGAGGACGCGCAGCGGACGCGCGCTGCGGGCGCCCCGAAGGCGCGCCTAAGGCAAGCCCGTCTGCGCCAGTCCGCGCCTCGTCCGGGCCTAGGGCCAGAACCCCTGGACCTTTTATTGAAGGCAGGGACTTCTTAACATACTCTGGGGATAATCTTCACGCCCTCCGCCAACATAGGAGTAAGGCATGTACGCTGCTCCCCTGTGAAGCACCACCTAGTGCAGAGAATTTTCAATGTCCAGAATGTTTAACTAAAATCACGATGAGCACCCGGGTCTTGCCCAAATCCATCAAAAAATTGAACATCTTAGCCCCGGAGATCGTAGAGCTCCAGCTAGCACTTATCAACGCTAGATCACTGATCAAACACAAGTACGAAATTGCAGATTTTATTACTGATAACAAACTGGACATTCTGTTTGTCACTGAAACCTGGGGTGACCAATCATCTGATTCGGACTTTAACATCGCAGCTCCCCATGGGTACAAAGTTGTCAGACAGGATAGACAACTTAAAAAGAGGGGGCTTGCAATCATTCACAAGGGTGAGCTTAACACCCTCTGCTCACCCATACCTACACCGGAATGTGAGGCATTACATTTTAAAATTTCCATTGGTGACCAAGAGACATTCAATGGTATACTAATATACCGTCCTCCCGGCCCCAGAAATAGTTTCCTTACTATTGTTCACCCGCTATTAGAGCTAGGGCTCCATTCGGAATTCTTCACTATCCTAGGGGATATGAACTTTCATCTTGATCTCCCAGAGGAGAGAGACACACGAGAACTTCTTGATGCCACTACAGAATTAGGGCTACAGCAGATCATACACTATCCCACGCATGTAGCAGGACACACTTTGGATGGACTGTTCACTAACAATCCAGCCATCTCTAAGATATCTACTCTCCCTTTGACCTGGACGGATCACTATGCTGTCTTGTTTAGCTACAACCTGCCCCGATCTTATGCTGGTAATACGGCCAGCAGTAAGACTCTCGGCAGAGCATGGCATAAAATTGACCAGAGTACCCTGGATGCCAAGCTAGTACAAAGCCAACCTGCTTTGCACTGGGAAGCAGAAGCCTCAGCCATAAATTACACTGCATGGCTAGAGTCAAACTTTGCAATGGTAGTTCCGACCATAGTGATAAATAAAAATAGGAAAGTTCCATCAGCCCCTTGGTTCTCAGAGGCCCTACGATTAGATAAGCAAGCTTGCAGAAGGCAGGAAAGAAGATGGAGGAAAAACTATGAAGAAGCAGAGAAAGAACTATACAAAGCCACACTGGCTGACTATAAGAGAAAGTTAATTGCGGAAAAAAGTCAGTATTTTACGATGCAAATTGAAGGGGCAGGCACTTCCAGCAAGGAACTTTTTAAGACTATAAAGAACCTAATCTCAGAACCCAAGGACGACACTGCCAACTCTAACCAAGATTTCTGCAACACTCTTGCCCACTTTTTCAAGTCCAAGGTGGACCAAATATACGACCAATTCACTACGCACAGATCAGTCACTAATAACGCAGTACAAGTAGCTGCAGGCAAAGTTTGTTTCTTTGATTTTTCCCCGGCCTGCTCCGAGCAATTAGCTACTCTTCTCTCTTCAACCAAATCAGGATCCCCGGATGATCCTTGTCTCCCTAGGATCCTCAAAAGCATTAGCCACATTATTAGCCCTCTGCTAACTAACGTGTTCAATCAGATGCTATCGCAAGGACACTTTCCTTCAATATGGAAACAGGCTTGTATTCTGCCTCTTTTAAAAAAAGCAAATCCAGATATAACTGATCCTGCTAATTACCGTCCTATTGCTAGACTCCCTGTTCCTGCTAAAAATTTCGAGAAACGGCTAAACACTGAACTCTCCACCTTTATTGCGGAAAACGAAATCCTGGATCAGAGTCAGTTTGGTTTCAGAGCAGGTCACAGCACTGAGACGGCTCTAATAAAAACCACTGAGGAGATCCGAAAAACACTAGACGGCGGGGGGTCGGCAGCCCTCGTTCTCCTCGACCTGTCCGCGGCATTTGATACCGTGGACCATACGATTCTGGTCAAACGTCTAAAAACCATCGGGATAGGAGGAAGGGCCCTTTCCCTTTTAACGTCATTCCTTTCGGACCGAATACAAACTGTGCAACTGGGCAATTTTAAATCTGCACCCTTCAACCTGCCTTGTGGGGTGCCGCAGGGGTCCTCGTTGAGCCCCACGCTTTTTAATATTTACGTCTCTGAACTAGCCTCTCTGATTAGAAGTTTTAACCTATGTCCCACCTCTTATGCCGACGACACTCAGCTGGTCATCTCAGCAGTGGACAAGAACATCAACTATTCAACCAAACTTTGTGATTGTATGGTCTCCCTGAGCGACTGGATGGGTAGGCACTGCCTTAAGCTGAACTCAGGAAAAACTGAGGTGGTGCTATTTGGAAACCTCTTCCCCCAGTGGGCACCAGTTTGGTGGCCGGACATACTGGGCACTACTCCTACACCAGTGGCCAAGGCTAAGAATTTGGG
This sequence comes from Calotriton arnoldi, assembly GCA_963921515.1. NCBI lineage: Eukaryota > Metazoa > Chordata > Amphibia > Caudata > Salamandridae > Calotriton > Calotriton arnoldi. The sequence goes on along the minus strand of CAWUFW010004855.1, from coordinate 1,087,348 downwards.
GGTCATTATAGATGATAAACTCAACATGAAGTCCCAAGTTTCAAAGGTGGTCTCTTCCGCCTTTCTCACGATTAAAATGGTACGGAAAATTCTGCCTTTCATTCCTATAAACACTAGAAAAACAGTGATGACCTCCCTTGTGTTATCCAAATTGGATTACTGTAATGGACTGTACATCAACCTACAATCTAACTTACTCAGAAGGTTGCAGGCAGTACAGAACGCCGCGGCTAGACTGGTCCTGGATGCTCCTAAATATCAGTCTATTAGAGCAGGCATTCAGGAACTACACTGGCTACCAGTCGGCCAGCGGATCAAATTTAAGGCACTTTGCACGGCCTTTAAGGCCCTGCATGGAGAAGGACCACGATTTCTGCTGGACCTCTTCAGCTGGTACTCTCCCAACAGATCGCTTCGTTCAGCCAATGCCTTCCTGATGCTCACCCCCAGAATTGAAAGGACTAATTGGGGGGGAAGGAGTTTCAGTTATAACACTATAAAGGAGTGGAATGCCCTTCCGCTCCCTCTTAGGAAGTCCTCTTCCTTGTTTGAGTTCAGGAAACTGCTCAAAACATGGCTTTTTAGAAACTAGCTTTTCTGATGCAGTTTCTGGAGACCGTGAGCGCCTAGACACCTGCGGGTAGTAGTGCGCGTAATAAATTGTTATAACATAACATAACATAACTGCTGACCGCTGCCTCCGGCCTACACTGTGGTCCAGTAGGTCACAGAGTCTTGATTTGGCAATGGTGGAGTTCATATCAGTGTACCGGCATCATCGCAGACTGCATCCCCTCTCAGCACCTGTGCCACTAAGTGTGTTCCCCGACATTCATGGACACTTACTGGTCGTACATTGGTGGCGTTTGAGTCTATGGAATAGGGGCTAGTTTTCATCCTCATGTAGCTGATCCCGAATTGTTGGTGAAAACGAGGGTTGCGCTTTCCACTCCTCCATTTGCTGCTTCCAGATAACATCAGACCTTCCGCATCATGCCCTGGAGGACACCTTCCACTGTCCCCCGCAACCCTCCGCAACATACACCTCGGACATTGATGGGGACACGCTCAGGTCGCATTGCCCATCTGACTGCACCGCAAGTCACCGTCCCGTGGCTGGGTGCCTGTGCCAGCCGCAGTGCATCCGGGGCCACTAACTCTGTGTTGCTCAGGCCTGGGATCCCTTCTTCTGAGACATGGAATGGCCTCTGTAGCGATGGTCTTGGGGTCATCAACGTCATGTGTCTGTGGCCCTGCACTGTCCGCATCCTTCGGCCTCAACTGTGGGCCACCAGGGCCCACACATAGCATCGAGTCTTGACCGGCCCGGACTTCGCATCACCGCAGGAGGCACACGCCACCACCGCAAGGACCACCTCCAACCGCCATCTGCCAGAGTCGAAAGGGTGGTCCTGACAGACCTACGGAGTTGCTCAGACCTGTCGTGGATGCCATCATCGGCCTGATACCCTGCTCAGCACTCCAGGTGCCAGTGACTCAGTGCACCGCAAGCCATTGTCCGTTACTGATTGAGTTTTGTGCTGTTGTGAGGTTGCGCAGCAATGTCACCTCATGCAGTGGGGAAGACCTGGGACTATGATGAGGAAGATGTGTCAAGTGTGCGGACGGGAGAAGGCACAGACAATGGGAGGGCAGGAGGCAACAGCCCCAAGGCAGGAATGCAGACTGGTGGTGGTAGTCAAGCTACACACCCGGATCTATTACTGGGTATTGCGCTGTGGACTGCGGACGCAACTGTCACCTCAGGCAGTGTGGGAGACCTGGGACGTTGATGAGGAAGTTGATGCAGGTGGAACACACCCCACTGCATCTGCATCAGGACTAACCCGAAGGGACACAATCCTAGCAATTTCTTCACATGAGCGCGCTCTTCTCTAGTGCCCCTACCTCAGTGCACTGCAACTCACGGAACCTCCTGACTGAATATTGGGTGACCTCTGTCCTTACTCCGGATCCCTCCATGTTGCTCTGCAGTTGACTCTGTTATGCTGGTGTTTTCTGTTTCCATTACACTGGTGTCCACTGTTCAGGTTGTTGCCAGCACCAAGCACTCTGTGCGGGCTGGCTTATACTCACCACACACACATCCAGCACAGGCGTCACTGTACATGTGGCCCTGCAATAAAGGGGCCGGGCGCACGTGCCCGTAGCCAGTTCAACATGATATGTGCATGTGTCCCTGTGGTCTTGTTGTATGCATGAGTGCCCTGGGCCCTACGACATTATATTGTGCTGTGTACAGCAGACGCAGACATGTCACCGCAGGCAGTGGGCTAGAACCTGGACATGTAGCTTTGTCGTCACCCACTCAATTCGTAAGGGGAGTGGACTGTGCCATCGTACGCAGAGCCAACGTGGGTGTGTGACTGATATGTGCGTGCCCCTGGGCGTGGTTCTGTACTGGGTATGTGCATCTGCATGTGTCTCTATGGCAGTGTGGGTCTCCTTTGTGGGGTGTAGGTGGTCCCTGAAGGGTATTGGACACCCACGTATGTGTCCTAGTTCGCATTCCATGGGTTCGGCAACAACCGCACCTGTTGGGCCACCTCCTTTTGGCGTTCTGACACCTGGCATTGGGGTGCCATGTGTGGGTCGGTGAAGTGTTGTGAGCCAGCTGTGATTGCGGGTGCTTCATGCTGTGTGGTCTTTTGCAGGTTCTCCTCTGAGTAGCTTGTCTGCCCTGGTCCTGGTGGTGGGTTGTGTGGGATGTCCATGGGCTGTTGTAGGGCGTCGGTGTCGAAGGAGTGGTGTTCGTCTCCGGCATCACTGATGGGTTGTCTGTTCTGACCTGCTGGAGGTGTTGTTTGTCCCTCTGCATTGTGAAGGGGAGATGCATGTTGGCATTGTGCTGGCGCCTTGTTCTTGTCGACATGCAGACTGTGTGACAATGTACATTCTGACTGTTTGGGCGGTGGTGGCTATTTGAGTTGGGACAGTGGACATTTAGGCTACATGGCTGATGTGGGGTTGTAGCCGTAGATATGCATCTCACAGTTCCCTGCTCTGTCCAATGTGATTGTTCTGTTTCTGCGCCTGGGCGGACCCAGTTGTGTCCCCTGTTCTGCAGTGTGGGTGTTGCACTTTGTGCCACATTGTCATGATATGTGCTGTGATTGCTATGTGTGTGTGCTGCAGTGTGCCACAGGGATGGGAGACATGTCCCTGGGTAATTGTGGGTGTGTAGTGTGCTACACCTCGTTGTGCATGTGTGCCATTGTGCCCATCACCCGAGTCCCCCCAGTCCCTGTTGGATCCTCAGCCTGTTGTTGTTGTGTTGGGTCCTGTCGAGCTGTGTCCGTACTCCCACCTCCTTGCACCGTCTCCACAATGATGACTGTGGCCTGGGTTTCCTCCAGCTCCTCCTGTGGCACTGGACTGCCACCTCCTGTCGCCGTTGCTGCCTTCCTGTTGGCAGCGGGCTTGTGCCTGGTTTAGGTTGTCACGTCCTGGCGGCGCCTCTTGGCCTCCTGGATTGGCCTCCTGGGCACTCCGACTGCATTCCAGGTGGTCTGCTTGTGGGTTAGTTGTTGTTGGTGTTCTGTGACTCCGTGGCGCTGGTCTTGTTTTCCTGCAGTCTGCACCCCGTCTTCCTCTCCCTTTTCTCCTTGGCCTTCCCCGACCCCGTTGTTCCTTGCTGGTGGTCTGTGGGGGTTTTGGGGTTCGCGTTGACCTCTGCGCTGGGTCAGGGTGCATTCATGTTGCTACGTGCTTTGGCTTGTTTCTGGTGTGTTGTTTCTGTGGTTTTTATGGTGCAATTTCCCGCCAGACGCGTGGGATTTGCAGGCCTGAGGCTGCTTTTCGCTACTTTTTGTACCGCGATTGGCCTCATCGCATGATTTCTCGCGTTTTGCATTTTTTCGGCGTGGCGTTGATTTTCACGCTGACATTTGACGCGTTATCTGGTGACTATCGCATGCTACCGCCTTGTTGTGAATTCCACTTTGACACGGGGTTATTTTCCCGCGATAGGCTACGATATTAATAGTTGCGTAACGCTACTCTTGCGGTAGTTATCACACTTTCTTGTGAATATACCCCAGAGCATTCTCGGGTGCCCTAAGTTTAATGCGCTCTGGCGGGGAGACCTACCCATGCCCATGTTGGCTCTGGACAGTAAAGTGCAGTGATCAGTGCTCACCTCATGTCTCAGACCAGAGACAGCATCTGTTAGTGCCCTTCACTGGCGTTCTCAGGTGGAAAAGAATCCGCAGAGTTCAGCGCAGTGCCTGCCAACTGTGGCACTACCGCCGTGCACGTGCTGCTGGTGCGCCCACAGGTGGCACAAAAACACGGATGAAACAGAGAGAAGGCGGACCTAAGAGGCGGAAGACTGAACCATTGAACGAACCAGAGCCCAGACCCCTCTGCACTCTTTACATAGCGTTGTTTACTTGTAGCTTGGACAAGGGTTCAGGGCTAAGGCCATGTAAAGACCAGCAAAGAACAGACGCTTAAGCAGCATGAAGAGGCATGTAGGCTGCAGAAGTGAGCACATGATCAATAAATAGAATTAGATGACATAAAAGTGAAGCAAGCGCTTAGTGAGGCTAGGTAAAGCGTAAGGGTGTTCACAAGGAGCCCACACAGTAAAGCGCGGCTCTCCTTCTGGGCTATAATTGATGAGAAAATTAACAGGTGTCACTGGTTCAGGCCCCTCCGCAGTGCCCAGCCCTGGAACAACCTCTTGTGACTGAACTGCAGGTTCCCCGGGCATGTGTATGTCCGGGGGGGGTAGGTGGGGGGGCTGGGGGTGGTGGCGGTGGGTGTTGTGACCCTCATGGGTATCGGTGCTGCATGATCATTGTCTCCATTGCATCTGTGGGTCTTCAGGTGTGGCACTTGGCTGGGCTCCCTTTCATGCTGTGGGTCGTCGTCCTGCTTAGCACCAGCAAAAGGCAGGTGTTAAATCCCTGGTGCTACCGCGGCTTATCACCAGTTTTTGGTTCGCTTCGCAGATCTGGCAGTTCGTTGTGAAAGTGGTGTTGTGGTTTTTCCGTGTGTTTTTGCACGGGAACGCCTACTCTGCATCTCATTAGTGTTAGTTGGTGGTGTCCACCGTGGAGATAAATTTGGGGGCAGTTATCGCGGGAATACTGGTGTTGTCTGCAGTTTGCACCAGCTTGTGAATGGGGTGTTAAATCTATCTCCACTTTTGCTGCGTTAAGGTGGAGATAAATCGGAGTTAACTCCTTGTGAATATGCCCCTAAGTATTGAAACTTGTTCGCCTCCCAAACTAAGGGGTAACACTGTGCTGACAACTAGTCTGGCTTGGCCGCTGGCTTCAATGTAAAAAGACAAGATTTGTTCTCGTTAACTTGAAGACCCGAGACGTGGCCAAAGTCAGTTAACAATTTCATTACCTATGGTAGTGCAGTCTCGGTATCACACAAAGATATCAGTGTATCAACTGCCTATTAGGAGATGATTTGGTATTTGTATGATACTTTAATACCACAGTCTTTGTTGCACAATAAACAGGCTAATGGGGCTAGAGCAAATAGCAAGCATGACAGGGTACAACCCTACCTAGTGCCCAATCAGATAGGCCGTTGTGAGGATATGAGGTGCCCTTTAGGGACAATGGCTAGGGCTGTGTGTATAAGAGCCCGATCCTTTTGATATAAGACATCACCAACCCATATTTGTAACTACTGTAAATAAATATGGCCACAAGTAAGACCTCCGACCCTCGGTCTAGGTCCACTCTCTATCCGCAGCTTCGCTGTGCCGTCTCTTGCCTCCAGACCCCGACCTCCTTCTTGGGAGGTTCGAGGCTGCTGTCCGCTCCTGCGCCTGCTGCCCGCTCCAACTGGGACCAGACTGCCTGCAACCACTGTAACCTTTCTCAGCCATTTTTTTTCTTAATTTTTTCCCTGTTGTGCCACTGTTATTGTGCCCATCTGGGTCTTGCTCTAATTCCACCACTGTTTTTATTTTCTCGTGCCTGCCTGTTCCTTTCGCCTTTCGCCGCTGCTGCCCCTGCGGCCCCTCCCCCCCGGAATTCCCCCCCGGAATTCCCCCGGAATTCCCCTCTGGAATTCCCCCGCTCCCGCCTCCCAGCCTCTCCTTCCTCCCACCTCCCCTACTTAAGGGCAGCCGCTGCGCGGTCGCGCCTCCGGCGTGCCAAAGGCAAGCCAGTCTGCGCCCGTCCGCGACCCGACAGCGGCCAGTGCCAGGAACCCTGGACCTCCCACTACCCATTGCTACGACACCACCACCCTCCTCGCACTCAACCCTGGAAGACTTAGAGAATGCCAACAGGCCTTGCCGAACAAGACCCACGGCCAGTTCTCCTGCCTCCACTGCCGCCAGACCCTCACCGCCACCCCGGCCTCCAACACCGCCGACGCCAGCACCAGCGACACCCTAAAATGCATCCTCCTCAAAGTACGCTCCGTACACAAACACACCATGGAAATCTGGAACCTACTCGACTCTCTCTCGCCCGACATCGCCTTCTTCACAGAGACCTGGACCAACGCATCCTCCGCCCCCGACATCAGCACCGCCATCCCAGACGGATACAAGATCCAGAGGAAAGACCGCCCCAACCACCCAGGAGGGGGCCTCGTCATCGCCCACAAGAGCACCCTCCGCCTCACCACCTCCAGTGAAACCTTCCCCTCCGCCGAACACCTGCACTTCCAGATCCAGACCACCCCCAAAGCCACACTCCGAGGAACCCTCGTCTACAGACCTCCCGGCCCCCGAACACCCTTCGCAACCACCTTCACCGACTTCAGCGCACCCCACGCCATCGCCTCAACAAACTACATACTCATTGGAGACCTGAACTTCCACCTCGACAACCCCAGCGACCCCAACTCCACTATCCTTCATGACAACCTCGCCAGCATCGGACTTAAACAACCCGTCAACACACTGACCCACAGAGCAGGACACACCCTCGACCCCATCTTCGCGGCAGGAAATAGAGTCCAATTCAGCCACACAACGCAGCCGCCATGGACCGACCACCACTGCCTACACTTCGCCATCAACAAACCCAAGGCACCCAAACCAGCCCCACGCCCACCACGAAGGAACTGGAGCAAGGTTACTGACGAGCAACTTAACTCCACCCTCACCCGAGACAACCACACCTGGGGACCCAACGCAAACGACGCAGCCAGAGAACTCCACACCTGGATCTCCAACTGCGCAGACGAACACCCCAGGAAAGCCGCCTGGTTCACCACCGATCTCCAAGAAGCCAGACGCACCTGCAGACGCCTGGAAAAGAACTGGAGAAACACCAAGACAACCGAAAACCACACCACCTACACGGACGCCATGACGGACTACCACAACAAGATCAGAGCCACCAAGAGGAACTTCATCCACAACAAAATCCTGGCCAACTCCACCAACTCCAAGGAACTTTTCAGTGTCATTCAAGAATTCACCAACCCACGCAGCGAAGCCACAGACATCACCCCATCCCAAGACCTCTGCGACAAACTTGGAACCTATTTCCACCTCAAGATCAAAAACCTCTACGACAACTTCATCGACCATCCTCCAGGCGCCACAGACGGCCCCCCACCCCCCAGAAACACCAGCCAGCCCACCATCTCCAAGTGGACACCGATCATGGCCGAAGACACCGCCTCGACCATGAAAAGCATCCACTCAGGGGCCCCCACCGACCCCTGCCCCACTCTCATCTACCACAGAGCCGCTGCCGCCATCGCACCCGAACTAAAACGCACCATCAACACCAACTTCAAAACAGGCACATTCCCAGATGACTGGAAGCTCGCAGAAGTCAGACTCCCTGCTCAAGAAGCCCACAGCTGACCCCACCGACCTCAAGAACTATCGGCCCATCTCGCTCCTCCCCTTCCCAGCCAAAGTTGCAGAGAAAACAGTCAACAGGAAACTGACACGATTCATTGAAGAGAACGCCGTCCTCGACCCGTCCCAATCCGGATTCCGAAGCAACCACAGCACAGAGACCGCCCTACTCGCCGCCACAGACGACATCCGCAGCCTCCTGGACCAAGGCCACTCCGCAGCCCTCATCCTACTCGACCTATCAGCGGCCTTCGACACCGTCTCCCACCGCACACTAGTCGCCAGACTACACGACGCAGGCATAGAAGGAACAGCCCTGGACTGGATCCGATCATTCCTCACCGGAAGAAGCCAAAGGATCAGACTCCCACCCTTCCTCTCCGACCCCACAAAAATCACCTGCGGAGTCCCACAGGGTTCATCACTGAGCCCCACCCTCTTCAACATCTACATGGCCCCCCTCGAAGCCATCGTCCAACAACACGGCCTCAACATCGTATCGTACGCCGACGACACCCAGCTCATCCTCTCCCTCACCAAAGACCCCACTACTGCCAAACTCAACTTCCAGAAAGGAATGCAAGACGCTGCAGTCTGGATGACCAACAGCTGCCTGAAGCTCAACGCCGAGAAGACAGAAGTCCTCGTCCTCGGTACCACCCCTTCTGCATGGGACAGCACCTGGTGGCCGACCGCCCTTGGAAGCCCACCTACCCCCTCAGACCACGCCAAGAACCTCGGCATCGTACTCGACTCATCACTCACCATGAACTGACAGGTCAACGCAGTCACCTCCAGCTGCTTCAACACCCTCCGCATCCTCTGCAAGACCTTCAAGTGGATCCCCCCTGAGTCAAGGAAGACAGTCACCCATGCACTCATCACCAGCAGACTGGACTATGGAAACGACCTCTATGCCGGCATCAACAAGTCCCTACTCCGCAAACTCCAGACAATACAGAATACCGCTGCCAGACTCGTCCTCGGCATCCCCCGACCTGAACACATCAGCCAACACGTACAAAGTCTCCACTGGCTCCCCGTGGAGAAAAGAGTCACTTTCAAAATCCTCACTCACGCCTACAAATGCCTACACAACAACGGACCCAAATACCTCAACGACAGAATCAACTTCCACGTACCCAAAGAAAACCTCCAATCTTCCAACCTCGCACTGGCCGAAACCCCGCGCATCCACAGAGCCAGAGCAGGCGGAAGATCCTTCTCTCACATTGCAGCCAAGACCTGTAATGACCTACCGGCAGACATCAGATGCGCCCCCTCCCTGAACACCTTCAGGAAGACCCTTAAGACCTGGCTCTTCGGCTAAACAGATCTGCGGACCCCCCCCCCCTCAGCGCCTTGAGACCCTCACGGGTGAGTAGCGCGCTTACAATTCCCTGATTGATTGATTGACAATAAAGTGTCAAATGCCTTTTCTGTGTCAATAGAAACTACAGTGGGAGTAATGACATCATCCGGCGAGTCCATGAAATAGGCACCTTAAGTTGCAGGTCGTGTTTCGTCAGGAATGAAACCCCATTGGAAAGTGTGTACTAAGTACTTCAACAAACCTTGCATCCTGCTAGCTAGAAGGTTGCCCAGTATTTTCCCATTACCACTAATGAGTAAGAGTGGTCTACATGACCACTCATCTGTGGAGTCTTGTGCTTTGTTAGGTAGTGTTGGACTTGGCCCTTTTTGCAGGGTTATCCCAAAACGTTTTGCTTCTTCCTCCTATTTTTTCCTGACCTGTGTTTGTTGGCTATAGGACTCTGGGCACTTTACCACTGCTAATCAGCACTAAAGTGCATATGCTCGCTGTGTAAATTGTTATCATGACTGGTTATCCTTGATTGGCATATTTGATTTACTGGTAAGTCCCCAATAAAGTGCACTGAGTGTGCCAGGGCTTGTAAATCAAATGCTACTCGTGGGGCTGCAGCACTGATTGCGCCACCCACATGAGACACTGTCTTGCTAGTCTCAGGGGGTGCTGTGAGGTACTTGTGTGGGGCACTGGATGGTGAGGCAAAGGGTAGCTTGGTCAACACTTGTTTGGGGCTGTGTGATTCAATTGTTGGACAGCATATTTTAAGTCCATGTTTTCCAGAGCTATGCCAGCAGCCGGTGGAATGTGAGTTCTCTGACTCCAGGGAGCGTGCACTGGAGTCACACCTTTTGGTGGATTCCAGAGGGTCTGAAGAAGCTTTTGGGAGTGATCCTGGAGGGGGTGGCTCAGGTTTTCCCCAACTAAGTGAGTTAGGGGAGGTTTGTGGTAGCCCAGATAGGTCCCAGTGTAGTGGGAGGGGTGTAGGGTCCTACATCCTGACTCAGAGCAGAAGAAGTGGGAGTGGGCTGTGTCCCAAGGTGCCTGAAACCCAGTCCCAGGGTCTGGTTGGTTCCATGAGTGAACACCAGGAGGGGGGCCTAGTCTGTACCGGGAGCCCATCCCCTGAGGGGGATCCCAAAGTGTCAGGTGAACTGGTGGGGGGACTGCTGCAACAAGCATCCCAGAAGTTCTGGTGTCTGGCAGCACTGCTCCAGTTGGGAGGGTGCATGAGTCCAGATAAAAGGGTGAGGGGGGCATGCAGTCCCCAGTGGAAGGACCAGTGGGTCAGGGGTTGCCAGTTCTGAGATCAGAGCACCCCAGGACTGACCCTGGTGAGGCCACTTTTGGCCTGGGGGGGTCTTCATGCTCTGTTGGGTGGACAGGCGGCTGGAGACCTGCGCCAGGCAGACTCTCGCACAATTCCAGAGGAGTGTGTTTCCCTTGGGGGGTTGGTGTACTCCCCCGGAAGTCCTGGGTTGTCAGGCACAGGTCCAGCCTAAGGGTACAGACCCTGAGTTGGAGGACCAGGGTCAGGGTGTCCCGCCTGACCTGGAGGAAGGGGCGAATGGTAGCAGTTCCCCTACTGGGTTGTCTTCTGGGGTACCACTCCAGGTGGGAGGGTGCAGAGCCCCAGGAGGGGGGGCAGGGACAGGGAAGCCTCACCCCTGTCCAGCCTAAGGGTACAAACCCTAGGCTGGTGTACCAGTTGCAGGATAGCACCCCTGAACTGGTGGGAGAATTGTGTGGGACACCTGCCACAGGTGCCCTGACAATTCTGGAGTATGGGGGTACCGCTTCAGATGAGAGGGTACAGAGCCCCAGGAAGGAGGACCGGGTGTGGGAGAGCCCACCCCACTCTCCTGTCCAGCTGCAGGGTACAGACTCTGGGCTGGTGGGCCAGTGTCAGGATGCCATACCTGACTTGGCAGGAGGGAGAGTGAACAAAGGGTGCCAGGCACCTGGGGCTACCCCCCTCCACTTTCTGACGCCACTGTGGCTGGCTGTCCTTGTGGACAGAGTTGCCCCTGGGAGGGGGACAGGAGTCACACCACTGTGTTGGCCTTGTGGGTACTGTCTGCATGTTGTGAAACATCTGTGAGCAAAGTAAGTTTAGGAGCTGCACAGATGGGGTCCACAGGTGAAGAGAAGGGTTCCTCATGGGTCAGCTTAGTGGGCCTTGAGAGTATGGATAGAGGGATCCAACTGTGTTCAGGAAGGTGTAGAACGGGAATAGACCCCTGCTGTTGCGGGCCAGGTTCCATGTTCTATCGCCCCAAGCAGGGAAGCCCATCAAGGTATGGATTGGTCTACCCTGGCTTTAGGCTGGAAGGGGGTTGTGTTGGACTTGGCCCTTTTTGCAAGGTTATCCCCAAACATTTTGCTTCTTACTCTTTTTTTCCCTGACCTGTGTTTGTTGGCTATAGGACTCTGGGCACTTTACCACTGCTAATCAGCGCTAAAGTGCATATGCTCTCTGTGTAAATTGATTGGTATTCCATGATTGACATATTTGATTTACTGGTAAGTCAGTAGTAAAGTGCACTGAGTGTGCCAGGGCCTGTAAATCAAATGCTACTAGTGGGCCTGCAGCACTGATTTTGCCGCCACCCACATGAGTAGCCCTGAAAAGGTATCTCAGACCTGCCACTGCAGTGTCTGTACACAGTTTGTTAACTGCCATGTCAACTTGGCAAGTGCACCCACTTGCCAGGCCCTAACCTACCCTATTCTTACATGTAAGGCACCCCTATGGTAGGCCCAAGGTATCCCCGTGGGCAGGGTGCAGTGTATGTGAAAGGTAGGACATGTACTGATGTGTGTGACATGTCCTGATAGTGAAATACTGCCAATTTCGTTTTTCCCTATTGAAAGGCTATCTGCCCCATAGGATAGAATGATGGGAAATACTTTGTAACATCTTACAAGTATAACTTCCCATTGGGACAAGATAGAGAAATAAAGTTTAGGCTCTCTGAACTCAGAATTTGATAACACATCTTTTAGTAAAGACGATTTTTAAATTATGTGTTTGAAAATGCCAGTTTTAGAAAGAACGCATTTTCTTGTTTAACCATTCTGTGTGCCTCTGCCTGTTTGTGAATTGACTGTCTGGTTTTGGAGTGACAGGGGCTGGGGATGTATATTCACTGTAGACAGCCACTGGGGGGGGGGGGGGAGTGTGAGGTGTGCCTGGCCCTTCCTGGATGACTCATAGCTGAGCAGAATGGGGGTTGGCTGCATTTAGAGTAGTGGGAGGAGATTTCCTTGCACCTGAATAGGGCCTGTCTCCCTTACAAAATGCTGTCTCCACCCCCTATGGTCATACTGCACCAGTGAGGACAGAACTGGTTTGGACTGGGCTCAGAGACCCTTGCACAAAGAGAACAAAGACAAAATGGGGTATAAGTAGTAGACCTTAAACCCCAGAAATTTAGATCACTTCTGGACTCAAGAAGAACCTTTGCCAAGGAGAAGAGCTGAAGAGCTGTGAGGAGGAGTACTGCCCCTTTGCTGTGTGTTGTGTGGGGTAGTCCTGCAGTTGCTGTTTCTGCCAAGGAGAGGACAAAGACTGGAACTTTGCTTTGAACCTGCTTGAAGAAGATCTCCAAGGGCCTGTGTGTGCTGGCCTCCTGTTCTGAAGTCTCAGGGACACAAAGACTTCACCCCCAGCTCCCCTTAACTCTGCTGCTGAGAGTTCTGACTGGCCAGGAGGTGCCTGTTCCAGCTCTAGGCCTCTGGAGGTTTTGCTTGCTGCTGGGAGCTGGAAGAAACCTGAAGAACTAATAAAATTGACACATCGCTCTTCTTGCGGCTGTTTTCCCGACGCAGCACCGATGTGCGAGAAGAATCTCCACGCATCGCCGCTGCCAAAGCCGATGCAGCGCCTGTCTCCACTACAAGAACCGGCGCAATGAGGGATCATGGCTGAAGGAACCGACGCAGCGCCGTTTGACGCAGTTGCATCGATCACCGATGCATCCCGGATTTCCACGCATCGTACCTGTGCAGCAAGTTTTCCCGACGCATCACCCGCGGACCACAACCGTCTTGGAGTCGACACATCACTTCCCCCTACAGACCGGATTCGACGCATCACTTCTCCTGCGTGCAGCAGAACTGTCGCATCGCCTCCCCATGGTCTCAGGAACTGACAAATCACTTTCTTTCTCAACACTTCCCATCTCTGCGGCAGTTTGGCCTTGTGAATTTGTTGCAACTACAGGTACTTTGTGAGAAATCATGCATCCATAGTTTTCTATGGACCAAGTTGTTTGAAACCTTTTTTAAGTCATATACTTATTACATGTATGTTGGATTTTTGTAGTTTTGGTCTTGTTGAGTTTAGATAAAGATAATTTATTTTTCTAAACTGGTGTGGTGTCCATTTGTGGTGTTATCACTGTATTACTGTGTGTTTTGAGTACAAATACTTTACACATTGCCTTTAGGAAAAGTCTGTCTGCTCGTGCCAAGCTACCCAGGGGGTAAACAGGGGTTATCTAAAGTGTGTATCCCCATTACCCTGCCAAGAAGCAAGGGTCCCTATTTGGACAAAGGTACCTACCTCTGCCAACTTGAGACCCCCATTTCTAACAGGTAGTATCACCATCACTGCATCTCGAACTGATTGAGGCAAGATCCCTCTGTTATATGCTTTGGTGAATAATCGGGGCGGTAATTTTGTTTTGTAGGTTCAATAAACCTCAGTGGCTAGGCTATCTGGCCCAGGCATTTTAATTGTAGCTAATTACTCAATCATAGAGACAATTTCTTCTAGCCTAACAGGTGCATCTAAAGTTTGCTTCTGGTCAACTCTAAGGAGTGGAAGGCTTATGCCATACAAAAATGTGTAGGTGCATGTTTCGCATGTCCTCAGAGGAGATGTATGCAGGGACTTGTAATATCAGGTGAATACTATATTTGTGTTTTGCTGAGTTTGCACTAATATCCCATCTTGGTCACGTATTGTGCATATTGGTGAAGAATGTTGGTCAGATCTTAAAATTTACACCAACAACCTTCCTGATTTACCCTCCTCATCATGTTGTTTCTCCATGTGCTCCTGGTAGTATGTATTCTTCATTCTATGTTGCGTATCCTCTTATTGTTTTTGTCTTCACCCAGCAGACCTGGTCTCTGATCTGCATCTAGCACAACACTTTTTTCCAAATCATGCATCTGAACCTCTAAATCTAATATTTTCTCTTGCATCATTTTCTTTACCCCATAGGAGGTCCTAATGCAACTGTCAACCATCACTATCTTAAAAGCATTCCATTCTGTTGAACGATTGTCAGTGGTATCCTCATTTTCGTGGGAGTAAGTGTTTGCCAACCTGGGTGCAAAATGGGGTATTTTGTAGGACAGTCAATTGAAAGCGCAATGTAGGAATCACAGGGAGAGATTTAGTACAATCCAACATTAGTAGGAGTGGGTTATAATCTGAAGCTACCCGGCCAGATATTCCAATTTGTACACCCAAATTGCAGTCTCAATGTCCTCCAAAAAGAGATGTATTTTAGTATATTCCTTGTGTACCGGAGAGTAGAATGAATATTCTTTGTCTGTTGTGTGAATATAATGCTACAGATTTGAGAAGTTCCATTGTTGAATTCATCTATTAAATTTAGAGGATAATGTATGGTCTGCGATCCACCCACCGGGGTGAGATCTGTCCGTATCACAGTCCGATACCATATTAAACTAAAATGTATCCCCCCCCCTCTATATTCTGGTTAAGTACACATTGTAGAAAAACAAAAATCGAGTAATTCGAAGAAAATCTGCCCTTGGGGAAGCTGATAGGATACAGCGAGAATCCGCTGTAATCGCTTGTCTAGAAAAAATCCTTTTTTTCCTAGAGACCACTCACCCACCAGGGTTGCCCCTAGGTGGCATGCTTCATCTTTGGGATTCCTCTCAATCCTCTACGGATTGAGGCGTGCTGCGACTTGCGAAATACGTAGGAGCACTTACTGGTGTAGACTATGTGAAGTGCAGTGAAGTGGAGTGGAAAAAGAAAACTTAAAAATACCTAACTAGTTGGCCACTCTTTTATTCCCGCCCCTAGTTGGTATGGTTAAAAATCAGGGGTTGTTACTGAGGGGGAACCAGACCGTAATGAGTCTGGTTGTCAACATGTTTCGAGCCGTTCCCCTAATGGCTCTGCAGCAGGACTCCACGGGGTCCAGCCCCATGTGTGCCACTCGTAGTCAATCCTATAATAAGGACGCAAAACGTGCACACTTGATGCTCATGCACAGTGTATACATACGGTTTTTATAGAATTAATCCGTATTTCTGGAAACACTATATTAATGCGTCATAGTCAATACCCAGGGATGGAGGGGCTTGTAGTCAAACTTTCGTCAAAGCCACCTCTAGTCAAATAACCTACTTCTTGCCCTGGTGACCGCATACACATTGTAGACAGAATGAATTTATGGTATCAAGAAAGGCTGCCTGATTCACCTTTTTGTGCATAGACACTTTCCATTATCAGATTCATACCATCTAGTGTTCCCCTGAGAGTTGTATATCGACCTTCAGTGTCAATGTGAGGTGCATGTATTATATAGGGCACATCTTGCGCATTCTAAATTAATGTGCCTCTAGAGATGGTGGAATATGTTGTACCATATAATTTGTCACGCCATTTTTTCTTCAGTTTAGTTAAATCTGGAGATGTTGTGTGTTTCTTGAAGGCAGGCAAAGTGGAGGACTCTCCTTCTCAAAAAGGAGTGAAGACATTGTATTTTATCCAGGGTTCTCAACCCTCTAGCATTCCATGTAATCCATTCATATCTGCCTTGCATCACTGCTTAGTCCCGGGAAAGGGTAACCTAGCCAGGGTCAAATGCCCATGTGGAACACAGTTTTGCATACACACATCCCCTCTTGCGCTTATCGAGGGTTCAAATATTTATGACCTAGCATCACAGATTTTTTTTTTTTTAACAACTCTTTTTATTGAATATATATCATATGCAGTATACAGTACAATAATCACAGTGACTGTATGGTAAAGACATCAGAGCATACAGTTTCAGTTTCTCAAACCTTTGATGCATTGGATATTCCGGATCTTACATCTCTGAGCTCTCTGATGTAAGAACACTTTCATCATCTGGCATCAGGCCCCCCACCCTCCCACTTGTCCCCCCAACTTTACAGACCCCTATATGCCTCCCATTGGTGCCACACTTTCTCCCACTTCTTAGGGCAGCCTCTGCCCTCATACACTACTTTCTCTGTCACACAACACCAGTCTAGATCGATCTTCCATTGATCTACCTTAGGTGGGAGGGCCGCCCCCCAAACCCTGGCAATATTCTTCTTAGCCACCATTAGCCAGCGTTTCTGGTATTTCGGCCATGTCTGTTTCCCCGTGACACATAGTATGTGCTATCTGGCATCCACAGGAATCTCTTGTGCTAGGACCTCTGACATCACCCGTATTATATTGCCCCAATAGTGATGTATGATTGGGCACTCCCAAATGATATGGAAAAAAGTACCTTTTAGGCCACATCCCCTTATGCAATTATCTGTGTGGATGCGTCCAAGTTTGTGCATGAGCGTGCTTGTAGAATAGGACCTATGGAGGATTCTTAGCTGTACAAGCCTGAATCTCTGACTGCCACTTATCTCGAACTTTGTATGGCCTCTACCCAATCATTGTCCTCTAATAATCCAATAGCAGTTTCCCAGGCCTCTCGCAGCACCCCCAGGGGATTAGGTGAGTTATTAATAATCTTCTTATATATATGGGACAGCGCCTTTTCCGGGATTGGGTCTAGCAGGAGCTAGTCTTCCAAGGGACTATACTCTTGAATACGTTCCCCCTCTCTAATGTGTTTACGGAGTGCATGCCCCAGTTGCATATATCTATACCTTTCCGTTTCCGCTAATTAAAACTCCTGCTGCAAATCTTCAAACGGGATGATTGCCGGGCCCCTCCACACATCCCCTAGATGGGCTATATCCAACAACTTCCATTTACCAAAACCCTGTCATTTGCGCATCTCCTCTAACATATCGCTATCCCAAAGTGTGGTACGTTCTGTCAGTTTATTGCCCCACCCAAAGGAACTTATTGGGCCCATTCCATGCCTCCAACACCGTCTTTGTGTGCGGGGGCACAAGCCTCCCAGCCCGCCTACGATACATAGCATCCCAGATTTAACTGTCACGTCTATATATCATTAATAATGCCAGCCTTCAAGAACCCAGTAAAATTTCCCTTCCTGGCCAAAGGTACAGAACTTACCCAGACACCTAAACACAAAGAAATCCAAACAACTAAACATATTGGGGCAGATTTACAAGCCCCATGCGCCACTTTTGCGTCACTTTTCCCATGTTAAAAGTGACGCAAAAGCGCTGCAAGGGGCTTGTAAATCTGCCCCATTGTATCCATCTGGATCATACCAGCAAGGAGTTCTAGGGGATGGCTATTTTGGGAGCTCTGCAACTCCGGGGTCCATATGGAGCCAAGCCGTGTGGTCCGGCACCGTGGCAGTACCCCAATGAACTAATATCGCCTGCCGCGCTGCGAGCAATGCTAACGCCATCTGCCTGCCTCGTAGTGACCTGAATGGGAAAGTGAGAGGGTTCGATAGCTCCAGCAGGGTGTAAGCCGGGAAGCGAGGGATCTCAGTGTCAAATGCCGTGTCGATGTCATTAAGCACCTGCTCCCAAAATCTCTCTAGTCTCGGGCAGTGCCAAAGGAGATGCGCAAGGGAGCCTGACAGGCCGAAGTCTCGCCAACAGTCCTCCGTGTGATTCTTGTCCCATTGGTGTATCCTAGCTGGCATAAGATACCAATAGGATACGACCTTGAACGCAGATTCAGTCCCAGCAGTGTTGTATGCCGTGTGGTGAGCTCTGTAGTGGATGTTGTCCCATTCCTTGTCTGTGAGGGCCCGTCCCAGTTCTGCCTCCCACCGGAGTTGACCGCGAGAGCGCTACTTTATCGTGCACGGGGCAAGGAGGACATAAAGTTCCGCTATGAGGTGCTTGTCATCTTTCTTGTTCGCTATCCATTTCTCGAAAGGGGTAAGCTTACGAGAGACGTGTGGGAGAGAAGCCCTAGAGGTAGCCCAGTGCCGGAGCTGCAGGTAATAGAACTCGTCAGTTCGAGGAAGGTCAAGGTCTTGGCGAATCCGATCAAACGAGATGATGCCCTCGAGATCAAATAAATGGCCCAAGCGCTTACAACCCGCTTCTCTCCATCTCTGGGCAACCACCGTCTTACATCCCGGAGGGAAATCCGGGTTGTCAACCATCGGTGTCATCGGGGAGGGGAAGGTAGTAAGGCCTCTCGAGAGTGCCACCGCGTCCCACACTTTCATTGTCGCTGCCGTGACTGGGGAAGAGTAAAGGCCCCATGATCGTGAGCGGCGGGGGAGCCAGATTTCCCGCCAGACATTCGCACCAGCTACCGTCTGGTCCATGAAGGTCCAGTGCTTCTCGGAAAGTGGACGGTTCCACTCCAGCACATAGCGAAGGTCCGCGGCCTGTAGGTATTTGTGGACTAGCGGCAGGTTCACCCCTCCGTCACTTTTGGGACGCGACAGTTGCGCCACCGAGAGTCGTGCCTTCTTATTGCCCCAAAGGAATTTGTTCATAGCAAGCTGCAAGGCTCGCAGGGCTTTAGGTGGCGGGACTAACGGGAGGGTCTGGAACAGGTAGAGTATTCGCGGCAGGATCGTCATTTTGACCGCGGCGATGCGCCCCAACCAAGATAAATTGTGTTTAGTCCACCCGTCCAGAGCCTTCCGCGTCTGAGTCACTAATGTCGAATAGTTCAACTCCAGCATGCGTGGGAGTGAGGGGGTCAGGAGGATGCCCAAATAGGGCAAGGGGTTGCTAGACCAGTGCAGAGGGAGAGTCTGCCGGAGGGCTTCCACCTGTGTGTGCGGGAGGGACAAATTGAGGACCTGGGACTTGCCAAGGTTGACCTTGAAGCCAGAGAGCCGTCCAAAAGACTCGAGTTCTCCGACCAGCGTGGGGAGGGAGGTGAGAGGCTGCGCGAGGGAAAGAATGACATCATCCGCATAGAGGCTTATCTTGTGGATGTCGCCCCCGAACTTGAGACCCTGGATGCCCGGGTGATCGCGAATTTTCTGCGCGAGGGGTTCCATGTAAATTGCAAATAAGAGAGGTGAGAGTGGACACCCTTGTCTCGTGCCCTGGGTGATCTCAAAAGGGGACGAGGACATCCCATTAACTCTAACAAATGCCCGTGAAGCACGGTAGATGCACTGCACCCATTGGATGAAGCGGGGGCCAAATCCGAAGCCCCGTAAGACGTCGAAGAGATAGTTCCAGCATACTCTATCAAACGCCTTTTCGGCATCGACGGAGAAGAGCACAGCTCCTACTTGGGAGCGATGTACACTGTCTATAAGGTGGAGAAGACGCTTGGTATTGTCGCCGCCCTGGCGTGTGGGAATGAATCCCGCCTGGTCTGGATCGATGAGGCCCGCCATTAGGGGGTTCAACTGAGACGCCAGTATACCCGTGAAGAGTTTCGCGTCGACGTTAAGCAGCGAGATCGGGCGGTAGGAACTACAGAGCCCTGGGACTTTATTAGGTTTAAGGATTATGGAAATTGCCGCTTCGGACATAGAGTCCGTAACCGCCCCACTGTCTAGGAAAGAGTTGAACAGGCGGGTTAGGAGGGGAGCCAGTTCGCGACAGAATGTTTTATAAAACAGGGCAGGATAGCCGTCGGGGCCCGGCGATTTGTCGAGTTTCAGCCGCGAGATGGCTGAGATCACCTCCTTCAGATGAATGGGATCCTCCAGGGGTTCTGCCTGCGTCTTAGGAAGGTGAGTAAAGTTGCTAGACTCCAGGTAGTCCCGTGCGTCAGAGGGACCATGTGCATCCGCGCTGTAGAGAGATTGGTAGAAGCGTTGGAATTCCTCCACAATCTGGGAGTCCAGGTGGATCTCCTCGCCTGTAGGCCGCTTTAGGGAGGGGATAGTCCCTGCCACTGCCCTGGCATGCAATTTCTGTGCTAACATCCTCCCACATCTGTCACTACCCAGATAGAACTTATGTCGGAGGCGAAGCAAAGCATATTCCGCCCTATCAAGGTCCAAATGTTTAAGAAAAATCCGCTTCTTCTCTAATGACCGCCAAACCCTCGGGGCCCCGTGCGTTTATGTATCGCTTCCAGTTCTGCCACTTCCTTTTCAAGGCCCAGACGGGCTTCCTTACGTCGCCGATTGTCAGCGGAGGAGGTGGCCATAAATTCCCCGCGGATCACCGCTTTGAGGGTTTCCCAGACAATAGCCAGGGATGTCTCACCAGTGTCATTGTGTTGGAGGTATTCTAAGAGCTTGGCACGCACACTCTCTACAGTGTTAGGGGAGTGTAAGAGACCTACGTGCAGCCGCCATCTAGCAGGGACGTGCCCAACCCCTTCAGGTCGTAAGGAAATAGAGATATGTGCATGGTCAGAGAGGGAGCGCGTGGCTATAGAGGCGTCACTGATCCTGGGGAGAAGCATATTAGAGACCAAAAACATATCTAGACGTGCATAGGATTTGTGCGAGTAATGGGTGTAATCGCGCATGTCCGCATGCTTAAGGCGCCAGACATCGTGGAGGCCGCTATCGGCCAGCCATTGCTTACCCTCCGGGGAGGGGGCTCCTACCTGAGTGTAGCGCTGTCCTGAGCGGTCCCAGTCGTTGTCCATGACCAAGTTTAGGTCCCCTCCCACCACTAATGCAGAGTCCGGGGAGGCCAGACCCTCTGTAACGTGCCGGCGGAGAAAGGGCTCTTGATGTGCATTGATTGCGTAAATATTAATTAAAGTGAGAATAGTGGACCCCCATTGAATCCGGAGAGCTAGGACCCTACCCTTGGACTCATAAAAAGTAGACAGAACCTTGCCCTCAAATTTAGCCCCTAGAAGGATGGCTACTCCATTCTTTTTCGTTGCACCACGGGACCAATATTGACGAGGGAAGCGCCGCGTGTGCATGCGGGGAGTATCTTTAGCAAGCAGATGGGTCTCTTGAAGCAGACAGATATCTCCTTCGGACTGCTCAAGCAGGGAGAGGATTGCAGCGTGCTTCGTAGGGTGATTCAGGCCCCGAACATTGAGGCTCACAATTTTAAGGTTTCTAGTCATAACGGATGGGGATTAGCGTGCGAAGTGCAACCATAGGATGGAGGGAGCGAAGCGCAAATGACAGGCCGGAGAGAGTGTGGGCCGATGAGTGGGAGATGGAAGCGCAGGGCCTGGCACGGGAAACCCCTAAAGGGAACACCAACAAGCACACATAATAAAACAACCCGCAGTAACTCAACCCCAGAAAAGAACAATAGAACAATAGACATAAGTCCGTCTGCAAGGAAAGACCAAAAGGGAGCATGATCCTGGCGGCAGACCGCAGATCAGAGTACCTGGAGAACCAAGAACTGCAGAGGGGCATTCCACTGCACCAGGAGAGGTAACCCTCCCATGTGCCCCTCCGGCATCGCTCCGTGACATCCATCCCCTCGCTCTGGACTGGGGTGCTCAAGGGGAACACGGACGGTTATGGGGCTGAGAGAGAGAGGAGATCACAGCCTCCCGTTCCTTCGCCATCTCCACCGGGTCTGGTTTCGCAGATGCCGAAGGCTTACCAACAGTTTGCCACCTTGGAAGTCTCCGAGCTGCTCGGTCTTTTGGGCCCTCCCTCTGCTCCGAGTCTGCAGCGTTGTCCAATCCCAGCAGATCAAGAGCCTCAGCGAGTGAACGAATCTGCCGCAATTTCCCTTGATGTTTGAAGATGATGCGAAAGGGATGGCCCCATGAGTACGGTATTCCATTGTCGCGAAGATATGAGGTGACCACTCGGAATTCTCTCCTTTTGGTTAATGTGGACGCTGCAAGATCCTGAAAGAGGGCCGGTGAGTGCCCCTGGAATTGGATCGGCTGGGCCGCTTGAGCTTTGCGTAGGATCTGCTCCTTGAGCTGGAAGTCGTGCACGCAGACGAGTATGTCGGGCGGGGGGGCCTTCCCTCCCCTAGGCAGACCCAGACGGTGTACCCGGTCTATCTGAACTTCTTGCAGGCCGTCGTCCCCCAGCACCTGCCGAAAAAGAGACAGGACGTAGGATCGAAGGTCATCACCCTCCGCTCGCCAGGGTACCGCACGAATGCGGATATTGTTCCTCCGTGAGCGGTTCTCTAGATCCTCCGCGTGTGCCATTAGGTCCAGGTTTTGATCCCGCAGCCGGAGGACTTCCTGTTGTAGCTGGTGAAGATCTTCTTCTCGGTTCAGCTAATGCTCTTCGAGGACGGCCACCCGTTCGCCCACTTCGTCTATGTCCCGCCGGACTTCCTTGAGATCCGCAGAGAGTTGGCCCTTCAGGTCGAGAATGTCCTCTTTGATGGCGAAGAACAGCTCCATCATGAAGGCTTTCGTGGCCGGTCCGTCCGCCCCCTCCAGTGACTCCGAGTGCCCCTGGTCCCGGAGTGCCACGTGCGCCGTGTCGGGCCCGCTGGCCTGCTTCAGCAGCAGGTCTTTGAGGGTCTTCTCCCTTTTCGCTCGGGCCGAAGCCATAATGCCGTGTTGAGGGCGAGGAGGTGGCTAGGGGAGGTCCGGGAATCTGTAGCTCCGTAGGCCCACCGCACCCAGATACACCCCAGCTCCAGCCCTTTAGCTGGAATAAGCAAATAGGAGCCAGGAGGTCGATGGCCTGCCAAAGTGTGTCTGTGGTATACAGCAAGATGCGCCCAGGCCGGAACTCGCACTTCCCAGGCGGTCTGTCGGGCCTTGGGGATCCCAGCTCCCATGGTGTAGAATGGCGCTTAGAAAGGCCTAGGCAGCTCGAGCCTACAGCCGGATGGGGAGCTCAGAGAAAGCACTGTTGAAGGCGCGTTTGTGCAGGGATGCACCAGCTGCACGTGACCCCCCGCTGGTATCAGTGCAGTCGTGCACAGGCAGCAAGCGCGGACCCTCTTTCTTCGCCCCTTATCAGATGGCCAGTGTGGGGCTCACCAGACAGTCAGTGGCGTCGTAAGGCGCCTATTCTTGCGCCAGGCTGGGTGGGTTGCTAGGCCGGCTGGGAGGCCTCGGTCAGCTCCAACCGACAGCCAGATGGGGTGCTCAGAACTCAGTCCTTCACAGGCTACAGACAAAAGTACTGTTGAAGGCGCGTTCGTGCAGGGATGCACCAGCTGCACGTGGCCCCCACTCAGGTATCAGCTCAGTCGTGCACAGGCAGCAGGCGGTGACCCTCAGTCTTTGCCCCTTATCAGATGGCCAGTGTGGGGCTCACCAGACAATCAGTAGCATTGTTGGGCGCCAATTCCTACTCCAGGCTGGGCGGGTTGCTAGGCTGGCTGAGAGGCCTCGGTCAGCTCTAACGGACAGCCGGGTGGGGTGCTCAGCCTTTCACAGGCCACAGGCGCAGTCCCTCAGTCTTTGCCCCCTTATCAGCAGCGGGGGCCCTGGTGGTTGAGGGGGGACCCCGACACTCAGTTGGGCTATCGCCTCCAGGAAACGCCCGGCTCCCAGAGCAGCCGCTGCTATGGTGGGCAGGAGCCAGGCAAGGTCAGGCAGGGTTGCCGATGGCGTGTAGGCCCCACTCACCGGAGATCGAGATGGCCAGTGCTAGGCTCCCCAGGCGGTCTGCAGCGTCGTTGGCCGCCAGTTCTTGCACCAGGCTGGGCGGATCGCTAGGGCGGCTGTTCTCCCAGGCCCCGTGGATTGGAATCAAAAGGCTTCAGGCCCCGCGGTCTCCTGCGCGCGGGCCCGGCCAGCGCAGGGAATGAGGCAAAATGGCGGGCACTCCGCAGGCCTCCCTCCGGGCAGCCACTATGTTTCACGTCGCGCTGTCAGTTCTCCAATTGCGACCCGCGGCAGGCTCCTCGGGCGTCGTTCAACCTTGTCGCTGGCTCAGGGGTTCGCCCGCACAGCGCTGTCACGGATCCCTCGAGGGTTTCTCCAGAAGCGCGGCCGTGTCTGCCGCCACGCTCGTCTCAGCTCAGTCGCGGCCCGGCCAGGCACCCCGCCAGGAGCTCCGATGCGGCAGCCAGAGACCTCCACACCAGCCCCGGAGGAAGCGCAAGCCGATTCCGATCCATGTTCGGCTATTTGGGGACCGGGGATGGGGCTAATACAACGCTGAGAAACGGCGAGGCCGGAGGGACGGAGTCTCACGTCCTACCGAGCCGCCATCTTGGCCACGCCCCCTGCTATGATGCTTAGCGTAGTTTCTACATTAATACTATAATGTGGAAAAACTACACAGAGGTCGCCCTGCATTGTCCTAGGAGGGGTACAGCAATAGGACTCAAAGAGGTAAAATTGCCTCAAGAACAACCATTTGATGACCAGCCAGCAATGTCATTCTCTGGAAGTAGAAAGAGACGGGAGGGGACAGTAAAACCAATCAAATTTATAAAAATAGAATCAGAGGATATCATCAGTAGTGATTGGCGTGATCGATGGTCCCCCCTATGATTCAACGTCGTTGAGTCCAGCTAGGTTGCCTTCGTCACTTGTAGAGAGGAATCAGTCATATCTGGTTGTTCCCTGGAGGGCCTATTTAAAGATAAATGTTGGAGGACCTGCACATGTTCATTCGCTGCTTGTTCCTTAGATGGTCTGTTTCTGTATTGACGCCATGTTCGTGATATATTCTTACGTCGTTGTCATATGTTGAGCAATGGTTGCCATTTGTTCACACTCCAGTGGATTCCAGCCATTTCCAGACAACCTCCGGGGGGTGTAAAAAAGTGAGCAATATGTCCCCAGAGTTCCAGGTACCTGCTGCTCAGCCAGTGCGTGAGGTTATTTGAATGCTGAGAGTGTTTGTGGTTGGATGAGTGTCAGTTGAAGGAATGGGCTGACCAGCAAGGATGCTGCTCCTGGTGGGGTGTTATCTGTAACTTGGAACAAGCTTAATAAACTTTCATCTTTAATCCATACTAATTGAAAACGCACAATCTTTTATTAATAACAACACAATGTTTTAAAGTACCACACATAGCCGTGTTGGCAACAGAAGGACATAGAGCAATTGTAGTTGACAACGTTTCCATTTAATAGATAAAATAATGATTCTTTGCCTCTAAATCTCAGCTTTGTAGTCCGGAAAGGTATGCAAGTCACTTTCTTCTTTTTCCAGGGGCTGTGCCTGCATGCTATCGTCAGGATTTGATTCCTGTCGCTACTGTTAAAAAGTCAAGCTACCATAGCCCATGGTGGAGCCCCTGGGGGTGGGGAACCTGATCTGGGCCGCTACAAGCTCTTTCCCCAGAGAGGAGTTTTGTAAGGTGGCCATAATAAATATTAGAACTCAAACAGTCCTCCAAGAAAAGTTCTGGGCAGGGACCCTCTGTCCGCTCTGGCACAGCCACCACCAAAATATTATTCTGGCATGACTGGCTTTCCGCACTTCCTCACTGGCCTGCAGTCGCATAATTTCCTTATGTTGTTCCTCAATAGTTTTCTCTAAAGTAACAAGTGTATATGAGATATCTGAGAGGTCAGTTTCAATAAGCGACACTTTTACTTTCAGGTTTTTATGATCTTTACATAACAGACTAATGTCTCAGGCCACTGTGTGAAATTTTGCTTCTAGAGTGCCCGTTATATCCAAAGTGGCTCTATTAGACGCCATCATGGAGGTCATTTCAACATCCTTAGTAGCTCTTGGTTTCAGGGTGTTGGGTTTTACCATTGCACAGTTACACTGTCTTTATTATTCACTGTGTACCAGTCTAGGTGGGTGGGCGGGGGTGGGTAGGGGGGAGGGGCACCACCATTCTTACAAGGTAATATCCTGGAATGTGATCTGCTCAGTCAAGGAGTATGTACTTTTGCTAAACAGGGTGCAGTACTGTGCATCACAGAAAGCAGTCTTGGCAACCTCCAAAGTTGGC
The DNA here is from genome assembly GCA_963921515.1 of Calotriton arnoldi. Taxonomy (NCBI): domain Eukaryota; kingdom Metazoa; phylum Chordata; class Amphibia; order Caudata; family Salamandridae; genus Calotriton; species Calotriton arnoldi. The sequence goes on along the minus strand of CAWUFW010004855.1, from coordinate 1,061,303 downwards.
TCAGTCCACCTCTCAGCTGATAATGTCTGCTCTCCATTGTTATGAGTGAGAGAATGGCTCGATCAGTCAGGGACCAGACTCCTTTCAATTAACATATGTTCCCTATAGCCCCTTTTATGTGGGACAGGGGGTTAGAAGAATACCACCCCGCAATGTGGAGCAGTTAAGCAAAATGACAGAGATGACAGGTCTATTTTATGATGCGTCAGAATCTCAGTGGACACAATGTTCCACAGCCCTTTCCTCCCATCTCCCATAACAGTGTCCCTGCATTCAGTGGCAGTGTAGGTACAGGCCCCCTCTAGCAACTTTATAGGCCCATGTGGTGCACTGTGTTCACTGTAGGGGGTCCAGGGTAGGGAACAAGAAGTCGGATGCATTTGGGGTCATGCAATCCAGGATCCCCCACCGTGGGCACCCCTTCCGACTAACTGCATCGTAGCTGGCATCGTAGGATGACCACCTGGCATGGAGGCAAATTAAGCACAGCGCTGTAAAAATTCAGGACAAAGGGTCCAAATTCAGGACAAAAATTCAGGACAAAAGTTTAATTTTATGGACACATCCGAGGTGCAGTCATACCCCACTACTTTATCAATGCATTCATTTACCATTTTTTATATTGCACTTATTTACTATTTTTATGTACTGTGCTATATGAGATTGTTTATAGGTATGCTACATTCAGATGGTGCATTATGTACTTATTCAACTGTAAATTGATTCCTGTGAGCACGGTGTCAAGGGCATCAACCCTATCCAAATCTACCCAATCTTTCTTGGAGAGAAAGCAACAGCAACATTTTGATTATGTTTCTAAACATTCCAATACCCATGGCAAACAGTTTGGAACACATTAAGATAATTGACTTTTTCACCTTCTCCTCACCTCACCCTCCACTAGACATCAAACCTAAAAAAATGAATGAGGCAGAGCAGATGGTGTTGGGAATTTAGACACAATATCTGAACCAAAAATATTGTGGGACAAAATATTGTGTCAAGAATATTGAGGACAAAAATATTGTGAAGGTAAGTTTCTATGGATAAGTAAAGTTTTACTATATATAACTCCACATATATGTACCTTAACAATATATATATATATATATATATATATATATATATATATATATATATATGCCACGAACCTCGCTTCCAGCCTTCTTCGCGAAAAACAAAACGAGCGTAGACCCAGGTTTGGTGCTAATAGTTTATTTGATCAGCACACCATCAAATCGCCATGACGCGTTTCGGCAGATCCCTGCCTTGATCACATGACAGCATTGAATTACGTGAGACCTCTTTTTAAAGTGCTAGTGCAATTAATTAGTACTAAACATAGAAAAAATACTGTTCATTTCATTCATAAATGCCTATCATTAACATTATTAAAAATACAGTTATGTATCAGAGTGGATAAATATTTCAAACAAACTAGTATAATGCTAGAAAAAACTGTATTCCATCATTAATTCGTTTATCCAATCCTATTTTAGAAATTTCTCGCTTAAATGCAAAGTTTTATATCCTTCCTTAATAGTCTATGTCAGTACCAATTTGAATGATAAATGAAAAAAGTGCATAGTATACCTAAAATATAACAAAATAATATTTCACCCATGTGTAATGTGTAAAGTGCTAGTGCAATTAAAATCGTCATATTTTTTGCCAAGAATAATACAATATTTCTGTGTTATCTCTTAATTAACTATTTTGGCCGAGGAAAAACATTTGTGCAAATGACAGCATGTGCAAAAAATGCGTTTTGGAAAAATTCCCTGAGATTTTACAGTACTAAGATAAATGATTCCCACAATTATAAATATGTACCTATAAATATATAAATAAATATTAAATAAATACCTTTATAGTCATATAAATACAATTCACTTATCCTAAAACCATGCAATAAAAGGAGGGCTTTTAGTAAAACTAGCTATATTAATGCTGTCAAAGAATTCTTTCTTTTAAAAAAAAAAAAAAACCTCTTATCAAAATTTCATTGAAAAAATTACGCAAATTTTCATACCAAAATCACATGACAGTTGTATGCAGCCGACAAACGAAAAGAACCAAGAATGCTCATGGATAAAAATCAAGTAGTACTTAGAAGTTGATGTAACATACCAAGGTAAATCCACCCTATATTACTGTCAATCACTGTATCGACCTAGACTTGTAGATTCTTAGTATTCTGAGTAAGGGCTAAGGTATCTATATATATCTTCAAGGTGTGTAGATGTGAAGTTAGGTATAGTAAATCTATAATTATCTATTTTCACTTACTGTCTTGATATTTTGGTCCTCGATATTTTTGACACCATAGTCTGTCCACATAATATTTTTGGTTCCGATATTCTGTCAGTGATCCTGGTGTGGGTGACAGATTCACACCTAATGTCAGGATGTGAGGTGCCCTCAACCTGTCTGTAGTGTCACAGCACCAAGAAGACCCAGCTGATACATCAGTTATCTCAGAACTGCCGATCACCAAACAGAGAATTAAAGAGCAGGATGAAATCAAGATCAGATGGGAGATCCATAACAACTGATTCAAAGTGTGGCTGCTAAGAGCTGGACAAATAAGGGAAAGAACAACAAACTGGGACAATTCCTAAAATCAGATGGGCGCTCAATGGGTATCGGAAAACTTTGCGTACTTGGGAGAGTAATCTCAGCAGAGCGCCCAGAAACAGAAGAAGCACTGTTAAGTGGTAGAATAAGCAGTGCCCACCAACCCTGGCAAACCTTGCCAGTGCAGTGGTCAATTGGTAGAGCTTGTGGCGGGAAGGTAGGGGCCGGGCCCCTTGGAAAGTTGGACTCTGAACAATTGTCCACTATGTCCATGTCTTGAAATGGCTCTGCAGTCGAACCAACCCCAAACCAATTGTCTGTGTTTCTTTAACACATGCAAGTATTTCAAATTAGTACATTAGATAGCAAGCTTGCATTGACATTTATTTGAAGTGAAAGTTTCTAATAATGAACTTTAAAACATGTACTAACCCTTCCTTCTGACATAGCCATGACTGAACAAAGTGAACCAATTGTCTGGTGTCCTTTATATCATGGCTAATATTATTATTATGGCTGATGGATTATTGCAGACCATCAAAGTTTATACAAGTGATATTTTTGTATAGGATCTGTCTTGAACTGAATTACTTGAAAGTGCTCTCAAATGTCACTATCAAGTAAACTAGACACATGAGTAAGTTGATTTGACTTAAATCTCACAATTTAGTCATGTGGGTGAGCCGGGATTTGCACCCAGGTTTTCTGGTCACACATAGTGTATTTAAGCATCTGACTAGATGACTTGCTTTTTCTCAACCCCCGTTAGCAGAAGAGGACAGTGGCTTTGTACAATTCTGTCAGAAGAATAGTAGACTGTGTTAAGTAAATACACATCACAGGTTTATCTGACACAATACCTTAAAAAAAAAAAGTAGATAATGAAGGTGAGGGACTACGGGAAACAATATGCTAACATCACTGGTTTTCAGAATTTGCATAGCTACTCAATGCAACGGTTGAAGTGCAATAAAATAAAAGTATGAATCATTTGAACCTGAGTGCAATTGGGACAGGGTCATTTAGCGTGGAGGCGGAATAGAAAGTATGGCTAAAAAGAACAAAATATTTCGTAACTATTTTGTTGCTCTTTCACCATAAGGTAACTGCGTATAAAATAATTCACACCTTAAATGAAAAATAAATGCAAGTTAAACTAATTAGTGGGAAATACAATATTTTATATTATGAAACCTCTTTTGATTAATGTGATCACTACAGATGTATGTGTAGGCAACCAGAGGCACATGGGTTTGAATCCTATTTGGTTAGCAGGGAATAGTGATTTGTGTACTTTTAGTCCTAAGAGGTCCCTGTTCGCCACAGAAAGCATTGTCATTGTGCCAGTCACTATTTTAAATTTGCATTACTCACAGTATCAGGTAGGCGGCTACACAATGCAGAAATAAATTTAGATTAAAGACAAAAAAAAGAAATGCATATTGCTCCTAGTGCAAGCATTTTCACAACTGTCCGTTAAAAGTACACACTTCACAGCTCAGCTTGGAACACCCTAACAATACCTTTAGATGCACATATTAACCTGTTGCACACATTTACATTTCTTCAAGGCAGTCAGCACCATAGCAAGAAACCTGGTTTCTAGTTTAGCTGTCTGCTCTTCCCTCTGGATCACTGCACAGGAGACCCCCTCCCTTCTGCTTCAGCTGAGTCAACTGTTGGAGTTACCATTTGTCCTTTGGCACAAAGGCTAAAATTACGGACAAATGCCGTCCGTGGAAACTTTCATCACACCTGACATGAGACAACTTGAGGGCTAAGGAAGCAGATTTGGGGCTTACTAGGAGTCAATAATGACAATAATCAGCACTGCCAAGTTTCCCAGGTCCATGCGCTATGTGCTGCTACAGTACATGTGTTTTCTTTGAAGTCTAGGACTTGTAGTCTTGTTTCTTGCATTATAAAACAGGACTACAAGTCCCACAATTCAAAGAAAATAAAACTGAACTGGAGTAGCACATCACGCATGGACCTGGGAAACTTGGCAGCTATGAATGATGTCTAAATTGCCCTTCACAATTGCCTATTAATGTATATTAAAGGTCACCTGGGGAATCCAAGGCATCAGGCAACAAAAGGAGGCTCCCCTTAGCTCACAAAGCGCAACTTCATTAGATGAATTAAACTCTTTATACACAAACTAGGGCTGAAAATAGAAAGGATATTATTGTATAGATATATAACATGAAATGTATGTTTCTTCATGGAATAGACTATGTAATCCAATTCGAAGGATCAGATAATTAAGATACAATGGAATATTTAAAATTGAAATGAGATATATACAAAACAATGACTCAGAGTGAGTAGTTTAAGTAGATGTTAGTTTAATATTATGTATTTGTCCTGAGAAACTAAATTAGGGCCCGATTCCGATCTCGCTAGGCTCTCCGTACGACTCAGATCCGGAGGGTTTTCCGAGCGAGACGTGCTCCTTGAGTCCGACCGAACGAGTACGATGCAGCCGTATGCTGACGAACTCGGTTCGCTCTGACTCCCATTGAACTCTATGGGAGCCTGTGTACAGACGCGTACACAGGCTCCCATGGCAGAAAAGGGGTGGGTGGGGAAAAGCGTACACCCTGTGGCGGGCACCCCATGTTGCCCGTCACACTGTGCATCTCTGGATCGGGGGGACCCATGGGCACACCCCCGTGACAGATTTGGAGGGCCCAGGGTGCAGGGGGGCTGCTATGGCCCCCCGAAGTACGCTTCCGATAGCCGTTTCGTCTCGCTGGGACCGAGGCGAAGCGGCTGTCCGAATCGTGCATCATACTCGCTCAATCGGCATTCGGCTCCATTGCGCTGTATGATCTGGCTGCGAATGCGTTGTACAGAGCGGTTCGGGTCCGGAAACGACAATCTTCGCATCGTACTTGGTCGTTCGGACCTGTGTACGATCGGGTCGTAAACAAGGGCTACGAATCGGATCCGGCAAAGTCAAAAACAATTCGGAGGCCTTCCGAGCGAGATCAGGATCGGGCCCTAAGGGTTTACTGTGTTCACAATGCACAGATTTGTAATTATGTTATGCTTCATAGTGATGCACTGATGTATAATATCAGAATCTAGATAAATTGTGTGAATATTGTTCTGAATGTTTTTTATGATGAGAGTTAAAAATGCTATTTGTGATTCTGTTCCAAGTTTTCCACCAAATGTATGTTGTGTTTTTCAATGTAAAAGATGTTAAAATTGTAATAAAAAATATAAAGGCAAAGGAACAATTATAAATGCTATTTTTGATATATGAGCTCTGGGTGAGCTTGTAAATCTTTGTGCAATTATATTTTAATATACATGCTAAAGTCCCACTTTGTGAGTTAAGAGCAGCCAAGTTGTTGTCTGGTACAATTACCCTGTCTCCTTAATATTGTGAGGGGTACCTCTTTTTAGCAGCATCAGGGTCGACATATTCCAGTCTAGTTTTTATTTCTACAGACTATTGAATTCTAGCTTGTTGGATCAACAGATGTGAATTGGACTACAACTCTCAAAATGCATTTCTTTTACAATGCAAACCCAGATCTGGAACATGGTGTGCATAGAGAGATGGCGTCATCTGATAACATTGCAAGAAGAATGCTTTGAAGGGAGAGTGAGCAGGTCTCGTACTGCCACTCTCTATGGAACCAAAAATTGGGCTAACTGGGGCATAAACTGAAGGGTGTGCATAGTGCGCCAAGCATTGAAGCGTGGCACGGTATGCTGTTGTATGACCCCCTAGGAGACAAGACAGTCTCAGTTGCATAGCTAGACCAGTCCCTGCGTGTGTCGCCCCGCGATGGCCGCATTTAAGAGCAGGGGGTGTGTGTGCTGGCGATTCCTGCGTTTGCCGGCCTGCGATGGCCGCAGGTAAGATAGGGGGTAGGCCGCCGCCCCCAAAACTCGTGCTGGCCGGGGCGGACTGCCCCTCCCGCCCCCTTGCTACGCCACTGGACAGTATCACAGTTGGGTAATCATTCAGAGATTTCAAGTTTCCCTGTTTACTACTTAAGTAGCGCATCCAGTCTAGGTTTTTTTCCTTTTCATTCCGAGAATGATACTCCTGAATATCTTGTTATAAAATTAGAACTACACATCCCAGAATTGAAAGAATAGTCCTGTTTCGGAGTAGCTACTCACGCATAGCTCAAGGGAATTTGGGAGATCTGGTAACACTAGTGCACAACCTCCCGCAAGGGGAAGAAAATGTGAGGGAGTGAAGTGTTGATGGACATGGTTGAGCAGAATCTCCCCCACTAATTTTAGAGTAGGCACTCCATCCCCCTGAGCGGTGAGGGAGGAGGAAATTGGAGGGAGTGAAGTGTTGATGGACACAGGTGGACGAAGTCCCCACACTAATTTTAGAGCGGGTACTCCATCCCCCCTAGCTGGGGACAAGGAGAGTGGGAAGCAGGGCCAGCTTTCGCATTGGTGGTGCTCAGTGCCACAATCTTTGTGGGAGCTCCCGTCCATGATTTCTTCATGGATTGCCTCACTACCGCCCTCCAACTGTGCTTTTAATCTCTCCTTAGCCTCTCTCTCACATGTACTTATTTTATACTGCTATTCATCCCAATGTAGACTGTCAGAGAGCTTTGCATCACAAACAGATTACACAGAGACAGTGAGTCACACAAGCGTGTAAATCAGTGTATAAGATTTTTTACTTATAACATTGAGGATTACAAGGTGTCAGAGTCACATGTCATCAATACTGGTAGTCATTATATGTTAAGTGTATTTAGTTTGGAGAAATGAAGGGGCAGATAAACTAAGTTTTTTATGATGCGCAGTAGCCAAAATTGCTGCGCTGCTTTGTGTGAAAAGGAGAGAACACAACAGCACATTATCTACTAAGAGATGGGGTTGTGGCTGTCTCCTCTATCGCTGGCATACCTTAGGCTGTCTTGTGCCAGTGCACACACTTTGCACAATAGTGCATGGGTGTTTGCGTGATGTCAATCTTAGGTTTTATACTGGAAGGGTACCCTTCCAACACAAAATTCTTTGCTTTGACAAAGTTCAACACTATACCACTTTGTATGTGGAGAGGTGTGGTGCAGCGGCCAGGGCAGCTGACTTCAGAGCACAGGGTTCACAGTTCGATCCCCGGCTCCGGCGGCAGCTTAGCTCAGCACCATGTGACTCTGGGCAATAGCTCACTTAATTTCCACGACGGCCCCCAGCGCCTTGAGACCCGTAAGGGTGAGTAGCTGCACTACATAAAAACGGACTTACATTTATGTGTGCTGTATTGTGCAGCACACACGCAAAGGTGAAAATGTTTGAAGAAAATACATCTTTTCTCCAACTTTACTTCTGCCTCTAGGAGGTGTACATATTTTATGCCAATCCCATTCTACGAAAGATAGTAGGTAGGGATTAGCATCAAAACGCATGGGTGAGTGTATGGGAATACCCATTTATCACCCATGGTGTGCCTGCTTCACGTAGAGTAGCACTTAGTGCTACTTTGTGTTACTTTAGGGCTGCTGTCCTACCCAATACAGGATTGGCACTGCAAAGTAAGCCCCAAAACAACAATTTGCACCAGGTTTCTATCAGTTTTGTGATGCGAACCATGTGTAAAGTGTTAGTATATCCTCCCCATATATGTAACACAATGATTTTGGTGTCATACTAATAAAATTGTATTGCTACCCAAAGGAACCCTTTTTAGTAACCTTAGAATAGCGACAAATTGAGGGGAAGAAAACAATTAGGTGATAAACCTATGCCTTTCAATTTGTGTGCAGCTCTTTGATGCCAGTTCATAGCTCAACCTGCTATTAGAAGGGTTGTAAATCACCAGCGTTATCATGCCCTTATAATATCCCTGAAAAATGCTTCACACAGATCTCTTCAGGCTGTTTTTATCTCAGTTCAGCCTGTCATGCAGAGGGCACCCCCTTGACCATGGTTCCCAGTGTGATGCACTGGTCGCACCACCCTAAAGCCAGCACTGGTGAAAGTGTTCTTTTCCTTGGGATTAGAAGCACCACCTTCTGCGCTTCCAACACAGCTGTTTAGAGTAGGTGTATCCAACCAGTCCATCGAAAGCTACCAGTAGCTCACAGACACCTTCAGAGTAGTTCACAACCTTGAGTTCATTTTTAAATAAACAAAGGGTCACATTTTCCTTTTCAAGTTAAGGGAAAGATGTGTTTATTTGACATTATTATCTTTAGGCTGCAGATAGCAGAGCCTGATAATGAGCAGTGCAGGAGTCAGATTTATGACCCTGGGCTGGTGCTTAATTTGAGCCAGTGGTTTCCGGTGCATAGCACAGGCACTTAATTGTCAATTCCGGCACTTATGGAAGGTGCCACATGGTGGCGCTGCTTGTGTAATATTGAGATGAGCACAGCGAGAGTTTTTTATTAATCAAATCAACATTAAAACTACTAATACTTGACTCCCAAGCCATTCTTATAGCTTTGGGGGGCCTCAAACAGTCTGAATTGTCACATTTGTCGCAGTGTGATGGCTAGTAGTTGTGTATGTATCAGTCTACAATGGAAACCAGATAAATATTCACCATACTTTTCCTGAGAACACACTTGAAGTACAAATTTGAAGTGACATTCAACAAGAGCACAGACTGTGAAAAATGAAAATGACACTCTTACTAAAATTAAAATTCAATCAAAATACTACATCATACCAAAATGACAGCATAGAGCTCATTGCGAGTAACCATTGCACAGATGAATACACAATTCTTGTTTGTCATTCAAACCAGTGGGTCTATAATGTATCTAGACCCTAGACGTCTGAGGGCAAGTTCCCTATCTCCTCCTCTAATCTTGCTACTTGCCCTGTCAATGACAAAATATCTCAAAAGGTTAGCTTTACAGTGGTGGTTGTCTTGAAAATTTCTAGCAACAGGTGATTCCCTTGTGTAATGCATCAGATATGTTCCATGATGTGTTTCTTCACGAGATGGGTGGTGCCCTCAATATTTTTCCTCTCATATCAGCAGACAAACATGTACACCACAAAATCGGAATTGCATGTCAACAATAGTTTTTTATGAATGCCTTTGTTCAAGTGAATGTGTGTCAGCACATCAGGTATGAGCTTTGTCCTGGTTTGATATGAGCTGAAGACTCTGTGGATTCTGTCTAGGTCAATACACGTTTTTCTCAGTTTAAAAAAAAAAAGCCCTGAACATCACTTGCACATATACGCCGACGACACCCAGCTCATCCTCTCCCTCACCAAGGACCCCACCACCACCAGACTCCACTACCAGGAAGGAATGCAGGACGTCGCAGCCTGGATGAGCAACAGCTGCTTTAAACTCAACTCGGACAAGACAGAAGTCCTCATCCTCGGAACCACCCCTTCAGCATGGAACAACATCTGGTGGTCCACCGCCCTCGGCACCCCCCTGACCCCCACAGACCACGCCAAGAACCTTGGCATCGTACTAGACTCCTCCTTCTCCATGAATCGACAGATCAACACCGCCACCTCCAGCTGCTTCAACACCCTCTGTATCCTCCGTAAGACGTTCAAATGGATCCCCCGAAATTATATGACACAGACACATAAGCCAACACCTACGCAAGCTCCACTGGCTCCCTGTCGAGAAAAGAGTCACTTTCAAGATACTCACCTACGCCTACAAATGCCTACACAACACCGGACCCCAATACCTCAATGACAGGATCACCCTCTACGTACCCAAACTAAACCTCCGCTCCACCAACCTCCTCCTCGCCAAAACCCCACGCATCTGCAGAGCCAGAGCAGGGGGAAGATCCTTCTCCTACATCGTGGCCAAGACCTGGAACGAGCTCCCCACCAACATCAGACGTGCTCCCTCCCTGAACACCTTCAGGAAGGCTCTGAAGACCTGGATCTTCGACTGAAACGGACCTGCTGACCCCCCCCTCCCAGCGCCTTAAAACCATCACGGGTGAGTAGTGCGCTTATAATCCCCTGATTGATTGATTGATTGACTGATATTTTCCAGATCTTGGTCTAGCACTATTTCCAGTACTCCCCTGATTCATAAATTGTTACGGCGGGATCTATTTTCCCTGCCATCAGCCCTGTCCAGGATTGACTGTTGTTTTTATAATTCTTGTACTCTGGTCACTTCTCCGAGATGGGCTCATTCTGCCATGGTCACATCTAGTTCGTCTTTGCTCAACTTTCTGAATTGAGTGGTCTAGGTCAATGAATGCTTTAGTGGTACTTTGACTCTGGGAGAACATTTCCTTTTTGCACTCTTCAAATGTCTGCCTATGTGGCTGTGGTTTCTGTATTTCCCCCCAAGGCTAACTCAGATGGCATGTGTGTAGGGCCTAATAAATCTCTAGCGCTAGGCATTCTCACTGATTGTCTCTGAACGGCAAGCAATTCTTTGATGTTCGACGATTTCGGCGCTTTGAGTTTTGTGGTCAATATAATCACATGGCAGACCTGCCCCCCAGGTGGCCCATGTGTTTCAGCTAGGGACTGATAGGGGTTACTTAGGCACTACTGTTCCAGAATTCCCTGGGCTATTATGTAGATATAGATCATTTAGGCCTTGGGGGGGATTGGTTGCCTTCCATCAGTTTCCCTTTCCTTTTCGGTTGTACGCTCTGAGTCCCCACAGCTTCCATGATGCGTATTTTACAGCCTGGGGTCACTGGTCCTGGCACTGTGGGGGTTGCTACACCCAGTTGGCCTTCTAGACCCTTCCATGGAGGAGACGGTCACAAGGCCAGGTTTCTGACCCCACAGCCCCCTATTCTTACATGAGTGTCCCGGTTCTGTGGGGGGCACTTTATTCATGGGCCAGAAAAGGGTCTGCCCTCCCTCTCAAAAGTCTCCTAACACTCTGGGGCTTTTCCCCAGTCACTGCCAGAGCCATCCTATCTGCACACTGGAGCCTAGCCAAGCCAACCTGGATTCCACCCGGGGGCCTCCTGTGGTCCCACGGGCACCCAGAGTTATTCTCTGCCCTTCCGCGGAACCCAAATACAGTAGACCGGCAACAAATCCGAGGTACGGCTCACTGCATTCTCTCTGATTGCAGGACACACCATGACAGTATGGCCCCATGTAGGAAATCAGGGCCCCACCTTGAATCTTGCATCTGGGTGGCGGGGCTCTTTGTTGTACTGTGTTTTGGATCCATATCCTTTATTTTGTTTATCTGAAGTCATTCCCTTGATCCCCCAGATGCCTTATCTTGCCAAGGGATTTGCTGTTGGAACTTGTTCTTATCACCATTGGATCAAATTTAATTCATTTAGGTCATGTAGTGGGGAGTGCCCTTCTCCAGGAGCTCAACGAAGGCACAGCTGCATGGTGTGGCATGGCGCAGCCATTCCCCAAGTAAACCCGTTTATGGCATTCAAGGTGTATATGTAATCCCTTCCTCACTATTTGGCAAACCTTTTTTTCTGATAAGCTATCACCTTTTGAATTTATTCCTTATCCAATTTTTTGTCCAACATTGGGAATATTTGAAATCAATCTAAAAAGTGCTAGTAAGTTTGTGGTTTGAAAAAACCCTTGACTGGATATCACCTCACGGCTGGGCCTTGGCTAGTGGGTTTAGTTATAGCTCTCTCATGTTCTATTCACTAAAAAGTTATATTGTGGTGAAGTAATAGTCTTTGGGACAATCATTACTTTTACCAAATTGTTTGATAATGGTCAAATCATACTTTTCCTGTTTCTCTGTCCCCTGATACCCAATATTTGTGCGCCTTGCAGGCTTAATTGAAGAAATAAACACCAATGACACACCTTCTGCATAAGCTGCCCCCTTCCTGATCAGCCAGGCCGATAGGTTGTGTTTGCTGTGAGAACCCCAATAATTTTGGGGGTCACACTTGGTGGATTTCCCAAGCCTCTAAAGGAAATTGCAATCTTGAGGAGAATAGAAAACTGGGCAGGTCCTTTTCACCCTTTCTACTTAGTTATGCTCATGAAGAAAGAGGGATGCCTGGAATGAGACTGTCAGAGAATCTCTTGCATCTGCAGGTGATACAGGGGGCCCTGTCGCGAACTCCCAAAATCAGTGCACACACAAATGTTGACATTTTAGAATTATTTGAAAATAATGTACTCTTCTTCTAATAAATCATTGGGGTAAGAATATTCATCATAATAATGAATACCTCAGGGATTAAAAGGAAGATGAAAGCGAAAACTAAATACACCCAAACATTATTAATCACACATCTCTAAACTATTAGTCTGAGATCCATGGATGCATAGATGTATGCCTGACAGCTTCAGATAGGATCCTTGTTTCACAGCATTTCTCCATCAACCAGCCAATAAGGAGTAAATGGAGCAAAGGAACCGCATGAACAAGGAGGAACTGAGGGGCATATTTAGAAGGGCATAGCGCCACTGGAGCGTCACTTTTTCTGAAGCTCCGGTGGCGCTGAGCCCTGCTCCATTTTACAAGGCAGCGCTAAGCCACTTTGCATGGCTTAACACTGCCTTGTAAATATGGCCCTCCTCAATGCAGTTTTCTGTGGCAAAGGGGCGTGTAATGGGTGTTGCTGTGGGCGTTCCCACGCAATACCCATTGCTTTTTGACACAGCCCCAGATTTACAAGGATCTATAAATTTGAGGCATCACCACAAACTAACGCCTTTCAAAAGGAGGTTTTAATGTGGCGCAACGAGGGAAAATACTTGAATTTATCCTTGTTTTTCTATGAGTGCTGCTTTCTGCAGAACACATAAAAGGAGCAAAATGCTATTAATGATTGTTTTTGTGCAGGAAAGTGCTCCTTCCTGTACAAACACGATCATCCCTGAAACGCAGACACCCTTACACCTGGTGCAAGGGTGCCTGCACTACTGCTAGGCAGCTTTTTTAGTGCTGGCGCAGGGGAGAGCATAGGAATGTGCCGTATTCTTGTTGATATGGCGCATCCCTGAGTTTTTGAAATGACGCAGCTCAGCGCAGCTAAATTGCTCGCAGTGTTGCGCTGCACCATTTCATTGTAAATACCCCCTGCGTTTCAGGAAACAGCTCAAGACATTCCTGTTCATCTAACATGTGTAGTGTTGAGCCTGCCAAGACCCAGAGCACCGCGAGGCCCCTTGGGTACCATGCGCTTTAGAAGTGCAGAGCATAGAATCAAGTATAATGCCTAGGATCGTGTTTTTTGCAACACTGGACTGAAAACAAATCCCCTATTAGCTTATTATGAAGCACATAGAAGTCACAGCTCTTGTATCTCTTGAATTCCACCAGCAAGGAACTTACACAAGGCCAACCTGCAAGCACACTTTAGCCCCTGCGAAGTCTGCAATGAAAGCAAAGAGCCTTCCCTGGCTTATATCATGAGCAGTAGAAAATGGAGAACAATTTAGTACTAACATGTTGTTAGCTTGCTGAAATGAAATATTAAGACATATTAAACCAAGCGTTCGAATGCATTGCACAGGCATGGAATAAGTGAGCATGTGTCAAGACCTGTAAGTCATGCTAACATTATCAAACATATATACAAAAACATGCTCGCACTCTGCATTTTGGCAGTCACAAAATATTTTTAACCCATCTCTCCACCTCTCATTTGTTCCCCACTAACCCACACCGTCCATCTAAGCTATAACTGTGCCTTCTTGAACACTGAGACCACCATTTGATGAAGGTGGTGACAAGTTTTTCTTTTAATTTCGTACTTCAACACCTGTCTTTATCGGCTCGGCGAAACCCTCCACATTTTGCATAGGTGCCACCTTGTGTCAGTACTGCTGCCTTGTTGTCTCGTTCAGGTGTCCACTTATCACCAGCATTTCCTCCCCCACTATGTCTTACCCTCAGTGGATAACTTCTCTGCTATCATTCAGTTTCCATTTCTGTGTCTGGCTCACTGCCATCTTGACGGGGAATTTGGCTAGTGACTTCTTGGCTGTAAGAAAGAAAGGGTGTGCAAATTTATGACAAAATGAACCTGCCAGAGAATTGGTGTGAGGATCATTGATCACACAGTGAACTAATAAGAATTATTTTAAGGTTTGATCCTCTGTCTTTTCACTAGCCCTGTTCTATTCCTCTGATTGGTGCAGAGGGTGATAAGGTTTGATGGCTCTTATCTAGTTGCACTGTCTCCCTCTCTTGCTTTTTTGCTAGTTTCACACTTGGCCCCACTGCATCCCATTTTGCCCACTTGGCCCTTAAGGTCCTCAGTGCATGTCCTCTTCGACTGTGTGGCCCTCTCTCTGTATGCCTTTCAGCCCCCTTGTCACTATGGATGTCTTTGCCATTGTCCCCATCTCAGCTGTCCCTTGGTGGTGTCATTGTCAGCACCCATCTGCCTCTATACCGCTCAGTACTCTTAACCCCTTGAATATACCTGATCGGCCCCTTCGACCACTACACGGGTGGATTAACCTTGTTGGCTTTGACTAGTTTTCTATTCCCTTTCCTCTCCAGTCTATTTGTTCCATTCGTACCCACTTCCTTCTTTACCCCTGGCCACAGCTCGGGCCACTTCCTCCAAATATTTGTTTGTATCAGCACATTATCAATATAAAATATAAGCAGGCAGCTTGTGGCTCAGTCCAGTCCCATAACCCATGTGGCGCGCCTGGTCATCATATGTTCCCTCTGTCTTCTAGGAACAGGGCACCAGATAGCCTACCATGCGAGATCTCCATGGACAGTCTGACTCAAGGAATGAGGATTATAATCATTTCTGAAGTTAACCTAAAATTAGCCAAAAACAGCGCAGTCTGAGGGAGCTTTGGTCTGTGCGTTCAACTCACTAAGCAGCAGTCTCTTCCCAGTTTTCGGGGTCTTTTCTGAGTGCTTGGAGTCTCTTACAAGTTTCAGGTGTATCTGTGGTGGTGCTTCCAGGAGCAGTAGAAGAGGGGGATTGTGGTCCGTGGAGCTAGATCCTGCAGCAGTGTTTGTGCTCGTATTATTTGTTGAGCGGATACTGACAGGTCATTGTCACATAAGGCCGCTGTGCTGGAGCTATGTAAGTCTAATTGATGATCAAATGCAGGCTGGGAAGAGCGAGACACCAAGTCTCCTCTGGAGCTCACAGTCATTCAGGAAGCGGCTGCTTCATAGTCAGTGGCTCTTGACAAGGTGCATTGGTGACAGTGCTTAATTTGTAAACTAATAAGTGCCGGTGCCCAAAGTTTTTATCAGCGAGTGTGCGGCTGATGCTTTTGAATGTCGGGATTGCCTAATACCAATGGTGCTCAACCTTGATTCCACGTCATGCCTCTTTCATCTACCACCATACACGCCCTTTCCTTTTATCTCACTCTTGTTGGTTCTTCTTTTTATCCCTGCCTTCTCCCTTTGTCACTGTTTTACTGTCGTTCTCTTCCTGCTTCTTTTTGCCTTTTTTGACTTTCTCGGTCTTGTCCTGGATCAAAGTCTGATGATGAAAAATAAGTCTCAGTCCCCAAAACTGAGTGCCAAATGCCTCTGCCTACAATCACTGGCTCAAAGTAAGCACTGGTGACGGCCACCGTGCGAGTTGCCCCTCAGAAAGGTGATGGATGCTTGCCTCATGCCTGCATGGATGCTGGGTGTAGGCATGCAAAAAACGATGGGTCACTAACTGGTGATGCTATTTTGCCATCATATGTCAACCTTGCGTCTGAAAGGTTGCTTCCTTGAATGAACTGCTGAATTTGATTATTTTTCTGGGTTAGCCTGGGCAGTAGAGTGCAGCTTCCAGTCTTGGTCTGACTTAGCAATGCTAAGTACCTCACGGCACTATGTTCAAACTCTATCTCAGGCTCAGGCACTACACAGCAGGTTCTGCACATAGAGGGGTGTTTACTTACCTCTCAGCACGGATAAGCAGTGTAAATCTTTTCTGCAGGCCAAGGGATATAGGGGCATATTAACAAGAGGGGGAGATAAAATTATCGCCGCTTTAGCGTCCGTTTTTGGCCGAAAAGCGGCGATAATCTTATCGCAAGATTAGCAAGGACACGCTAGCGCGTGATTCCGTGAGTTAGCACCCGCTTTGCATCTCAACGTTAATGAGATGCAAAGTAGGCGGGCCTCAATATGCTACATGGGTAAATATCGCGAAGGCAGCTTCGCGATATTTACAACAATGCCCCGGCCGGCGTAGCGATAAACAAAATCGCGCTAACCGGCCATTAACGCTGGATTTTAACGTCTGCTAAAATCCAGTGTTAGGCATACTTTGCATGGGAGGTGGATTATGCTGATACGACCACAGGGTCGTATCAGCAAGGTTATTGCCGTTTTCCATGGAACATCGCTGGAAAACCAGCGATGTTCCATGGAAAACACCGCTATCGCTGGAATAATTATCGCCATTGCGCTATGCGTTGTTAATACAGCGCTAGCATGGCGATAATTTCCAGCGATAGCCGGCGATAAGAAATCTCACGCTAAGCGCGGCAGCGATAATTATCGCTGCCGCTTGATAATATGCCCCATAGTTCTTAATGCCTGAAAAGGAGCTGAACAAAGTTTCTGTCTGTGGTCCTTTTTTTCCTCTACCCCCTGTGTACTGTGCTTCTTTAAGTATGAAGATGAACACTTGATATACTGGATGGGCCAATGTATGTCCAGTCCTTGGGGCAGTGCCGGAGCCAGCTGTTCTGTTCTGACATATCACCCAGATGTTCCTGTGAGAACCTGTAGACTGCTGAGTCTCACCACTGCTGCCTAGGTAAAGAGGCCTCTTAAACCACTGCCATAATCAGCAGCCACCAACCATTCATAGTGTCATGACCTGGCCATGAATGAATGAATAAATGAATGAATGAAGGATTCTTCTACAGTGCACAGCTACTCGAAAGAGTGTCACTGTGCTTTTAGGCACCCATAGGGATTAGAGCAGTGAACTGCCAGCCCTCAATTATCACTAAAGTCTGAATAGGAGTGTTTTCAGCTCTTTTTTAATTTACCTTCATCCGAGATGAATCTCAGGTATTCAGGCAGCTTGTTCCACAAATCTGCCGTTTTGACAGTGAAGGAAGAACCTCCCCTCTGCTAACTCTGAAAACGGGGAACCACAATAAGTCCAGCAGTGCTAGAACGCAAGGTCCTACAAGGTCGGTAATCCTTAATGTGTTCTTTAAGGTATGAAGGCCCTCTACTATGGAGGGCTTGGTGCATTAGGGTCAGAGCCTTATACATTATGCGTTGTCGAACTGGCAGCTAATGAAGTCTTTCTCGAAATACTGTGATACTGTGAGGCTGAGGTACATTTCAGAATTTTATATAGTAAACGGACTGCCATGTTCTGCATAGCTTGTAACCGCTGAGTCAGGTATGCCGGGAGACCCACGAGCAGGACATTGGCATAATCCAGCCTAGTTAAGATCAGTGTCCTGACCACTGTAACTTGGGCCTCATGAGGAAGCAAGTAAAGGAACTGTTTCAGCATTCAAAGAATCCAGAAACAAACTTTCATCACTGCTAACACCTGTGACCCAAACAAGAGCTGGGTGTCAAACAACACACCCAAATTTCTAGTCACCTTCATTTGAGGAGGCGGCGGGGGAACACTGTTGGGCCAGGCACCAACTCATCCTGTAAGGGGATCCTGCCCAAACAGTACGATATCCATCTTGTTTGGCTTGTACTGCAATCTATTGGCCTTCAGCAAATCAAGCATTGCCAACATACAGCGGGCAAACACAACCCTTGTTTTTTTTAGAGCCACATCATATGTGATCAGGAGCTGGGTAGCGTCTGCATGTGAGATGATCTTGATGTTAACGGATTCAACCAAATATGCCAGAGGCGACATGTAACTGTTGAAGAGTGTGGAACTCAGGGAGGAACCTTGCGGGGTTGGTGATGATCCACGGCAAAAGAAAGATGTACCCTGTTGGTGAGAAGCACACTAACATCACAAAGAGCACTTGGAAACTTGTGACACAGGTATTCTGTACAAAAAACATATCGGGTCAGCCAGAATGTAAAAAGGAGGAGTATGTTGTCACATGGAAACAGCCCTAGGGACTTTTGATCCTTCATATTCTGAATGATCAGGTGATGCTCACACCATTTCTATGGCAGGTTAATTGTCTCTGTAGTCATCTGTTTCAGCAAAACAACGAGTGTGTACAGTTATCCAGTGAAATTCCAATATCACAATATTAGCGCAGAGGCAGGTTCGTTAAATCCGCACCTCTGGAGCGAGCTGTCTCGCCATGAAAAATCACCTGCTAGGAAGTACTTGTTAGACTCCCTTAAATTACTGAGACAGTCCAACCTTTGGGAAACATCCACAGACCATCAGAATTTCAAAAAGACTGTGACAAAGGTAATAAAAAAAGTATCTGTTCTAGAAGACAAGCCATCACTAGCCAAAAGGGCTCATGGTTGGACAGTGCTTAGCGACTATGAAGCTCTCAAACCACAATCCTACTTGAAAGTGGGATTCAAAACAAGGACCCACCCATATCTTCCGCCATGGGAAAGGAGACCAGGACCGCAGTCCTGCCGCCTATGCGAAAGAGGAAACGAGGATCTTGTGCACGTCATCTGCATCTGCCCTACCCTAAAGGACATAAGAAGAGCCCTACTTCGACCAATATTCATGCAGAATGGCATCAGGATTTGCAGGCAGGCAGTAAAACTGTGCTTTAACCCAGCCGAGACACAGTTAAACTGCCGGCTCACAAAATTCTTTGACATATTAACTGTGATACTCAAACATAGATCACAAGTAGACATCGGCTAAATAAAAATAGCTGGGCCGATCTGTCACTGTTGCTTGTCCTGGCAAGCTCTTGCAATAGCAACTATAGACACATGAACACAATCGATTTGACTAAGACTGTAAGTGCAAAAAAACTTAAATTTAACAGGACAGACTGCTTAAATTGGCACAGCGCCCGTTAGCCTAGTTCTCCTTGACGCACAATGCACTTTAGATTTGTTGAAGAGCGCAATGTCTAAATGCGAGTTTTAATATAATGCACTTTGATTACTTTTTAACACTGTTTTTACTCACTGAATTACTATGTAACTTATTATCATGTGTATGCAATAGCTTTAATCAATCATGCATAATAAACTTACTTACTTACAATATCACAAAGTGGAACAAAAGGTGAGCTGGAAATATCTGCACAAAGTGGGTTTCCAACTCATGTTTGTAGGCTTTGCACTGGCGATGTTCATTATGGGGTTTGAAACCTGTGCAGTACATCGGCTGTAGCCTCAGAAGTAGGGCCGGCTTTTAGCTTGTGCAATGCTGGGCCCATGCCCAGGGGATTGAGCTCCAGAAGGTGATGGAGCTCACTGCAGCAGCCTCCCTACAAGTTAAATCCAAAGACACATGGAGATAAACACTTTTTCTGAAGGCTGCTGAAGCTCTTGTCTGCTTTTTGTTTATTTTGCTTTTATGGTGGTCCTTAAGCTTGCTCCCTCCATTTGCCTTCTTCTCACTCCTCCCAGATTTTCAATAGATAGAAAATTCAAGAGGATGAGTGGGAGGGGGTGCCAAATTTGGTTTCGCCCAGCTATGCTCAGAAGGTCTTTTTTTTTAGGTAGTAAGTGTGCTCACCACAAAGCTCCGGTCCTCCATGGTCCCACCTCTATTCTTACATGGTGAAACATTTTTAGAAGTTGGCAGGTCTTGAATTCCCCACCTTTTGTATTAGTGTCAGCAACAGTATCTTGTGGATATATCCCTGGTAAATTTTCCTTTTGCTGTTCTGAATCTGGTTCTTGGATCTCCTTTTTCTGATCTGGCTTGATAGTTCAGCTGTTGCAAGACAATTATGTGAAACTAGGAGAGACGCTTCGGCTCCACTCACATGTTGGGTACCAGGAATACCTGTTTTGATTAGGCAGAAGTTGTGTGCTTCCACAAAAAGTGCTTGCCTTACACACAGCTGTGATTATTTTGTTTATTTATCCAGCCGCCTGAGCTTGAACTTCCAGGGGCACACGTGACACTGTAATGCACTGTTTAAGACAAGTTGCTATTCACTGCTGAGACCGAATCCTTGAGCATAAACGATATGTTTTACACAAACAGAAATGCACTCCTTTGAAAGGTGCCTTTGAATCATATATTTTGAATTTGGGGGAAGTCTCATTTTCATTGGCCGCTGGTGGATTATGGAAGTGGTGCCCCCTGACCCCCAGCACTCAGCCTCGATCATTGACAGCCCCCAGACCAGGCCTTCAGATCACACACACACACACACCACCCCCCCAAATGCACGATCAGGCATACAGTCAGACGTACACACACACACACACACCTAAATACACGCTAAGGCATACAAGCAGACATATACACATACAAACACACACACCCTAAATACGCGCTCAGGCATACCAGCAGACATATATACGCGCACAGTTTCAGGCATGCACACAAAGACAGTCACATAGACTTGCACTCCCTAGCACACAGACAAACACACACTCATCATTCATGCTTTTAAAGACAACAACACACCTGGGGCATGCCCACGATTCCTGACTCCCCCGTCTGCTGGGCCGGCAGCATACTAGAAGTAGGCCCACGAGCTTCCACCCAATCAGAAGCTTGAATAGGGTTGAAGGTAACAAGCTCAGCTCCTCCTTCCACCTGAAAATCAAGTCCCTCTACGACAATTTCAACGAACGAACCCCGGACTCCGAAACCACCCCCCCTCCAACAACGCCAACCAACCCACCATCTCCACCTGGACCCAAACTACCACTGAGACACAGAATCAACGATGAAAGGCATCCACTCTGTAGCACCCACGGACCCCTGCCATCTGCACATCTTCCACAGAGCCGCCGCCGCCATCACACTGGAATTACGACGCACCATCAAATTCACCTACGAAACCAGCACCTTCCCCGACGACTGGAAACGCGCAGAAGTCAAGCCCCTGCTCAAGAAGCCATTGGCAGACCCTTCAGACCTCAAAAACTACCGACCCATCTCCCTCCTTCCCATCGCGGCCAACGTCACTGAGAAGACCGTCAACGCCCAACTTACGAAATTCATTGAAGAGAACTCCATTCCCGACCCCTCCCAATCCGGATTCCGCTGCAAGCATAGCACCAAGACCGCCCTACTCGCCGCCACAGACGACATCCGCACCCTCCTTGACCAAGGCCACACCACGGCCCTGATCCTACTCGACCTCTCCTCAGCCTTCGACACCGTCTCCCACCGCACACTCGCCGCTAGACTCCACGACTCTGGCATACGAGGAACCGCCCTCGAATGGCTCCACTCCTTCCTCACCATCAGGACCCAAGGAATCAGACTGCCACCCTTCCTCTCAGAACCCACAGAGATCAACTGTGGAGTGCCCCAAGGATCATCACTCAGCCCAACGCTCTTCAACATCTACATGGCCCCCCTCGCCGCCATCGTCAGACAGCACAGACTCAACAAAGTCTCCTACGCCGACGACACCCAGCTCATCCTCTCCCTCACCAAAGACCCCATCACCACCAGACTCAGCTTTCAGGAAGGTAAGAAGGACGTCGCATCCTGGATGTGCAGCAGCTGCCTGTAAATCAACTCGGAGAAGACAGAGGTCCTCGTCTTCGGACCCTCCACCACTGCCTGGGACAGCACCTGGTGGCCCACCGCCCTCGGCAGCCCGCCCACCCCCACCGACCACGCCCGGAACCTCGGCATCATACTCGACTCCTCCCTTTCCATGATCCATCAGGTCAACGCCGTCACCTCCACCTGCTTCAACACCCTCTGCATCCTCCACAAGACCTTCAAATGGATCCCCCCGAATCAAGAAAAACCATCACACACGCACTCATAACCAGCAGACTAGACTACGGAAACGCCCTCTATGCCGGAATCAACAAGTCTCTACTCCGCAAACTGCCGACCATACAGAACACCGCAGCCAGACTCGTACTCGGCATCCCTCGGCAAGAGAACATCACCCAACACCTGCGAGACCTCCACTGGCTCCCCATAGAGAAGAGAATAACCTTCAAGATACTTACCCATGCCTATAAATGCCTCCACAACACCGGACCCCATACCTCAATGAGAGAATCTCCTTCCACGTACCCAAGAGAAACCTCCGGTCTACCGACCTCACCGAAAACCTGCGCATCCGCAGAGCCAAAACGAGCAAAGGGCCTTCTCCTACATTGCAGCCAAGACCTGGAACGAGCTACCGGTCGACATCAGACGTGCCCCCTCTCTGAACATCTTCAGGAAGACACTCAAGGCCTGGCTCTTCGACTGAACAGAGCTGCTTCCCTATCCCCTCCCCCAGCGCCTTGAGACCCACATAGGTGAGTAGCACACTTACAATGCCCTGATTGATTGATTGAAGGTACCGAAGAGGGCATTTAATTGATATTCCCTGAACCTCCATTATTTGATATGCTGCACTGCGTGACGCTAGTGCAGCATGTCAGATATATATTGTGTCTTTGTGAGGCTGAGCTGTAACAGCCCCCGCCTGACACATGTACTACAGCTAGTGGAGCACTCTCCTGCTGACAAGATAATATTAAAGCTTTTACATGCAAACAAATTATCAGCGAGTACGTTTGTTTCCATGTCAAAGCTGTAACATGCCTAGCATAGTGGCAGAGCGAGGCCGGGGGAGTAAAAATAAATACCCTCTCCTTGAACCCATATCTAGAACGGCTGCGAGTGAGACCGTGTCTCCCTAAAAGGGTTACCCTTTCATATTTTCTACCTTCTCTCTTTTCACTCCCTTCTACTAGGGCTCCCTTCCGCTAATTTCCTCCTTTTCATCTCTCCCCCCCTTTCCATGTCTCCCCTCTCCTTTTGTCTCTCTCTTCCCTCTTCCATTTACACCCATTCCCTCCTCCTTTTGTCTAACCTTCCCTTTCTTTTCACCTCTCTCCTGCCTGCCTCCTTCCTGTTTACTACTACCCCTTCTTCTCTCATCTCCCCCTGCTTGTCTTGTCCAATCTCTCCCTTCCGACCACACATTTATCTCTCTCCTCATCTCTCATCCAGCTTTCTATTCCATTTTTCTTTTCGCTTTTCTCACCTTTAACACCTCTTCCCATTTGTCTCTTTCTCTCCATCACACCCCATCCAGTTGGCACTGTTTTTCCCTCTCATCCTTCTGCTTCCCTTTTTCTCTTCCTCTCTCCCCTCCCTTCTGGACAGTTGAAATAATAATAAACATATTTTGGCCAGTGTGGTACCCCTGATTTGTGCCATATGTTCTTAAATTGGACTAAAAGTAATGCAGTTGATTAAATAGAAGTTAATTAGACAAAATAATGACAAGTTTGGTATTTTTCCTCCATAATGGGAAAGAGTAATAAAATTAATAAATATGAAAAAATAGTCTTGAGAGGTACAAATGGAGTTCCAACACTTTCTACAGTAAGCTATATGCATTTCTGCTGTTATAAAAAAGTGAGTGACATAGTTTCTGCAGGTCTAAAAGCCTAGTAGTGAAAGAAGGTTTCGGTCTTATTCTCCATTCTCATTCTCATTCTCAAATTATTAATTACATAAGATGCTTTTAATTCTTAGAAAGAGCTGAAATATATTTTGAGCCTATAGAAAACAGGTTTGAAGTATGCAGATCAATCTTCCCACATGGACAAAACACTCCAGCTGATGCACATCATTAAAGGAGAGGCGGGAGAGAAAGGCATCTATGGCCTCGCTCGCTCTCCTGTTAAACACAAATTCTTTCAAACAGTGGTGCAGGAACAGTTTTAAGAGTGGAAGTGCTGCCATCAATGTTACATCACTAAACTCATGCGGATTGTGAAAAATTAATGCGTCACACAAAGACCAAGGGGCATATTCACAAGGAGCTATTGCCGAATTAACGGCACTTTATCGCAGCCAAAGTCGTGATAAATTTACCCCCCCTTTCACAAGCCGGTGTTAACAGCCCACAGCACCAGTTTACCCGCGATAGCAGCCGCAAAAAACATCGCCACAGAGGACCCTTGCAAATATCGCTAATGAGATGCAGAGTAGGCGTTCCCGTGACAAAAGCCGAGACAACAGCACACCTCAACATTCACAACGACCAGCCACATCCGCGATAAAAACACAAAACAGGCGATAAGGCGCGTTAGCACCAGGAAATCTACACCTGCTCTGACCTGGTGTACAGTCGGACGGCAGCCAGCACCACAAAAGGGAGCACAGCCCAGGGCCACATCCGAAGGGCAACAGATGCCATGGAGCCACCCATCATGCGGCCCGGACACCCAAGAGGGCCACAACACCCACCGCCACCACCCCCAGGACCACCCCTCCCTGGCACCCCCGACCAAAGACATGCCACATCAGCCACACCTAAACATGTACAGAATATTCCGCTTGATGCCGCACAATCACAACTGGTGACATGCATGTGTCGTCACAGAAATGAGCAGCACACATCCACTTTCGAAGCAACAAATGAAACTTTATTAAAATGAACAACGAAATAAAATGAAGACACATGGCCGCTCCCCTCGGGACAATACGTAGGTCACAGCCTGTAAGAGAAAAAAACATGATGAGAAGGTGTGTCCTGCGCACATCAGAGGACAGAGAGAGTGCGAAGGAGAGAGAGAGGAAGAGAGGGAGGGAGAGAGAGAGGAAGAGAGGGAGAGAGAGAGAAGAGGAGAGAGAGAGGAAGACAGGGAGAGAGAGAAAGAGAAGAGGAGAGAGAGAAGAAGAGAGGGAGGGAGAGAGAGAGAGAACGTGCCGCCCCTGCGCACCCAGGCCACACTGCTCACCTGCTGCCACCAGTGTGTCCCCAACCACGTGCCGGTACGCATAGCAGGACACCAGGTCACACATCTGAGTCAGAGCCGTCAGCTGAAACAGAGCCCAGATACATGACTGGCACAGTACACACACCTGCACAAGACAACATCGCCTGCCCGCCCATGCACACCCAGGCAGAGGCACCCCAACCCCTCCCGCCGCCCTTCGGAGCATGCCCGCCCATGCACACCCAGGCCTCAATGCTCACCTTCCGCCACCGGCACGTAGACAGGAGGTCCCACCACGTGCCGCTGCAAGCCACAAGCCCGGGGCCCGCGGACATGGCACCCTCCACATCAAGCAGCCCCGCTCCGCAGGCCACCAGGTCTCACGTTTGGTGCTGGGTCTTGATTACTCCATGGCAGAGGACATACCAGTGCACCTGGCACCATCGCAGGCTGCACACCCGCTCAGCTCAATGGGTGCCACCAACTCTAGGATCCCGGAAGCGACGCCACGTGGCGGTAGGCCCGTGCTGCCCGCTGGCTCTGGCCTACACTGCGGTCCAGCAGGGCACACAAAACCTGAGCCGTCCGGACCGCCAGGACGGAGCATCATCGCAGGCTGTACACCCGCTCAGCAGCTCAAGGTGCCACCCAAAGTCACCGTCCCGTGGCGGGGTGCCTGTGCCGTCCGCAAGGCCTCTGGTGCCACTAACCCTGTGCAACCCCAGTCTGCGCCACGTGGCGGTAGGCCCGTGCCGTACTCAAGGCCTCGGATGCCACTAACCCTGTGTGCAACAACTCATGGGCCCTATATGAGTGCGAACCGTGGGGCGTTCGTCATCCAGTCACCACCGGAAGAGGGGAATGTGACGTCGTCGGACCCTTATGTTGGCGGAGTCACATGGCCTGTGACGTCTGTGCCGGATGGGTGTGGTGTGTGTGAAAACCTGCCCTCAGGGAGTGGCTGTGACATGCTGACGACTAGACCAGTGACCTGCACACCACCAGCGAGTACGGCTGCGACGGGTAGCAATGAGGGCCCCCCCTTGGGGCGTAAGCGGAGTGGACTGGCCTGCCATATGCCGGACCAGCGCAGGGCTTGCAACAATGACTCGTGGGCTCTGGGCGTGGTCCAGTCCATGTCCGGACAAGGAAGTGACTGTTGTGTGTGTCCCTGCTGCAGTGTTCACGGAACCCGCTACACAAGATGCAATGTCGCACCCCTTACTGGCATCCCACAGGATGAACATCATTGACGCAAGGGAAGGCACTGTCCCCACATTCATCCACACATCCACACAGGAATGACGTAAGACATTACACAGCAGTGCGTCACTGGATGTTTATTTGCACATCCAGTGCAGTCATGCAGCTGGAGCGGTACAGGGCAATGCCGAGCACACCACACAATATGGGCCCATGGAGGGCCAGCCAGTGTCCATCCCGGGATGACCTGTACTGCGGA
This sequence comes from Calotriton arnoldi, assembly GCA_963921515.1. NCBI lineage: Eukaryota > Metazoa > Chordata > Amphibia > Caudata > Salamandridae > Calotriton > Calotriton arnoldi. The sequence continues at coordinate 1,034,613 of CAWUFW010004855.1, read as the reverse complement.
AGAGGAAGGGTACAGTCCGCAGTCTGTCCGCCGTGTCATTGGTCGTCAAACAGGATGTGGCAGTCCATGTCGCTGTCCAAGGTGAGTGCCTCGGAGTGTATCGGGGGTCAGTGGTAGGTCTTGAGGCCATGTGCGGCACCAAGCAGAAACACGCAAGGTGGCGGTAATGGATGCTAGTGCCTGGCCCTCCTGACCACAGTCCCATCCACGTACTCGTCCCCGGGTGTGTGCCCTGCCCCACCTGTGGGTGTTGCAGTGCCGGCTGCGGCACTGTGTGCCACTGACTCATCAGGGGCCGGAGGAGGATTGTCAGCCGCACTGTGTGGCAGTGACACATCAGGTGCCGGAGTGGATACGCCTGCCGCACTGGGAGGCACTGACACACCAGGGCCCGGAGATGTGGATGGCGTGGGGGCAGCAGCATTCATCATCGCCACGCCTTGTGGCAGCAATGCCATGACGAGGACATGAAGGGCACGGTAGATCCCAGCTACATTTCGCTGATGTGCAGCGGAGGCTGCCATCCTTTCCGCCTCCATCCGCACCATGTCCTCCATGAGCCTCCGCATGTGTGCCAGCTCACTGCTGGCATCGCTGGGGCCACTCTGAGCGGACAGGTATTCTTCCTTCCGCGTCATGACTCCAGAGATGTCAGTCAGGGCTCGCTGGAGTCCATGTGGTGGACATAGACACCCAAGGATGGCGTCCAGTTTGGTAGCCACGAGCTCGAACCCCACCCGCACCTGCTCGGCCATCTCCCTCTGGCCCTCCAGCACACGGCGTTGGAAGGCCATTTGTTGTTCCTGGAGGACTTGGGAGGGTGCCGGGGCTGTGGGTGCCTCCTGCTGGGTGGTTTGGGTGGTGGGTGGGGTCTCATGGATGTAGCTGGGCTGCCCTGATCCTGGAGGTGAGTTGCGGATGAGGTCAATGAGGTCTTGGATGGTTTGGGTGTCGATGCTGGTGTTGTCCTCCTCCTCGTCATCAGTGAAGAGTGGCTGTGAATGTTCTGCAGGAGGTGTTGACGATGCCCCTGCGATGTGAAGGGGAGATGGTGTATTACAATGTGTCCACATGTATTTAGCCGCATGGTACAGGTTGACATTCAGACAGCATGGCATTGTACATTGTGACAGTCTGTGGGTCTGGGCGAGGACCGAGAGTGATTGTGGGTGTGCACTGTGCCCTGCTTGCTTGTGCATGTGTGCCATTGTGGCCATCTCCCCCGTCCCCCCAGTACCTGGTGGTCACTCACCCTGTTGCGGTTGTGTTGTGTCCTGTCGAGCAGTGACCGGTCCCCCGACTCCGGCCACAGTCTCCACACTGATGACCGTCGACACCAGCTCCTCCATGTCATCCAGCTCCAGCTGTGGCGCTGGGCCCCCACCTCCGGTCTGCGTTGCTGCCTTCAGGTTGGCGGAGAGTTTCTCCTTGGTCTTCTGCTTGATGTCATTCCATCGCCTCTTGACCTCGTCCATTGACCTCTTGTGCTCTCCGACGGCATTCACCTTGTCGACGATGTCCCGCCATATTCCAGTTTTGGTGCCCAATGACACGTTGGAGGTGACGAAGAGTTTTTGATGGTGTTCCATCACCTCCGTGACTATGATCCTGTTCGCCTGCAGACTGAACTTGGTCTTCCTGGCCTTCTTGTCCTTGCCTTTCCCTGTCCCCGAGGTCCCAGGCTGGTCGTCCGGGGTGCTTGTGGGGTTGCGCTGGTCCTCTGTGCCTGCTCCAGCTGCCTCCATGGTGCTTGTGTGTTGGTCAGTTTGTGTGTGGGTTTTTTTTTCAGCTTTTATGGAGGTTTCTGACGCCTGCCAGGTGTGTGTTGCAGGCCTGGCGCTGCTTGTCGCTGGTTTCCTCATCGCGCTTTGGCCCATCGCGTGTTTTTTGGTGTTGTGGTTTGTGTTTTTATCTCCATCGTGGAGGTTGTATCGCAGACTTTGTCCGCGGTTTCGGCAGGCTATCGCATGCTACCGCCTTGTTGTGAATTCCACGTTGACACGGTTATTTTCCCGTGATAGGCTGCATTATTGAAAGTTGCGTTACGCTACTCTTGCGGTAGTTATCACACGTTCTTGTGAATATACCCCCAAGTGTAGAAAATGAGCCACGTATATTTAGCTAGAGAGTGGTAAGGGTCCGATGTGCAGCTGGTGGTCCGTTTAGGATCGCACTGTCACAAATATATTATTAAAGCATTATGTGGTAGCACACTGTGATTTATAGACAGCACGTTCTTAATTGAAATGTCCACTTACTCGTCCACAAAAAATGGGGGAGAGGGGGACAAGGAGCTGGATCTAGGTCCAGTGACTCGTGCTCCTGAAAAGTAGAATCGTATGGGGGAGCCACAGTTCCTACGAAAAAATGTGATAGAAAGAGGAGGAGAAAGTCGTTTTCTTAATATAATGACAGAGGACAGTGTGTCCTTGTCTTGGTGCACTCACACACCCCGAAGGATGTCATGCTTCATCATTGGGCCGGCGCTGCAATGCAACCCCTCTGGCCTGTTAAATAGTTATAGTGCCACTCCGAGGCAACGAGAGGTCGGGTAGGCTAACACACCTGCTGGATCCTACGTAACTATTACAAAGGCAATACCTCAGCCGAACTTCATGGGACATTATACCTTTTTTGAATAGATTATATCATTCTACCAAAGTGGCACTATGACTATTTAACAGGCCACCACACTTCACTAGCACTCACCTCACTTTCTACCTTGGTCCTGAAGAAGCGCATAGGGTCTCCCCCTGAGACCATGACACTGCGCAAAACATGTCGACCTCTAACATGTCCATAATGGACGTGACACTTGTCTAGCTACCGGGGGTCATTATCACCCTCAAGCAGCACAACCTTCTGTTTTTTTATTGATGACAGAGGGGTTATTTCTTATTAAACCGACTATTCCCCCCCTCCAGTCATCTTTTAACACTGCACAGGACACCACTCCGACTCAGACCCGCACACACCTTTACAGCTTTTTCACTCAAAAGATCTAAGAAAAAGTCACCCTTCGGGGGACCCGTAGGACATTGCAGCGCCGGCCCGACGAGGAGCACCGCCCAATGATGAAGCATGACATCCTTCGGGGTGTGTGAGGGCACCAAGACAAGGACACACTGTCCCCTGTCATTATATTGAGAGAATGACTTTCTCCTCCTCTTTCTATTACATTTTTTCATAGGAACTGTGACTCCCCGTACAACGATTCCACTTACTCGTACAGAAATTTCATTGATAAAACTATATAGTGCACAAATGATAATGTGTGGAATTGGGTTTCAGCAAATATTTATTTGCACAACATCAAGTAATTGATTTGCTCAGATCCTATTAAAATCATTGTTTCCATCACACTTGGAATTAAAAAACAAAACTGACTATTTTGTGGATTCATGACTGCTAATACATTATAAATAGTTGTACAGTTCATTTATATTTTAGAAACCTCCACTGGCTCCCCATCCAGAAAAGATGCCAGTTGAAGATATTGACACGTCTACAAAGCCCTCCACGACCTAGGACCAGAAAACATCAACCACTGCCTGAACTTCCCGCAACCATCTTAGACCTCTGCTCCGCCACCCTTGCCCTCGCACAGACACTGTCATCCGTCAAAGCCACAGCGGAGGCCATTCCTTCTTCTACCTCGCTGGCAAGTCCTAGAAGGGCCTTCCCCCCCTTCATCTCCAGACATCACCCTTGCTGGAAAAATTCAGGAAGAGACTCAAAACCTTCCTTTTTGACTGAGCCCCGCTACGTAGCGCCTAGATACCCTCACGGGTGATTAGCAACACTACACAAATACTGATTGATTGATTGATAAGTATTTACATTTTGTTGTGTGTTTGAAAAAAATGACACCCTACAGCCTTTCCATTCACACCAGCAAGATTGCCACATACTGCACTTTTCAGAATCCTCTCGCTTTGCATTCTAAGAAAAGTACACACCAAGCTGCATTTTCAAGGAATAAACATCAATTTGTCAGAAATAGCCTGACATTTGACATCTGTCTTTAAATGTACAACGTGACAGGATAAAACTAACATTTAAAGGTTTCTTCATTGCTTATTCATCTTTGGAACTCCAACATGGTTGTTTTGGGCATGCTGCAGAATCGCTCATGCTCCTACTTCCAGTGCCTATACTATTAAAACAAAGCAAGGCTTCGGCGATGCAAGCCGAGACTGTGTTCACTGTCCTGGAATTTGTCTCTCTCTTTCTCTTGGGAGATGAGGCAGCCCTCCATGGGTTGTAGTTCTAAACAGGCAAGACTCCAAAAAGAGGAATGGGCCTGTGGCCTACAACCCCCATAATCCTCACGCACTGGCACGAGCAAACCGAGCAGGCACTTTCCGTCAGTGGCTTCTCTCAGTTTGCTACAGAGTGCTCTGTGGGTCCAGTAGCATACTCCCCTCCCCCACTCTAGCTGTTGGAGCAGGAGGTTCACAACGCCACTTAGAGAGGCAGTGGGTCGATGCCCTGGCGCCCCTAGGGTCAGCCGCTACTGATTTTTTTTTTATTAGGTCGAGCATTCAAACCTCTTGTATATACTTTAGTATATACTTATATGTGTATGTACTTTGTGGGCTCTGGAGATCAGTTCTAGGACTTGTCTGCTTCCGCGTAGGGACTTTTTTTCTGTTCAACTGCCTCTATTCAACTGTCTTGATAGAAAACGACCAGTAGATGTCAGTAAAATACCAGAATTGTTTTCTGCTTGTTCAACTGCCTCTATTTAACTGTCTTCATAGAAAACAACCAGTAGAGGTCAGTAAAATACCAGAATTGCTTGCTGCTGAGGGACTTTCTTTTTTATATTTTTCTGGCAACTGCCTCTATTTAACTTTCTTGATAGAAAACGACTAGCAGAGGTCAGTAAAATACCAGAATCACTTTAGCATTCTCTAGATTCCAGTCCATAGAAATTGTCTTCCACGAGCACCCGTAGACAATAATATTTTTTTCAAACCTTGTATTTTCAGTGATATGACCACCGAAGGCCCTGATTTCAAATTAAAAACAGAGCTTTGGACTATACCATTTCCCGCTGAAAGGCAATATTTCTCTCCATGTGTTCCCACACCTGGCGTGTCATGCAGTTTGGGGCTTACTTTCCCTCCATGTTAAAGAACAGTAGATATTTCAGCACCCAGGCTAATATGCAGCATAGCTAAATTCATGATATAAGGTCCCAAAGGTGAGACTGATTGCATTGCAAACGCTTGTCTTACAATTTTCTACGAATATGTTTTACTTTGATTGTGAAGATCCTTTGTCACACTGGTTTCTCACCTTCGCTTGTACTCCATACCGGTATGCACCATTGCACAGGCACACTATTATAAATTCATATGCTGAAACACAGCCTTGCAGCAGCAACCACACCATGGCACAATCTCTCCTTCTCTCAGTGCTTAATTTGAGCCAGTGGTTGGAGGTGGGGCCCACCGGCAGTCATTTAGGTGATCCTCCTTATCTGTTCTCAAAGGGCTTTCCAGCGGAAAAGAGAGACAAGCATTGGCATAGCCAATAGGTCTCGCCTTTGGGACCTTATAAGTGTTTAGCCATGCAACACTTGATGTTGTTGCACCAAGGATATTGTGCTGGATAACTAAACACTTATAAGGTCCCAAAGGCGAGACCTATTGGCTATGCCAATGCTTGTTAAAAAGGAGACCGCTCGCAACCTGGCTGCTATAGGCCCATTTTATTAATAGATACTACATTGAAAATTATGGGAAGAGCCCTATCAAATAGGATAAAGGAATGGGCTGAGGAAAAGCCCATCCTATACCTGTGTCAATACGTTTAAAAAAAATTTTTTTTATTGGGTTTCAAAGTGATAACAGATAGACACGACAGTTCATAGCACAAAAACATACACTGCATGATGTAAATAATGTGCGATAAGCGGAGGGATCCGTTCTTACAGTACATTTTGAGTGACAGTATATCAAAAACATTAAACCAAAGGAGGAGGCCACTACACACCTCTCCTGCGTATTAGCCCAAAAGGCCCAGCCATTTGCCCCACACTCACTCATACTTGGTTGGACACCCTCGTGCCACATACACCGGCTTTTCTTGTGCGGCGAACCAGTCCAGTACTCTGCACCACCGGGATATTGTAGGGGGTGTGGGGGGGCAGGACTCTCCCACCTGGTCACCGTCTCTTTTGGCGTCATTTCGGTTTTAGGAACAAGGTCGGCACAATCGAGCAGTGCCTTAATCTCAATCTGACTATTGGGAAATAATACTCTGTAGCCCAGCAGTCCCCGCTAAATTTGGCATTTGTGGATTTGACCTACACTTTTGACTCCATCAATGGCTCAAAGGTGTGCTCAAACCTTATAACATGTGGGATGGATGAAGCACTGGTGCACTTTTTACCGTATTTGCACAGGGACATGAAGACCAGAATTAGAATAAATATTCAGGGGGAGGTTTCTAAAGATATTGGCATTTTTCGGGGTGCGAGACAAGGGTGCGTTTTAGCTCTTATTTATTTTATAGAGTAACAACCTCCACCTTTTTTATTAACCATCACTTCTGATGTTCCTAAAGTAAAAGGGTCCTTGTTACCATCCTTGCTATATGCGGACGAAGCAGTGTTGATGGCTCGCACACCTAGGGCTCTGCGTCTTTTAGTCCAAGGATTTGTGCATTTTATGGCCAAGCTCGACCTACGTACTAATTTTGCATAATCTTATATCATGGCTTGTGGCCAGAGGAAGTATAATTTGTCCTTGCTTACAGTTGACAACCATAGTCTAAAATGCACTAGCACTTTCTCTTACCTAGGTCAAGTTTTCGCTGCCAACGGATCTTGCACAGCACGTTGCTCATTGTAGAAATAAATTTTCCAAGGTGATCGGCTCATTGTTTAGCCTACCTCAGCCTTTTGGGGGATACGGGGGGGGGGGGTGGTCTCATGCCCCTTTTGCAAATTTTCACAATGCAACATCTTCCGATGGCTACATACGGGGCTAAGGTATGGGGCATTACCAAATGCAATACTATTCAAGAATACAGATTTTGCCATAGGGTTTTGGCAGCTCCCATTTCCTCTCCCAATTTTATCTGTCACCTTAAATTGAATTTACCCTTAATAGAAGATTACACGTGTGCCCGCCCTACCCTGCTATGGTTTGCAGTATGGAAAAACAAGGAGGCAAGCCTTACAACAGATATTATTACAGATTGCCTTAGATGTGGTAAAGACATGAATCTCCTATGGCTAGCCAGGGTGTAATCTTGTTTGCGTAAGATTGGTTACCAGCATCTCCTTAAAAGCCCAGAGGGAAATCAGGCAACTGGTAAAAAGCAGTTACCGCTAACTCTGTACAAATTTTTTCGTGATGGAAAATTGGCCACAGATTAGATTAGGAAGACATGTGTGGCTGTATATTGGAACCCTAGAACAGCTTAATTGCAGGTTACCCAACTAAATCTTTGGGCTGCTGGGAGCGCAGTTAACTGTTCCGCTTTAGGGCTGGGACTGTCAAGCATTTGTTGTGCTTCCCCTCAGGCTTTCAAGCAAACCTTGACTCCTTGCCCTGCCCAAGCAATGGGAGCTCAGGTCAATCCACATTGTCCTTTCTATTCTTTTGTGGTTTTTAATCTATGTACAAGGAGAACTTTTTGCTCACCCAGATAAAGAGGCGAAATATTACAAACTTTCGGGCAGCATTTAGTATGCTGCTTCAACTCAATGAGTCAATCGCTCATACAGGTGCTTTTTGAGAACTGCTGTTTGAGCCCGTATTTCGATGAATAGCAACTAAATCTGAATATAATCATGCAGTATTTTTTCTTGTATGGTTGATATGATACGGAAACTTATTAGGTATCTTGAGAACTGTCTTCATTATTTATAAGTTTTACTGCACACTTTGTGTGTTTTTATTGCGTATGTCTCAACTTTTGTGGATACTTTTTGCAGCAGAATAAAGATGAATAGAATCGAAGCAAGAAATGATGTTGTGTAGCGTTGGTCTCAAAGGAACATAACCAGAACAGAGAAACCCAATCTGCTTCTAGGACATACAATAAATAACTATACTACCCACAGACTCATCCAATGATTATTCCACTCAGAAATTAAGTTAGAAGAATGTTACCAAAGCAAACACAAGGAGACGATGGACGGAGCGCTGAAACTTTTCAGACACTCACCCCCAGTCACAGATCTGGGTTGAATCCATCATCATTCTTCAGCTCACTTCGCCACCCCAGTTCAGACACAGCTATATGCAAATAAGTCTTGACCCTGTGCCTCATGGTAACAGTCCAGCCCGAACTGCCAAGCTGTGTCTTCCCTGGACCGGAAAAAAGCATCTTGGGACCGGTTTCGGCGTAACACCCCTCATCAGCCACGCTAGCTTGAATCCAGTGGCAAAGTGAGCAAGGGACCCACGTCTGGGTATACCCTGCCAACTTAGGGCGAACAAAGATAACACGAGATGATGGACGGAGTGCTGAAACTTTTCAGACACTCACCCCCAGTCACAGATCTGGGTTGAATCCATCATCATTCTTCAGCTCACTTCGCCACCCCAGTTCAGAATGTTACCAAAGACATTCCACCAACAGATGGCACCAATATTGCCTTCCAATTCCTTACCAACACATCTAAAGTGGTGAAGCGAACAAAACAAAAAACAAAAATGTTATTTTGTATTATCTCTCTGCACCAAAGAAAAATGTCTCACGGCTTACTATCCATAACAAAAGTACATCTTCTAAGAATCTGTATCTTAGCTCATTGTTTCAGTGCATTAGATAGAGATGAACCGTAGACATTTATATCCTCTTTGACTGCACTGGATAAAGCTCACCTCTAGACACTTGTATCGCTCCATCATGGCATGGCAGAAAGAAGGGCCTCTAGGAACCTTTGTTCAATTTCAGTGTATACAATAAAAAAAGCCTTTAGCCATTTGTAACCTCTCACTGCATGAATTAAAGTTCGCCTGTAGACGTTTGCATTCCCTCTCTGTATCACTGTGTACAGAATAAGGAATGACTAGAAGCAATAACTATTGTTTATCACTGCATCAAGGCATTTGTATCCTCACACTGTACTGAATAAAGGCGAACTCTAGGTATTTATGTTCCGTCACTGTATTGCTAAATAGAATAAAGAATGCCTTCAAGGCATTCATACCCTCAATGCAGAGTATGCATCGATTGCATCTCAACTTCACTGAATCAGTGCACAGACTAAAGAAAACCACATGGTCGTTGTATCTGCTCTTACTGCCCACAATACAGAATACCTCTAGATGTTGATATCCTCGCACTGCACCGCCAAAGAATACATAGAGGCAGTTCTATCAAATCACACTGCAGGTAAAAAAAAGCCAAACCTCACACTTCCATTTTCTCCGACTGCTACAGTTGAGTGGTTGTAAAACATGTCCAGACATTACCATCCTTCTACCTCAAAGTCCAACAGGTGCAGACTTTCTCCGGCCAGTTTCTATAGAAATCTCAGATCAACTGTCCAGCTCAAAACACAAATCTCACGTCAGTGCACATTGTGGTCATCCTTAATATCACTATTAACTCAAATGCGATATGTCAGGCCACCCACATACTAGATCATTAGGGAATATTCAATCAGGCCGAGTTCCATAACTAAAGTGGGAGGCTTCGTCCAGAAGCAGGTATAAAACACAACAAAAACCAAGCATTTGCAATGCAATAGGTCTCGCATTTGCGAGACTTTGAGCTACTGACATTGTAAATGACAAACCTTTTATCTATGTGTTGGTTTTGAAAACAGATAAATAAAAGGCATTGTCATTTACAATGCCAATAGCTTAAAATTTCACAAATGCGAGACCTATCGCATTGCAAATGCTTGTTTTAATAGGGAAGCATTTGACTTTTTTACTACTAAAAAAAAAAAAAAAAGTACATTAAAAAATACAGGCTTGCTGATGTCAAACCGCGTGGCTTTTCCAATTCACTCTCTTTAGACATCTGGTGCCTATTTCTGTTTCCTAGTGAAATAAAAATGGTAAGCAATTTTATTGTAAAATATACTACAATAACTTCCATTCTGCCCAGCATGTATCAATGAGGAGAAACTTGATGTTTACCATATAGTGTACAATCATCTTCACATATTCTTCAATTTTATATTCAATGTTTTCTTCCATTGGATAAGACTGCTGTTATAAATCATGTACCACCTCAATCATCCATTGAACTTCATATGTAAATTCACTGTGTACGTTTAAAATCCAATTTGGCCTTCTCTTCACAAAACATACAAACTATTTATCAGAATTTTTAATGCTCTTTTGTGCTGCCATACGTGTACATTTTCGCTGCTCATCCAACATATAATCTTCCAGTTTCAACTTTATCAGAAGGCTTGACATCCCCGGACGTAAATATGCTTGGATGAAATTGAGTGGCACTCTTTTGCAACCAGAGAGCTGCAATTGCTAGTTACACGCTTACGAAAATGGAACATTTTGCAGAAACAAAAATAACAAGCATTTGCAATGCAATAGGTCTCGCATTTACGCGAGTTTAAGCTATTGGCATTGTAAATTACAATGCGTTTTATTTATGCTTCAAAAACAAACATAAATAAAAGGCATTGTCATTTACAATGCCAATAGCTCAAACTCGCGTAAATGCGAGACCTGTTGCATTGCAAATGCTTGTTTTTTGTGCTTTCAGTTTTGCTAACGTCGCTGTATGTGTGCGAGGAACAAGGAGGGGGCGTGTTAATGTGCCGCGTGCCGTACGCGTGCACATGTCCTGTCCTCTGAATTTTGCTAACGGAGTTATACGCGTGCACAACTGCTGTTGTTTGTACGTGTGCACATATTTGGGGTGGGTGGCGAGAAGCTGAGCAGCATTGGAGTAGCAGTTTAAACGGTAAGTCCTTGGTAAAGCATTATGAGTAAGTGTGTGGCACGTGGCGTGCAGAGGTTTGGGGCTTGCGTGTAATGCGCAGTGGAGTTTTTTGTTTTGGCGGTTGGATAAGCGGTGTTGCTGAGTGTTTATAGGGAAGTGGCGTCGGCTTGGAGTGTGTAAGTGAGGTTACAGTTTGTACTTGTGAACGTCGCTACTTTGAACATCGTCGCTAGCTTTGGCAGTGGATCGCAAATGTGAGCTAAAAATGAGAAGGAACGGTGAGTTTGCTTTATTGTTTTAACACTTCGCGCGCCGCGCCTGGACAGGAGATGTGCACGCGTATGGTGCGAGCAGGAGTTGTGATAACGCCGCGAGCCGTACGCGTGCACATCTCCTGTCTGTTAAGCTTCGGCACAGACAGTTGATGTGCACGCGTACGGCTTGCAGCGTTATTACAACTCCTGCTCGCACCATACGCGTGCACATCTCCTGTCCAGGCCGTGCCGTATGCGTGCACATGTCCTGTCCCCCTTCCGACCCAAGTCGACAACAATAGATCTCGCCTATAGCGAGCAGCGCTTTGCGCTGCATCGCTAGGCGAGACCTAAAAACGTTCCTTATCAGGGACTGTTAGCAGTGTTTGGGAGTCATAACCTTCACATGTATTTGGAGATAAACTAGCATGCATGCTGAGATGAAGTAGACATAAGTGCAATACACTAGTAAGCTTTTGCAAGCCTCTGTGTAGAGGAATGTTTAGTTTTCCAGTAATGAGAGTGTAAAGTTGAGCGACTCGCAACTTTGTATTTTTGTAACTGCGAAGTTCGCAAAGTTTAGAACGAGAAAAACTGCAGCATTAGCAGGCCTTGCTGTAGCCGGAAACTGTTCCCACTGCTGTGACGTCCGCAGGTGGACATTTGTCACCCGCGAGTTGCAAGATAGCCACTATGATAATTATCCTGCATCTCACACGCTGTGCCTGAGCACTGTCAATCGCACCCAGTTCATCCACTGGAGGTGCTCACTGGCTTGCTGTAGCCGGAAACTTTTCCCACTGCTGTGACGTCCGCAGGTGGACATTTGTCACCCGCGAGTTTCAAGACAGCCACTATGATAATTATCCTGCATCTCACACGCTGTGCCTGAGCACTGCCAATCGCACCCAGTTCATCCACTGGAGGTGCTCACTGGCCAGATTTTCCCACCTACTTCCCAGTTACATCACAGCTGCCCTGTGCTCTTTCTGCCCACACCCCCAGGGGACCTGTCCCCGCTGAGGATGCGTCCCAGCGCACACCACCACCGAAGCTCTCTCTGCTGAGGTCAGGGCCCCCATGCTGTGTTTGCGCGTTCCCAGCACTTCTTTCTTGCGGTGAAGGTTGGACTGCAGCAATGCTCCAGTAAATGTGGGATTGATTGCCTGCTGTCGCATGTCCTTGCAGCGCCCCTGGACGGGTTTATTGTTGCCTTGCGTGAATTCAGGTGAAATAAGAAATGTTTGACAGACTTTGTCAAGTGTGAAGTGCCTGACTTCGCCTGCTCTGTCAACGGAAGACTTCACATCCTTGCAAGCAAAGTTCACACTTTACCCATCCCTAATTTCCAGACACCGCCTTAAGGAACTATTGCCTTCATGTGAATTATCTAAAGGGCCTCCAGCTCGTATCACGAGACAACAACTCCACGACCATCTGTTGAGCACGGAGTCTGCAATCCGGGAAAGAAGGATAATTAGTTGTCACCTAACTCTGGCGCCTGCACCAGGCTCCTCTCCTCTGGAATGTCTGCAGACAAAACAACCATTTGCAATGCGAGAGGTATCGCATTGCAAATGGGTCGCTGCACTCATGCTTTTGCTTTACACATCTTAACCCCTTCGCTGCTAGGCCTTTTCCCCTCCTGTGCCAAGCCTTTTTTTGGCTATTTGGGGTAGTTCGCGCTTAGGCCCCTGTAACTTTTTGACCACATAACGTATCCACGCCAAATTTGCGTCCTTTTTTTCCAACATCATAGGGATTCTAAAGGTACCCAGGGTTTGTGGATTCCCCTGGAGGGGACCCAGAAATTAGCCAAAATACAGCTAAATTTTGTTTTTTTGGGGAAAAATGCGAAAAAAGGGCTACAGATGAAAGCGTCTGGTTTTTTTCCCTGCAAATGGCATAAAAAAAGGGGTTGTAGTGCTGAAATCACCATCTTCCCAGCTTTCAGGGACAAGCAGACTTTTGTCAGAAAACCAAAATGTTTTACACAGTTTTGGCATTTTTCTGGGACATAGTCTATTTTTGCTATTTTTTGTGCTTTCAACCTCCTTCCAGTTAATGGTAGAAATGGGTATGAAAGCAATAATGGATCCGGGAAAGCCATACATTTCTGAAAAGTAGACAAAATTCTGAATTTAGCAAGGGGTCATTTGTGTAGATCCTTCAAGTTTTCTTTATAGAAACAAACAGTTAAATATATGAAAAATTGAAAATTAGTTGAAAAAATCAGCCATTTGTGTCAACGTTTTCACCTGTAACTTCTTCTAAGTATGACAGCTATTTGAAAGCAATATACCGTTACATCCGCTGGACCTTTCTGGTTGTGGCGATATATAGGACTTGTAGGTTCACCAAGAACCCGACGAACCCAGAGCCAATAACTGAGCAGCGTCTTGCAATGGTTTTTTATTATGTACCGGGTATATAGCAATTATTCTGGGAAAATTTATACATGGAAAAATCGGTATGAAAGACACCTATGTATTTCTGAAATGGGAACAAAATATAGAGTTTAGAAATAGTAGATATTTGCACATTTCCGAAATTGGGAGTACCCATACTAGCATGAGAATTATAGGACATTTTTCAAAATGACTTCTTTTTACACATTGTCTTTCATTTGGAAGGCAGAAATGCATCAAAAGTCAATAGATAATAACAGTTGCTCTACAATTTTGTGTTACCCTAAGTCTCCCGATAAAAATGGTACCTCACTTGTGTGGGTAGGCCTAGTGCCTGCGACAGGAAACGGCCCAAAACGCAACGTGGACACTCCACATTTTCACAGTGAAAAATGACCCTTTTTTTGCAAAGTGCCTAGCTGTAGTTTTTGAACCCTAGCTCTGCCGGCACCTAGGGAAACCTAGCAAACCTATACATTTTTGAAAACTAGACACCCAGGGGAATCCAGGATGGGGTGACTTGACTGGCTCTCACCTGGTTCTGTTACCCAGAATCCCTTGCAAACCTAAAATATGTCAAAAAAAAAAAATTCCTCACTTTTCTGTGGTGGAAAGTTCTGGAATCTGCATGGATCCACAAAATTCCACCCACCCCGCGTTCCCCAAAGTCTTTCGAGAAAAACGGTACCTCACTTGTGTGGGTAGGCCTAGTGCCCGCGACAGGAAACGGCCCAAAACGCAACGTGGATACACCACATTTTCACAGTGAAAAATTACCCCTTTTTGCAAAGTGCCTAGCTGTAGTTTTTGAACCCTAGCTCTGCCGGCACCTAGGGAAACCTAGCAAACTTATACATTTTTGAAAACTAGACACCCAGGGGAATACAGGATGGGGTGACTTGACTGGCTCTCACCAGGTTCTGTTACCCAGAATCCCTTGCAAACCTAAAAAATTGTCAAAAAAACACATTTTCCTCACTTTTCTGTGGTGAAAAGTTCTGGAATCTGCGTGGATCCACATAATTCCACCCACCCCGCATTCCCCAAAGTCTTCCGAGAAAAATGGTACCTCACTTGTGTGGGTAGGCCTAGTGCCCGCGACAGGAAACGACGCAAAACGCAACGTGGACACACCCCAATTTCACTGTGAAAAATGACCCTTTTTTGGCAAAGTGCCTAGCTGTAGTTTTTGAATCCTAGCTCTGCCGGCACCTAGGGAAACCTACCAAACCCACACATTTCTGAAAAGTAGACACATGGGAGATTCCAGGGAGGTATGGCTTGGGTGGATCCCCCAATGTTTTCTTACCCAGAATCCCCCAGAAACCTGATATTTTGCTGAAAAAATCACTTTTTTCAAACATTATTGTGTGGGAAAGTTGTGGCATCACCGGGCTGACACAAATTTCCTACCACCCAGCATTGCCCCAGGTCTCCCGATAAAAATGGTGCCTCACTCGGGTGGGAGGCCCAAGTACCCGCGACAGGCAAGGGCCCAAAACGTATTGAGGCGACATCAAAAATGCCTATCACAAAACGACCTGGTTTTGCGAGGGGGTCCCATGACTTTTTGGCCCGGGGCTCGGCGGCCACCTAGGGAAACCTAGCAAACCCACACATTTCTGAAAAGTAGACTCCCGGGGGATTCCAGGGAGGTATGGCTTGCGTGGATCCACCAACGTTTTCTTACCCAGAATCCCCTGCAAACCTGAGATTTTGCTGAAAAAATCACTTTTTTCACACATTTTTGTGTGGGAAAGTTATGGCATCACTGGGCTGACACAAATTTCCTACCACCCAGCGTTCCCCCAGGTCTCCCGATAAAAATGGTGCCTCACTCGGGTGGGAGGCCCAAGTACGCGCGACAGGCAAGGGCCCAAAACGTATTGAGGCGACATCAAAATTGCCTATCAGAAGACGACCTGGTTTTGCAAGGGGGTCCCATGACTTTTTGGCCCGGGGCTTGGCGGCCACCTAGGGAAACCTAGCAAACCCACACATTTCTGAAAAGTAGACACCCGGGGGATTCCAGGGAGGTATGGCTTGCGTGGATCCACCAACGTTTTCTTACCCAGAATCCCCTTCAAACCTGAAATTTTGCTGAAAAAATCACTTTTTTCACACATTTTTGTGTGGGAAAGTTGTGGCATCACCAGGCTGACACAAATTTCCTACCACCCAGCGTTCCCCCAGGTCTGCCGATAAAAATGGTGCCTCACTCGGGTGGGAGGCCCAAGTACGCGCGACAGGCAAGGGCCCAAAACGTATTGAGGCGACATCAAAAATGCCTATCACAAAACGACCTGGTTTTGCAAGGGGATCCCATGACTTTTTGGCCCGGGGCTCGGCGGCCACCTAGGGAAACCAGGGGGGGCAGAAAGGCTGTAATGGTGGTGGGGGGGGTATTAGCGTGCCCGTTTCGGGCAGCCCCCACCCTAAAAACAAATGCGTCCCAAAAAATCCCTGGTGTTTAGTGGGCTTTCTGCCCCCCCGGAGGGGCAGAAAGGCTGTAATGGTGGCAGGTGGGGTGGGGTGGGGGCATTGGCGTGCCCATTTTGGGCAGCCCCCACCCTAAAACAAATTGCACACAAAAAAATCCCTGGCATTTAGTGGGCTTTCTGCCCCGCCGGGGGGCCGAAAGGCTGTAATGGTGGCTGGGGGGTGGGGGCATTGGCGTGCCCATTTCGGGCAGCCCCCACCCTAAAAAAAATGCACCAAATAAAAATCCCTGGTGTCTAGTGGGCTTTCTGCCCCCCCGGGGGGGGCAGAAAGACTGAACATTGGCAATTTTTTGGGGGGGAGCAAAAGCCCTTGCCCAAGGGGCCGCTCCCCCCTCCCTGGTGCCTTAGTGGGTGGATCCCTGCTTGGGGATTGCCCTCCTGTGGCGATTCCCAAGCAGGGATCCACTGGGGATGGGTACCATTGGAAAGGAGATTCTCCCTTTCCAATGATACTCTCCGTCTTTCTACGTGCTCAGGGGGCTGAGATAGCCCCCTGAGCACGTAAGTGAAACTGAAATGAGCCTAAAGGCTCATTTTAGTTTCTTGTCAGTGAAATGAAGTCAGCGCGACGTGCGCGCTGATCTTCATTTCACTGAAAGGGAGGGGTGCCTCGGGAGCTGGGAAGCTCTTCCCCAGCTCCCGAGGCTGTGAGGGAAAAGGAAATCCCTCTGCTGTCTGCAGCAGAGGGATTTGCAGCCTTGGCCTCATGACGGAATGGTTCCGTCATGAGCACAAGGGCACCGATGCTCATGACGGAACCATTCCGTCATGAGCATCGAAGGGGTTAAGCTAAAACGCGGGTGCCGCCATTGGTTCAAAAGTAAAGAAATATTTTTTTCCCTATTTCTTTACTTTTGAAGCAATTGCGGCACTCGCGCTTTAGTTTAGGATGTAAAGCGCGGGTGCCGCGATCGTAACAAAAGTAAACAAATAGGGAAAAAAATGGCAGCCAAGTGCTTTTTTCTATTTATTTACTTTAGTTACAATGGCGGCACCCGCGCTTTAGCATTAAACGCATAGGATGTTAAAAGCTAAAGCGCGGGTGCTGCCATTATGACAAAAGTTAATTAATAGAAAAAAAACATGCGGCCACTTCGGGCACAAATAAGACAAGAGCGGCCGCAAAATTGAAAGCAGCGCGACGCGCGACCATACACAAATGGTTAAACAAGCATTGGCCGCGCGGCCGTGCGAGACGCCCTCTCTGTGGTGGGGGAGGGGGAAGGAGCGGGAGAGCAAGTGACGCGCGGCCGTGAAAGTGACACGGCCGCGCGGCCCCGAGAAGCGCTCTGTGGTGGGGGAGGGGGAGGAGCAAGTGAGAGGAAAGACATATGGCGCCTGGAGCATGCGAGGAATGCGCGTTACTGTGCGCGTACTCGCATGCTCTAGGCCAGCCAAAAGTTGTGGTCGCATTTCTGCAAGCCCACTACAAAATGTCTCACCAGAGCCAGCGCTGAAGCGCTGGCTTTCAGGGCGAGACCTAAAAAACACAAAAGGGGGAATCAAGGAGCAACAGAAAGATGGAAAAACGTGACAAAGGTACCAAGCAGTGATGAACAAAACCTGTAGGAGTGAGATAAAGATGCAGGGAGTGTCTGGCGGTGGATTAAATAGGCATGAGGTGGAATCAAGACTACGCAGCCTTGGTTTTTGGCACCCCGACCTTTGATAGTGCCGTCTGCAGGCTTCTGAACAAAATTTTGGACCCCCGCACTTACTCTTTTACAGTTAAGCACTGCCCTCCGCTCTCACACTCACAACATGACACATACCATCACAAAAACCCCACACCATCACCCACACACAATCACACACTCCATCACGTTCCCAGCTCCATCATACTAACACCATTTCAGTATCACACATCTCTCATGTGCACACATATTTACACCCATTATCATAACATGCACCATTCAGACTCCAGTACTCTGCGATCAGCATTCCCTACTGCAATTTCAGAGCAACGAGACCGAAAGCAGAGGCTAAACATTACAATATTATGCGAATCATTGAAAACTCACTTATTTCTACATGTTTTAAATTTTAATGCATTTGCTTCTCAAGAATGATGAGCAAGGGGCAGTTGTGGCAATAACAAATACAAATGTACACTCAAATGGATATATTTACATATGGCCGCCACAAAAAGCATAACTATTACACAAAAGTCCCCTCTGCCACCCTGAGCCACTGCTCAGTGGTTTTAGTCGAGAATCTGAGTACAGGCAGATGGGGTAAGTGTGCAACGCACACAGACGAGCAGCCCATTTTAGCCTGAATTGTTCATGTCAATAAAGAATTTACAAAATGTCTGTTTTAAAATGCAGATATGCATGCATGCGCCTTTTGTCTGTATTTTACTTTTGGAGTTTTATAGTGCGAACTCGACCCAAAGGTATCGGAGCGCTTTACATGAGCACCAGTTGCATTTCAGATAGACACATTAATTTTGTTGGGCACGGGAGGATGAAGTAATTTGCCCAGAATCATGCGATGTTGAGCGTCCCTACCAAGACTCGTGGACGACCGCTCTAGCTGTTAGGCCACATTTGTAGAGAGGTATGGGTCACCAGTAGAAAGGTGAAGGATGGAACCCTGATGCAGAGAGGAAGGAAAGTACCCAGACTGGAAGTACTAAAGGGGAGGTCTAGAACCAACTTTCTAATTGACCTGCAGTCTTCTATGAAGCAGACTAAACAGCAGATGAAAATGGAAGAGCATGTGGTAACAGCCAATCATTGACTGAAAGCTGTGGGGAGACTGAAGAGGGGCATTTATTTTTGCCCCACCTGTTTAGTGAAAAATAGGTGGCTCATCTTCTTTCAAATATCACAGTGGCATTTGACAAAATGAGACATTACAAAGACACTGTTCAGGTTTGCAGATTGCTTTTTACTAGTGCTTGATTTGAGCTGGTGGTTTCCGGTGCTCGGCATCAGCAGTTAATTGTCAACAAAGGCACTTGTGACAGCTGCTAGCTGTTTGTGTAGTTTGGAGACGAGTAGGGCAACAGTTGTTTAATAATTCAAAAGAACTAATACATGTCCCTCATACAGGGCCGGACTGGGAACCAAAACCGGCCCTGGCAAAGTTTGAGGGTGCGGCCGAGCACTTTGCCAGGGCCGGTTTCGGCCAATTTTGTTACAGGGGCCGATATTGCAGCTATGCTTCAAAAACGGCCCTGTAACAAAAACGGCCCCCAGCCTGGCGGCCCACCGGGGAAACGCCCGGTGCCCGCTACGGCCAGTCCGGCCCTGCCCCCATACCATTCAATGGCTTTTGGGGCCTCTAACAGTCTGAATTGCCTCAGATGTAGCAGTGTGATGGTTAGTAGTTGTGTGGGTACCATCATTAGCAACGTTGGCAGGTGCTAAGGGTGGTGCAAGCTGCAGCGGCCTGCTGACAAGTGCTCTGGCACTTTTTTTTTTTACAAATTAGACACTGCGTCCGCCCGCCTTTGTTTTTTTATTTACTGACTTTTGTAGCAATGGTGTCGCGCCGTGCTTTAGCTTTGGATGTTTAAAACTAAAGCGCGGCGTGCCGCCAGTGCCACAAAAGTCAAGAAATTGACAAAAAAAATTGTGCATGCCACGCTGGAAAAAAATTAAAATAAATAAAATGTTACCTTGCACGCTAATGCAACAGAAACCTTTGTAAAACACATCTAAAATTACAAGAAACAATTACAAGAACAAGATGTTGGGGAAATGCGGTTCGGGCAGTGCGTAACTGTTGTGCCTGCAATGGCAGACATACCGAAGAAGTCATCAACAAAAGAGTGCTCACAAAGTGCAAATGAAACATACTGAGTAACAACAAATGAAATAGAGGCAGTCCTTATGGGAGGTTACAAGATTAGAAAAGGAGGGACTAGTATGCAAAGTAACCAAACACAATGAAGCATTTACAAAGGCTAGTCACAAGAGCCAATTGAAAACATGGGCAGAGCTTCAAGCCTATATGCTGAACACAGCATGTCTCGAGGAGACAGCGCAAGCGCTGCCTAGGCGAAACCTAAAAATGATGTACTAGAAGGCGGGCATGACTAATTACCAGTGACTAACATACTCATTCATTTTTACTGCAATAGTTATTTCAAGCAAATCCTCATGTTCCCCTTAGGACACTATGGGGCCGATTCCGATCTCGGCCGGTAGTGCTCCGAATCGGATTCGGATTTACCGGATCCGATTCGGAGCTCTGTTTCCCGACCGAATCGTACGCGGGTCCGGCCGAGCGAGTACGATGCAAACACCCGCGAAATCGCCGACCGACTTGTACGCGGCTTCAACACGCTCCGACCGACTCGCATGGACACGACTCGCACCGCGCTGTGGAGACGTTTCCCGGCCGGGTAAGTACGATGCGCGCCGCGAGCAGTCCGACCGACTCGCGCCGTCCGGCTCGAAAAAGCTGTCGGAGCCGGACTTTGGGGGTCCGCGTCGGACCCCCCTGTACGCGTAGGCACGCGAGTCGCACACAGGGGGGACCCATGGGTCCCCCCTGCCTGTGCATGTACGCCGCGATGCGCATGGACGCGTACCCGCTGTAGGGGGCGCCCTTGTTCGCCTCGCACCCATTGAGTCAATGGGAGCCCGCGTACGCGTACGCGTTGTACGACCGGCTCCCATTGACTTCAATGGGAGTCCGACCGAATCGAGTCCGATAGCATGCGAATGCATCGTACTCGTCCGGTCGGACTGCTAGGGTCCGATTCGGTCGGAATTCTCTCCGGGTCCGGCTCGGTCGGAGAGATTTCCGGCCGGAATCGGAATCGGCCCCTTTATCTGTTAAGTTACACCAAAAATATTTTATCCTGGATTTTAGATGGCAAAGATCCATTATTGATGCCTTTCTTTCTGTGGGCCTGGTTCTCAAGCTTTTGAAAATGGTCTGAGCATAAAGGTGGGTAGATAACTGCCTAGGGAGAATAGGAGGATGTGAAGTCGAGCCAGTGTAAAAGGCAGAAATGGAAAGATAAGAGAAATAAAGAGCTCCTTATAGAAAATTAGAGCGCAGTGGCAGACACATCTAGAAATCGCTTTCAGTGCTCCTTGATGCTTAAATAAGACGGGATGGATACGCCCTTCAATGGAATGGATATATGTCTGGTTATCCTGCCGGGGTTTGTTGTAGAAAGGAACAGACTGGCGTGGTAATGAAAAAAATGGTGATACTAAAGGACGGTATACGTTTTTTTATCGGTGGGGAGGCAATGCCAGTGGTCCATGACTTCGGACAGATCTGGTCCCAGAGGGGATTCCTGACTTCAAGCAACTTCTTCACCAGCTTTGCTACAAAGCAGGCAAGTTAGCTGGAGACCATGAGTCCAGTTGAAGGAAATGGCATGACTTTCAGGAAGGTGTGTGGACTTTGGGCTGCGTTGTTCCTGCCAACAGACATTTCCCCCCTGCACTGTAGCACCTAATTAAAGAGCCCTACAGCTGTAGGTGGAGAAACGCTTTTCAGCAGGCTGGGAATGGGAACGGTGGTACACGAGGCCCCAACAGTTAACAAATAAAAAGAAAGCGGCAATCACTATGGGGCATACGCCGATGTCGAGAGTGAGTAGGTGCATGCCACAAGGCGAAATGTCCACACATCATTCAAGAAGGCCATGAGGCTCACAAACAGGGTTGCTGGTGGTCCTTCATGGAATTGCCATCGGTCCAAATTAGGTAGGGTGATGTCATTGCCACAATGGGTTGTTAAGGAGCATCTGCAGGACAAGTGAAATATTTTATCAGCTGCCAGGTTACATTTCTAAAGTGATGTGGCTAAGGTGGGCTAATGCGTGTAAATTCAGACCAACTACTTTTTTTTACAGAGCAGTGTGCCTCTGGTTTTACACACAGCGTAGTATTATCTCCTGTTAGAACTGACATGCCTTAAAGGACCCATCCAGTGAAGAGCATAAAAGCATTCTTCCAACCCAGTCCCGCGTCACTAACAATCATCAACAGACATTCTAGAACGTTGCTTTGTTTGGTGACGTCTGCTTGGGTTTTGAGACACTGTGACATCACTCACTGGATGGCCCCCAGTATGTTATCACTGAACCCACCTTCCGAATTAATAGCTAGTAACATGCATTCTATGTTAGGAATCAAAGGGAGAATAGAGATCTGATCTGACTCCCTGCCACCCACCCCCGCCCGCTCCTCACAAGCCCTGAGGGGCTTTGTGAAGAGGATGATACTGCACTCCAGCACGGATATGGATCCATCTTTATTAGACATTTCATTAAGTGTAGTGAACTGCCTGCAGGAAGTTAATATTGTCTTTCCTGTAACTTAATCTTCTTAATTCATGTAGACATTATGAATCTAAAGTCTTGAGTATGTCTGTTCTCAGCACGCTGCTTAACCTTTGCAGGACGTGCTTTGGCCGTGCAGCAAGTATCTGTTTACAGACCCCGCGGCGTGTCGGCTTGTTGGACTCCGCGGTGCTTGTAAGCCCTGTAAATCTGCAATGTTTGCACTCGGAGACAGCGGAAGGTACATGTAATGAGACACTGTTGTCCTTGAAACTCACACACATTCCCAATCCTGCTGACCTACAGTATACCCAGCAATCCAAGTACCCCAGGCGCGCGCACGTGCAGGCGCACGCACAATGCCCCTCACTCCGTTGACGTCAATAAAGTGTGTGTTTGCTACTCCACGTCCATTTGGGGTATGTTGCTCACAGGACCAAACAAAGCCTAGATTTATCAAGCCTT
Source organism: Calotriton arnoldi (assembly GCA_963921515.1). Taxonomy (NCBI): domain Eukaryota; kingdom Metazoa; phylum Chordata; class Amphibia; order Caudata; family Salamandridae; genus Calotriton; species Calotriton arnoldi. The sequence continues at coordinate 1,011,839 of CAWUFW010004855.1, read as the reverse complement.
AGTGTTGCCCTTGCAACACGCAAGGCAGCACAGGGACAACGCAAAGGCTTCAGTAATATCTACAAAGCCATACAATGGCCATTCGCTCCACCGTGCATGGCTTTCTAAAGAAATATACTGCAACATAGCTGCTTACATGGCATTTTGGCAAATTTCCAGCTGGAAGTGGTTCCATGGGTGGAGCATGGGCGTTCCCATGCATCCACCCATGGATTTTGGCGCAGTCCCAGATATACTAAAGCTAGTAAACCTAGGAACACCTCAAAATACTACACCTTCCCCACTGAGAAGTATCAAGGAGAAATATATTTATTTATCCTTCTTACCTCCTCTTTCCATGTGCTGCATTCTGCAGCACACATAGAAGGAAAGCCCTTCCTGCTCAAAAATAACCCTGCCTATAACACAGACCCCATGCACTATGGTGCAAGGGTGCCTGCATTGGCGGTAAGCAGCACACAGTGCACCAGCACAAGGAGAGAGCAGAAATGCTCCATATCTTCGTCAATATAGAGCTTTTCTGCTCTCTGCCTTTAATGCAACGCAGCAACTTTGTTTGCTGCCCTGTGATGAGTGAAAGATTCGTAAATATGCCGCAGAATGGTTATGCGCAAATTCCTTTTCAAAACACTTTCTCTTAAATTCCTAAGTCCTCATACCTCACGGTACTGCAGTCCACGCATTAATGGTGTTTGTCTCAGACTTTACCAACACTAGCAAGGCTGGTTGAGTTCAAGTAGTGTGTTTATACACACATAGACATACAAATGTAAACACACAACCCCCTCCTATAGACTTCAATTAAATGTGTCTTTACTATTCCATCCCCACGTCCAGTTGAATACTGGGGTACGTTGCTAAAAGGATGAAAAGCACTCGAAGGATTGTGCCTGAGCCTTGCATAGGAAAGCATGGCATTTATTATGGTTACATTCGATACAACAACACTTATATGAACGTGAACACCGCATTATAAGTAAACATTACTGCGCATTACATTAAAGGAAGGTAAAGGAAGGCTGCAATATGGCGCATTGTTATTTTCCTGATTTGATTTCCACAGCCTACTGAACATTGCCGCAATACCGCGCATCGTTGTTTTGCGGACGTGATTTCCACAGCCTACGCAACATTCACACTACCTGTGTGTGCACCCTACACACTGCTTGCCGCAACACGGCGCATTGTTTTCCCGACGGGATTTCCAGAGCCTACGCCACCTTGCCGCAATACCACGCACCGTTGTTCTGCGGACGTGATTTCCACGGCCTACGCAACATTCAAACTCCCTGCCTCTGCACCGTACAGACTGCTTAAACTATGACCACAGTGTTCCTACTATACCCTCTTATACAATTATTCTCTTATTTTTCCCCCTACGCCTTTCAACTCAGTCACAAAATGGCTGCCAACACTTCCTAGTTTCAACAGTTCGCAGCCAATGAGCCGCATGCTCGTGCTCGCAACGCCTCAGCCAATCAGATGTCAGAATTCTCAAATATTGATATCTGTAAATTTTGATATTTCTCTAAAACTACTCAACGGGCTTACCCCATTTAAACAAAAGCGTGCTTTCTGGACCACGACCTTTCTCCCTGCCAAATTTGACGTAATTCCGTTCAGCAGTTTGACCTGTAGCCTTGTCTAAAGTTTCCTATGGAAATTGCATGGAGTAAACACTTTTTGGGACCTCCCTTTTTTCTCAGGCCCCCCTTGACGAATCACCCCCAAACTTTCAACATAGGAGCTGATCTAAAAAGAGAAGTTTTTGGGAAAATTTTGTAAACATTCGTCAAACGACGCCAAAGTTATAAGCAAATCAAAAAACGCTTTTCCTATAGAAACGTGATCCTAACTATAACTATATATAAAATATCGTGATCAAGGCTGCGTGTGACAGCCGGAACGCGTGGATGTCATCACTCATGAATAAAGTTGAGTGAACAAACCCCCACGGAGTGCTGGATTATTTTCCGATGAATGGAGAATTGTTGTTTTGTTATATAAAATATATACATCTTCCTTTAGTGAATTTTCGTCGCAGCCACCGCTCTCCTCACAGCGGGTGCCTCAGCATGCGAGGGCAAACTCGCGTCAGCATGCAATAATGTCAAGGAAAAGCGCTGAGCACTCCAGGCATCTTAAATTTCTAAGAATTCATTTTAATAGCAAACCATGTGCAAAATAAATTTAACTGACGCGTTTCAGACTCCTAGCCTTCGTCGATGTCAATTAGTCAAAATAAACTGCCTCTTTATAAATCTCCATTTCATTGGTTCAGCAGCGTATTTCGTGTGACACAAAACAGAAAATAAAAAGAGGACTCAGCCCATCCCCATCAATGCATAGTGTGTTAAACATGGTGGCCATCTTAGAACATGTATTACATAATTACATTTTAACCGTTCACTAGGATGTTACCCTTCAATTCAAACAAATTGTGATAAAATATAACGAAAAGAATACATTTTCCAGAGATGTTAGCACGAATTTTAAAGGAAATGTTGTCTTAGGTATCTCAAATTCATCCTCCAATAAATCTCCATCGAATCCCCATAGTTAAAAAATCAAGTGATTCGTTTAACATCAGGCCCTAAATAGGCTATGCAACAACCCAGCTACATAGTAAAACATAAGGCCCTGAATGGGCTTAAAACACCTCTATTCTATTTCCGTAGGTTGTGCTCTTAACTTGATGAAAAAAAACAATCATCTGTTGATTACAGACACCTAGGGGCCGATTCCAATCTCGGCCGGTAGGGCTCCAAATCGGATTCGGCTTTACCGGATCCGATTCGGAGGCCTTTTTCCCGACCGATTCGTACAGTCGTCCCAGCGAGCAAGTACGATGCGAGCGCACGCGAAATCGCCGACCGACTCGTTCCCGGGTCCGAACCGCTCCGACCGACTCGTACGGACACGGCTCGCACCACGCAATGGAGACATTTCCCGACCGAGCAAGTACGATGCGCGCTTCGAACAGCCCGACCGACTCATAGCGTCCGGCTCCAAATAGCTGTCGGAGCCGGACTTCGGGGGTCCGTGTCGGACCCCCCTGCACGCGTCGCCACACGAGTCGCACACAGGGGTGACCCAAGGGTCCCCCCTAAACATGCATGTACGGTGCGAGGCGCACTGATGCGTACCCACTGTAGGGGGCCCCCCTGTTCGCGACGTACCCATTGAGTCAATGGGAGCCCGTGTATGCATTGTACGACCGGCTCCCATTGACTTCAATGGGAGTCTGACCGAATCGAGTCGGGCAGCATACGGCCGCATCGTACTCGCTCGTTCGGACTGCGGGAGTCCGGCTCGGTCGGAAATCTCTCCGGATCCGGCTCGGTCAGAGAGATTTCCGGCCCGAATCGGAATCGGCCCCCTGATCTAAATTCTCCCCCCTGAGAATAATCACTGTTATCAGCGGTACTTGGCTCGTCACTGGCATATACCTAGATTTATGGGTAAGTAAGATGACTTAATGCTTATTGTTAAATGTATTTTTGCAAATGAGGCTCACCCTACATGTAACCATAATTCCTCTTCGGTGTTGAGCCCTATTGGTGCTTTCATTCCCAATTCAATTATGTACCTAGACTCCAGTTGTCTTCATGATCTCACTCTGTCTCCACCCCACTTCTTATGCGTTATTTGGTCAATACAGAAAAATCCTAGTCTATCACTCCTACTTTAGTGAAATTCGGGAAGTGCCTTGCTACTGGATAGGACATGTTCAAGGTCCCGTTTCTTAGAAAATTAAGATGCCCGGAGTGCTCAGCACTTTTCCTTGATATATATATATATATATATATATATATATATATAATATGTGATCAAGGCTCGGACGAGCCGAAACGTTATGGCGGCATCGCAAGAAATAAATCGAATTTAATGCACTGGAAACTTGGTCCGTGTCCGTGTTGTGGCAGGATTGCTGCGAGGGAAATACGGAGTGTGGTGATATATATATATGTATATATATATATCACTCACAGACCCCTCCGGTTGCTAGAGAAGTTTAGAGGCCACACAGGGGAATATCTTGGAAGTCTTTAATAGGACAACGGGCATGATGCATTTCGGCGTACAACGCCTTCCTCAGATGCCACTGTAATCCCGGCACTGCTCCACCCTCACCTTTAGATGCTATGCCATGCTCCCATTGGTTAGAGCTTTCACCCCAACGATCACGCGATCACACGCCCTCTGTAGTTGCTGTCTTGGACTACAGTTCCCAGAGTTCACTATTGCGGGAAGGTTGGTGCGCGGGGGAAGCAGAAAATGTCCAGCCAAATGGGCATATACTAACCAGGGAGGGTGTGAATTGTCCAGATGGATGGCCCTGAATTTGGAATGGTGTCCTCAGGCTTCCTCGAGTCCCCTTTGATGTTCCAGCCCCTCATGCAGATGGCGGGCGGGCTGTGAGTCGAGATACAATGATTCCCAGCTCCTCATAAAGTTACGAGCTGCTCCTGGCAGCAGCCCTTTCCTTGATCTGCAGTCCGAGGCGGGCCGAAGCTACCAATCCCTTGGTGAAGAACAAACACAGCAACAGCTGACCCAGCAATGCTCCGGCCTCTTGATGGAACGGGGCCTCCACAACACACCACTGGGAAGCGTGTAAATATCACACACAGACCCCTCCGGTTGCTAGCGAAGTTTAAAGGCCACACAGGGGAATATCTTGGAAGTCTTTAATAGGACAACGGGCCTGATGCATTTCGGCGTACAACGCCTTCCTCAGATGCCACTGTAATCCCGGCACTGCTCCACCCTCACCTTTAGATGCTATGCCATGCTCCCATTGGTTAGAGCTTTCACCCCCACGATCACGCGATCACACGCCCTCTGCAGTTGCTGTCTTGGACTACAGTTCCCAGAGTTCACTATTGCGGGAAGGTTGGTGCGCGGGGGAAGCACAAAATGTCCAGCCCAAATGGGCATGTACTAACCAGGGAGGGTGTGAATTGTCCAGATGGATGGCCCTGAATTTGGAATGGTGTCCTCAGGCTTCCTCGAGTCCCCTTTGACGTTCCAGCCCCTCATGCAGATGGCGGGCGGGCTGTGAGTCGAGATACAATGATTCCCAGCTCCTCGTAAAGTTACGAGCTGCTCCTGGCAGCAGCCCTTTCCTTGATCTGCACTCCGAGGCGGGCCGAAGCTACCAATCCCTTGGTGAAGAACAAACACAGCAACAGCTGACCCAGCAATGCTCCGGCCTCTTGATGGAACGGGGCCTCCACAACACGCCACTGGGAAGCGTGTAAATATCACACACAGACCCCTCCGGTTGCTAGAGAAGTTTAGAGGCCACACAGGGGAATATCTTGGAAGTCTTTAATAGGACAACGGGCATGATGCATTTCGGCGTATCCTAGTCTATCACTCCTACTTTAGTGAAATTCGGGAAGTGCCTTGCTACTGGATAGTATAGTCACATTTGGTAATTGCCCTGACATGTTCAAGGTCCCGTTTCTTAGAAAATTAAGTTGCCGGGAGTGCTCAGCACTTTTCCTTGACTATATATATATATATATATATATATATATATATATATATATATATATTCACTGAAAAAACCATAGGTTTTAGGGACAGTTATAGTTACTTTGACATTGCACTCGTAAAAAACCCGTGAAATTCCCCCGTTATAGTTAGTTCAGCTAACTATAACTCGCGCCCGCAATTCACTGCTGATGACGTCACATATTACATCACTCATGACATGGTCAGTGACATCACTGATGACATCACTGATGACATCTCAAATGACATCACTGATGACATCATCCAGTGACTGTGTGTTTCTGTAAAGTTTAAATATTTTTAATATATATAGGAAAAGACGTATTGAAGAATGAGTGGGTGTGTAAGTGTCTGTATGGATGATTTAGTAGGTGCGTGACTGACTCTATAAGTGAGTGATTTAACGTATCTTACTGAATGCATGGGTTAGTGACTAAACTGGGTGAATGTCTGTATCCGTCTGTCTGTTGCTGTGTAAGTGGCTGCATGGGTTTGTGAATAGCTACATGAGTGTCTATATGAGTTATTGATTGGTTGTCTGAGTATCTGTATGGGTGCCTGAGTGTTTGTGTGGGTGGGGTGTGTGCGACTCTGTGCATAGATGTGTGAGTGGGTGATTCACTGGGTGGATGGTTTCAAGAGTGCATCTGTGATAGACTGTATGGGTGGGTAAGTGTGTGTAAGAGTGTGTTAGTGAGTGAATGTATGTCCCAGTGGTACATGTGTGAGTAACTACATATGTGAAAGGCAGTATATATGTGTGTTGGAGTATATAAATAGCTATAAGCGAGAGTGAGTGATTGTGATAGTGGCTGTATGGATGAGTGTGTGCTTGTATCAGTGATTGTATAAGAGCGTAACAATGTGCTAGTATTTGTATGATTAAGTGAGCTGGTGTGTGTATAACTGTATAGGTGAGTAAATGGCAGTGTGTTTAATTATTTGCATGACTGACTAGGTGTGTGAGTACCTCTATGGATGAGTGGCGGTGTTTGAGTGTCTATATAGGAGTAAGAGTGCATATGATAGTCCTGTACTGAGTGACCATAAGTATGAGTGAATGTACGGGTGAGTGAGTGGATGTGTGTGTGTAGACCAAAGAATCAGTGAGTGGGTATGTAGTTATTGGTGTTGGAGTGTCTATGGTTTTGCGAATGGCAGTCTGTAATTTAGAGTGGGTGTATCAAAGGTTATATTAGGGTGTGAGGAGGTGCATCAGATTATCACGTGGATGATGTCATCAGTGATGTCATTTGAGATGTCATCAGTGATGTCATCAGTGATGTCACTGACCATGTCATGAGTGATGTAATATGTGACGTCATCAGCAGTGAATTGCGGGGGCGCGAGTTATAGTTAGCTGAACTAACTATAACGGGGGAATTTCACGGGTTTTTTACGAGTGCAATGTCAAAGTAACTATAACTGTCCCTAAAACCTATGGTTTTTTCAGTGAATTTCAAAGGTTTTTTAAATGCTAATTTGTAACTATAACGTGTCTGAAACCTATGGTTTTTTCAGTGAATTTCAAAGGTTTTTAAAATGCTAATTTCTAACTATAACGTGCCTGAAACCTACGGTTTTTTCAGTGAATTTCAAAGGTTTTGTAAATGACAATTTTTAAAAGTATTAATTGTTATATTAATTTTTTTCATACTGATTTACTACATTTTTAGAAACAATTTTTTTTTACATATTTTATTTTTTAAATTACATTGTAATTACATTATACATTACATTACAAAAAATACTTTCTCAGAATGAATTACTTTAGTTTAAATACTTTGCACATAGGCAATAGACTTTTAAGTACAGTAGTTACAGTTGTTGCAATGGGCAACACATTTTCAAACACAATGCAACATTCAGCTCAATGTTAATTTCTAGTTAAATGCAATTAGTTACTTTATGGATTACTTTTCTAACCACAGGACTGGATCCTAGATTCAGTCCTGGGACATCTCCTGTAAACAGTTGAGTAAAAGCGTTTTGGTTACAGTACTGATTTTTAAGGAATATTATTGTATTTTAAAAGTTGACAGAAACTTTTTTTCATATAGTCACCAATGTTATCCTATGGAAGGAAATTCACTTAGCAGGTAAAAACTGTTATTGTTACTTTTTCTTACTCAGTGTTGGATCCTGGATCCAGCACTGGTGCATCTCCTGTAAACAGTTGAAAGAATGCGTTTAAGTCATACAGGCGATTTTTAAGGAATATTTGTAGTTTGTAAAAATCAACACTTTGAAACTTTTTGCTGAAAACCAGACAATGGATTCCTATGGAAGAAAATATAAGTTACTGGTAAGTACGGTTAAAATTACTTTTCAGGGTCAGTGCTGGGCTAAAAGATGCAGCACTGGGTTCTCTCCTGATAACAGGTGAGTAAATCGGAATTCGTATTTCGGCTGATTTTAGAGGAATATTTTAAAGTTCCAAAACTCCACACACAGAAGAATTTCCAAGTGAAACCAGTCAATGTTAGCCTATGGAAGGAAATTCAAGTTACTGGTAAGTACGGTTAGAATTACTTTTTCAGGGTCAGTGCTGGGCTAAAAGGTGCAGCACTGGGTTTTCTCCTGATAACAGGTGAGTAAGTCGGAATTCGGATTTCGGCTGATTTTAGAGGAATATTTGTATGTTTCAAAAATCAACACTTAGAAACTTTTTCAGCAAAAAGCAGGCAATGATATCCTACGGAAGGAAATTCAAGTTACTGGTAAGTACGGTTAAAATTACTTTTCAGGATTAGTACTGGGCTGAAAGATGCAGCACTGAGGTCTCTCCTGATAACAGGTGAGTAAATCGGAATTCGTATTTCGGCTGATTTTAGATGAATATTTTAAAGTTCCAAAACTCCACACTTAGAAGAATTTCCAAGTGAAACCAGTCAATGTTAGCCTATGGAAGAAAATTCAAGTTACTGGTAAGTACGGTTAAAATTACTTTTCAGGACCAGTACTGGGCTGAAAGATACAGCACTGAGGTCTCTCCTTATAACAGGTGAGTAAATCGGAATTCGTATTTCGGCTGATTTTAGATGAATATTTTAAAGTTCCAAAACTCCACACTTAGAAGAATTTCCAAGTGAAACCAGTCAATGTTAGCCTATGGAAGGAAATTCAAGTTACTGGTAAGTACGGTTAAAATTACTTTTCAGGACCAGTACTGGGCTGAAAGATACAGCACTGAGGTCTCTCCTGATAACAGGTGAGTAAATCAGAATTCGTATTTCGGCTGATTTTAGAGGAATATTTGTATGTTTCAAAAATCAACACTTAGAAACTTTTTCAGCAAAAAGCAGGCAATGATATCCTATGCAAGGAAATTCAAGTTACTAGTAAGTACGGTTAAAATTACTTTTCAGGACCAGTACTGGGCTGAAAGATACAGCACTGAGGTCTCTCCTTATAACAGGTGAGTAAATCGGAATTCGTATTTCGGCTGATTTTAGAGGAATATTTGTATGTTTCAAAAATCAACACTTAGAAACTTTTTCAGCAAAAAGCAGGCAATGATATCCTATGGAAGGAAATTCAAGTTACTGGTAAGTACGGTTAAAATTACTTTTCAGGACCAGTACTGGGCTGAAAGATACAGCACTGAGGTCTCTCCTTATAACAGGTGAGTAAATCGGAATTCGTATTTCGGCTGATTTTAGAGGAATATTTGTATGTTTCAAAAATCAACACTTAGAAACTTTTTCAGCAAAAAGCAGGCAATGATATCCTATGGAAGGAAATTCAAGTTACTGGTAAGTACGGTTAAAATTACTTTTCAGGACCAGTACTGGGCTGAAAGATGCAGCACTGAGGTCTCTCCTTATAACAGGTGAGTAAATCGGAATTCGTATTTCGGATGATTTTAGAAGAATATTTGCACAATGGTGAAGGAAGGGGCGGGGCCTGAGGTGACATCTGTGCAAACGCGCCCCGTGGCGCGTTTTAAGTTGGGGGATTAAGTCCCCTTGAATCCTGAGGGTCCCTAGGGGCCAACTAGCCCACCAGGAACCTCCAATATGCGCCAGGGGCTGCGTTGCAGAGACGTGTAGAGAGGCCACACCCCTTTTACACCTCTCTGCAACGCAGCTCTGTGGCGCTTTCTGGATGTACCTGTTGGGCTAGTTGGCCCCCAGGGACCCTCAGGATTGAAGAGGATTTAATTCCCCATCTTAAAACGCGCCACGGGGCCTGTTTGCACACATGTCACCTGAAGCCCCGCCCCTCCCTTCACCACTGTGCAAACACGCCCGTGGCGCGTTTTAAGTTAGGGGATTAAGTCCCCTTGAATCCTGAGGGTCCCCGGAGTCCAACTAGCCCACCATATACCTCCAAAAGCGCCAGAGCTGCGTTGCAGAGAGGTGTAAAAGGGGCGTGGCCTCTGTACACCTCTCTGCAAGGCAGCCCCTGGCGCATACTGGAGGTTCCTGGTGGGCTAGTTGGCCCCTAGGGACCCCCAGTATTCAAGGGGAATTCGTTCCCCCTCTGCAAACGCGCCAGGGGACGCGTTTGCAGAGTGGTGAAGGAAGGGGGCGGGGCCTGCGGGCCGGATCGTTTTTTTTTTTGTTTGTTTTTTTTTTGTCCCCTGAAGGGGGGCTGTGTGGCCCCCCTTCCTTTTTCCTGTTTTTAGGCCCTGGGGACCCCATCCCCCAGGGCCTTACCCCTTTTTTTGTAATTAAATTTTTTTTTTTAAACGGGAAGGGGGCCGCGTGACCCCCTTCCCTGGGCCTGTATTGGCCCCGGGGACCCCATCCCCGGGGCATGGCCTCTATTTTTAATTTTATTCTTTGGAGGGGGCTGTGTGGCCCCCTCCTCTGGCCATTTAAGGCCCCGGGGACCCCATCCCCCGGGGCCGGCCATACCTCTTTTTTTTATTTTTTTTAAACTTTGGGGAGGGGGCTGCGTGGCCCCCTCCGTGGCCACTTATGGCCCCGGGGACCCCATCCCCGGGGCCTGGCCTCTCGTTGGGGACTGTGGGGGGTCCCCAAGCCCCCCACAGTCCCGCCGGCTCCCCGTGTCCTACGGGAGCCGGCATTGCTTTACACATGGGGAGCAGCTAACATGCTGCTCCCCATGTGGAAAGCTGTCGGCTTTGGATATTGGAAGAGAGAGCAGGTTTCCTGCTCTCTCTTCCAATATCCAAAGCAGTTTGCTATGGCAGGACGGGAGCCGCGAGGCTCCCGTCCTGCCATAGCAAACTACAGTGGCACCCCGGGACACTGCAGGAGCCGGCCCTGGGGGGTGGCGGTCCCCAGGGCCATCAAGGGCTCCAGGAGGGGGGCCGCGCGGCCCCCCTCCCTTAAATTGCACAGGAGGTGGTGGTCCCCGGGGCTCTGGGGGTCCGTAATGGACCCCCACATTTATTTTATAAGTGCCCCGGGGAGGTGGTGGTCCCCCACACACCTTATTTAAATTAAAAAAAGAAGCCCCGGGGGGTGGCGGTCCCCGTGGCTGCGGGAGGGCAGAAGAGCCCTCCCGCACCATTTTTCAATAAAGCCCCGGGGGTGGCGGTCCCCGGGGCTTGGGGGCCCGTTGAGGCCCCCCACACATAAAATTAACCCCCCACCATGCCCCCGGGACTTGGGCCACCCGGGGCAAATACAATCGAGCGCGGGAGACCGCGCTTCGATTTTTTCGGCAGGATTCGCGCACCCTGAGCGCAACCTAACGATTTTTTAAAAAAAATTATTTTTTTTTGCCCAGGGGTCCTTGTGGGACCCCCTGAGCAAACCTAGGGGTCAGGGTGTTTCTACCCTGCCCCCTTTGTGCGCTTTGCGCACTTGTTTCTGTCCCTCGGTTCTACCGAGGGACAAAATGGCTGCCAACACTTCCTGATTTGGAGTGTTGACAGCCAATTAGCATGCAGCTCGTGATCGGGAGGGTGCGCGAATCCGACGCGGCCATAGATATCACTATCTTTTTACTTTTGATTTTCTCAGCAACTACTGAACGGATTTACACCATTTAACAAAAGGGTTCTTTCTGAACCAAGAACTACCTCTTTGCCAAATTTGGTGTAATTCCGTTCAGCAGTTCGGGCTGTAGCCGTGTCTAAAGTTTCCTATGGAAAATTGCATGGGGAAAACGCGTTTTGGGACCCCCTTTTTTCTCGGCCCCCGCTTGACGAATCCCCCGAGACTTTCAGGGTAGGAGCGGACCGGAGCGGGCCACAAAGTTTGAAAATTTTGCGAAGATACGTCAACCGGCAAGAGAGTTATTTCAAATAGAATGTCGCGGATTTCCTATGGATAATAGGTTGTAACTATAACTATCTACTGGCGACCGCCAGTAGATAATATATATATATATATATATATATATATATATAATGAATGATAAAGGATGGTTGGTAAAGGCATGCATTGTAAAGGCATGTGTTGTTATGTCATACAACACCTTTCAGGGATTGGCTCTAGACTCCCCTGACCACAACCCTTACAAAAGCCTTGACTCCACCCTTCCCTCTCCATTATAGAACAGTGGCAGTGTTTGAACAAAATATTGAGGAAAATATATTGTGTGGACAAAATATTGTGTCAAGAATATCGAGGACAAAAATATTGTGACAGTAAGTTTCTATGGTAAGGCAAGGTTTTACTATACTTAGCTCCACTTCTATGTACCTTGAAGATATGTTATGTATATCTTCAAGGTACATAGATGTGGAGTTAAGAATAGTAAATCTATACTTACCTATTTGCACTTACCTACTCAATATTTTGATCCTCGATATTTTTTGACACAATATTCTATCCACGTGATATTTTGGGATTCGATTTTCTCTCAGACGTCTAATCACAGCATCTCTATGGCGTGTGTGAGTGGCCCACTGTGCTCTTTTGGTACACCCGGCCCCAGAAGTCTGTTAAACTTCACTTCTACCCTCTGATGAGTTAGCTAACGATAGGACTATTGGTAAGGGCGCCCCAAGGGGGAGGATATTGTACTGCAGATTTTAGCTTTCACTTAGCTACTGCTTTAGTAGTAGACCAAGGTAAAGCTGTGCATGACACTCTTCCTATGGACCTTGGATTCGCTTTCTGGTGGTAACACACACACATCTCTCTCTCTCTCTCTCTCTCTCTCTCTCTCTCTCTCTCTCTCTCTCTCTCTCTCTCTCTCTCTCTCTCTCTCTAACTCTCTCTCTCTCTCTCTCTCTCTCTCTCTCTCTCTCTCTCTCTCTCTCTCTCTCTCTCTCTCTCTCTCTCTCTCTCTCTCTCTCTCTCTCTCTCTCTCTCTCTCTCTCTCATACTACTGTGGTCCTCAAACAGACATTGCTTATCTCAGTCAGACTTTACAAACATTGTGAGGACCACTCCGATCCCCAGAGTGTGTGTTGTTCACATGCCCATATGCACACACTTGCACGCATGCGTACAAATATACACATCCAGAAGAAAATGCATGTGTCCAGTGCATGGCCATTAGGTTCAGTTCACACTTGAAATGATTAATTACTTATGTAGAAACGGAGAGTGCCCTCTAAAACATTTCAGTATTAAGTTGGCATATTCATTAAAAGATTAACACTGCATTAGTAAATATTCTCGATTCAAACTGAATTACTTAGTTGCCTGTGCCATGACTCTTGAAGCAGTCATGTAAGAAGGGTGTATAGTGCCTCAAAGCAATCAAGGATCCCTGCTACATTGTTTACTTGGTCATGTGACAAAACCTAGGAAACGTAAAGTGGAGTACAAATTACTACAACTCCTTCTGATCCTGGCCAAGCGCAGGGTGCCGTTAACCTGGATGGGGACGCACTCCCCCTCCCAGGATGCATGGTTGAGGGATGTGCGTGAATGGACTTTGGCTGAGGAGATGAACATGAAGGCTAGCAGAAGGGATGAGAGGCTGGAGGAGGACCTCAGGTCTTGGAGGTAGCTATGCCACGGGTTCTTGAATTCTGGGGGGCACCCGAATAATCAGGTTGACTCAGATGCCAGTGGAGATACAACCAAGGACGATGCCTGATGAGGCTTTGTTATTCTTATCATAATGTTAATGCTGTCTAATGTCTGCTAAAGCTGATAACGTATCATGTATTGATTTGTTATGTCGCACGCTGTCGAAAGTCCCCCCCAGCTGTGCTTCCCCCATTGTTAATTTCTACCTCCATTGGTGGTGCTGTTTTTTGGAAAATTAAAATAAAGGTTACAAAAAGTTTTATAAAAAGTCAAACAAGGAAACTGGACCTGCCCCCGCTTGTGTAGTAAGAGAGATAAATGGGCCGCAGTAGTAGGGTGATCAGATTTTCAGATCAAAATACCGGGGCGGGCAGAGCCATAGAAATAGGACTAAATGTCATATTAGGTCCCAGGGCACTATTTATATATATATATATATATATATATATATCTATTTATGTATGTATCTATATCTATCTATTTATTTATTTAACAGAGTTTTATATAGCGCGAACTTGACCCGAAGGTGCCGGGTATCAGAGCGCATTACATAGCACCAGTTGCGTTACATGAGGACACATTCATTTTTGTTAGGCACGGGGAGAATAAGTGATTTGCCCAGAATCATAGGATGTTCAGCGTCATTGCCGAGACTCGAACCCAGATTCCAGGTCCACCACCCTAGCTGTACGGCCAACTCCTCTTTTTTTTTTTTTTTCTCTCTCTCTCTCTTTCTCTCTCTCTCTCTCTCTCTCTTTATATATATATATATCTTTTTTTTCTCCACATGTCCTCCCCTTTCTGTAAAGAGCTCCAGGGTCCGGCTGCTACTGGGCCCGGCCTTGATGCACAGGCTCTGCAGTCCTGATTCACACCTCATTAACTCCTGCTGTGCTGCTTGAATGTGGCGAGGCAGCACAGCAGGAGAGTTTAATCATATGAACTTCTGTCCCTAGTTTCTAAGAGGGCGGGTGATTAATGTGCAGTTTCACCGAGCCCTCCCTTAAAAACCGTTTGTTTTAAGAGAAAGTGTCAGGACGCCGGTACATTCCTACAAAAACCGGGCCTGTCCAGGCAATTCCTGGACGTCTGGTCACCTTACGCCCCTCGACCACAGCACGTACTGCTCAAATAATAGCTGTGCCGCTTCTTGAAAGAAATATCTTGAACTGATATCTATCAAAAGAATAATCTGAAGGCCTCGTTGAGCACTAATAACATGAAATAATTCTTGAAGTTAATTGAACGAACATAATGGACCCAGTCATTTCAGTAGCTGAGGGCTTTCAGTGCGTTGCAAACCATTTGGTCAGTGTAAGCAAAGGTTGCAGTATCCGTTCTACCACTAGATGGTTCTTTCTTTCATTATGAAGATGCACTAGAAACTCACACAAGTGCAGTGGCGGCTACTCTGCTAAGGTGGAGGAGCGTCGCCCACTCAGAAGGTCAAAATGGTCAAAATAAAATGATAATAACTCATTGTTATTATCATTTTATGTTTACGTCCTTGCTCAGCAGGGGCGGGGCTGCTCTGCTCATAGAGCAGGGCAGCTGAGAGTGGTTTGCCCACTCCTAGTGCGCATGACGCTTTGGCCGGCACTCTCGGGCCGGTCAAACCGGCATGCGCGCTTTGTATGTTCTCCATGCAGGCTGCATTACAGCCTGCATGGAGAACATGCCCAGCCTCCCATTCTCTGGCTGAGCCCCGATCCATGGCGCTCAGACCAATCACAACGCTGCATTGCAGCGTTGTGTTTGGCTATCGGGAGGCAGTGAGCCCAGTGCTTCCTGCCCTGTGGGCGAAGAGGACTGAGAGAAGGAGGATTCGGCAGTGGCAGCAGACAGGTAGGTGTATTTTCATTTTTATATTCAACTCATCCCACCCACTCCACCTACCCCCCCTGAAACCCCCCCACTGCCAGTAAATACCAGCCGCCACTGCACAAGTGGTTCAGTAATGGACTCTGGTCAGTACATGGCCCCTTGAGGGTACCAGAGATGGGTGATGCCGGGTGTAGTTGCATACTCCTCATAGAATATTGTAGTCATTACCATGAGTGAAGACCATACTATCCTGCTCTGTACAACTCCACTATGGCTGATCCGCTGGGCTCAGGCTAAGATTTACTAATAATACATTCTGATATGATCTTTTGAACCTGGCATAGAGCCATATCACTGTGGAAGATGGTAGTGCAAACAGGCACTTCGTATGTGTGTCCTAGACAAGCAGCTGTTTGCTGAGAAATAGGAACAATCATTTTATATTCTATTTACATTCAAAACCCTACATATTACCAGAAAATAGCACACTTTTAAATTGTTCTTAGTCAATACTTAAATTGTATCGATATGCTAATTTTAACATATCTAGAAATGCTTAATAAAAGTGAATTGAATAAAAACATTAAGACATTTGTGCGAGAAGAAATCTCTTTTAATAGATTGATACCAATATTACTTATTGTTGGGGTTCTGTCGTCTGTCTGTTGACACTTTTAGCAGCGCTAGGTAAGAAACAGTGCTTAATGTATTCTAATATGCTGCTTGAGGGTACCAGAGATGGGTGATGCCGGGTGTAGTTGCATACTCCTCATAGAATATTGTAGTCATTAACATGAGTGAATCACATACTATCCTGCTCTGTACAACTCCACTATGTATTTAGTAGTAGTAGTAGTAGTAGTATAACGCAAAACTACCCGAAAGGCAACAGGTAGCCATGCAGGATGCAGGGCAAAGACACAGTCAACATGTGATTGGACGCGTAGCTGTTTACTAAGAGAACAAGTATATGCTTACTGCATCCTGATGCAGTGTTCTTTAAAGAATTGTGTCTTCAGATCTTTCATAAATTGGAGCAGCATAGGGGCGTTCCTAGTGGATATCGGAATGTTGTTCCAGATTCTGGGTACTTAGATGAAGAAGTGCTGATGCCTTGTTTTTATTCCTTTTTTCCACTTCTTCATCTAGGGTCTGATAGTGATCTGCATGAGGGTTGGCCAAGAGCCACAGAAGATGGTGAGCCTGTAAACCAGACATGCGGGGTGCCAATCGTGATGGCCTTGTAGAAGATGCGCCTTACGTTGAAGATGGTGTAGGCTGGGAAGCGCAAACAGTTGAGTTCTATCACAGTGGAGTTGATGTGGTCATATTTTTTTCAGCCCTGGTTGAGACATGTAGGATGTCTTTGGGGGGGGGGGCAGTGTGCCATCTGTGTGGTCATGGTGCAGGGTGTTTCTACCATCCAGATGTGAGAGTATGGGGCTTGAACTGCAGTTCTAAAGTTGCTGTTTTGGAGGAAGGCTTCACTTTCTTTGGTAGCAAGTGTTGGTACCGAGGTGTCTGTGATTTCTTGGTGATGTGTTCCTTGAGGGTGAAATTGGTGCCCAGGGAAATCCTACAAACTTGTCATTGAGTGAAAGATGGGGTTCGAACCCATCCATGATCATATTGTTGAGTCAAGACTCGACCAGTTGTAGTTTATCCTTTCTCAAGTCCAGCAAACATAGACCTGCTCCCATAGAGGTTTATTCTTTATGCTAAGCACAAAGTGCCTCAAGCTGCTGTGTTGGTTCACACTTCATTCTAGGATTGTGGACAACTTTTTTTTGCTACAGCAACGTTTTGTGAAGTTCCAGATTTTTACCATTTGTCAATTTTCAAGAAATAGATTTGCCTTCACTAGTACAAAGATGTGGTGTGCATTGTGACATAATTTAATGTATTACGAGTTACTTCTCACTTTAATTAAGCCCATCAGATGGGAAATGCACGTAGACGTTTTCCCAGCAAATTTACCATGTTCAAGGGTTTTTATGCAAAATAGCAAGTATAAGCAGATTTTTTTCTTCAAGTTCACCTTTTGAAACATAAATTGTCACTTTTTAGCAACATAATTGAAAAACAAAGTATAAATCTTTTACTTATTTTGCTGAAATAAACTATTCAGAAAGTCAAATTGTGGGGTTTCAGGATATGCATGACCTATTCTCAAGTTTTGTTCCCCTGAAATTGTTTGTAAAATAAATTAATAAAGTTTTCAATGTTATACACCTTCATGGACTGTGTGGAAGCAGAGTTTCACAATTTTGCAGCCCCTCCCCCCCTATCTTTTTGGTTTTAATAAAATCTGGTGGTTGGAACCCAACTTAACACTCCAGAATGATAACATGAATGAGATAGCATGACCTCCCAGAGATGATGTTTTAATCTCATTTGTGTTAGACTGCTAGATCCCACTGGGAGAACTGAGCAGTAGTAAAATCAACCTTAGGCCCACCCTCGGTTTCTTGATGGGCAAATGGAAAAAGCTGAAACTTGTAGATATACATTCACATGAACATACTAGAATCATGTTGCCCATCGAGCTCCATTGCATGTGGTACGATGAAATGCAAAACTCAGAGTCACGTCAAGTGCTGGTGCCTGGTGACTTTCAGATAACAGCTGTGCTCAATAATTTTAAACATAAGCATTAATCAATTTTCGATTCAATTTCCCTTGAAAGTAGAATGGAGAATTATGATAAATATATACTGTAAATATATGCTCTAACTATAAAAATCATTAACTCCTGCACATTTATAAAAGTTTGAAAGGATTTAAATCTAATTAACAGTATGCCTCTTGTAAAGCATCCTACGGCAATGGGCACCCAATGCACATTGGGCCTCAGCCAGAGTGCTTTCAGAAACTTTGGTTTGTACTCAAGAATGTGCATCACCTGTGCACCGGATGGAGAAGCCTTGGCACAACCTGGCTCTGTGGATGGTAGACGGTATCACCAACTAATTTGGGGACTAAGGCCCTCATTTATGGGATTTTGGCATAGGGCAGCGCAGCAAGACTAAGCCCTTAGATGTCACTCTTGGTGTTTCACAGGGATCCGCCCTCTCACCAATTCTCTTCAATCTATACTTGGAACCTCTAGGAGACTCCATAAAATCTGCTAACATACATAATCACATGTACTCAATCGTATCTGAAAATCTCCTCCCCAGAAAACATCTTATCCCTCAGCTCTACTTTGCAAAATACTCATCATTGGCTCACGGATAACATTCTCAAGCTCAACGCTGCCAAAACGAAATTCCTACTCAGTACTCCTCCGAATAACATTCCCAAGATCGATCCTTGAATAAAACATCTTACAGCCCTCAACTGTTCTCCACACAGCATAGATTCTGCTAGATCCTTGGGAATTACATTAGACAAACACATGAACATGCAGGATCACATCAGTACGGTCACCAAAGGAGCAAATTACCAGATGAGCATTCTACGGAAACTTAAACCCTACCTCCCACATGCCTACCCAGATACAAGTTGGCCCCTCTAATGGCCTCCCTTAATGCAGATGCCAGACTTGTCTCTGGAACGAAAAGAAATAATCACATTTTCCCCGGCTCTAAAATCCCTGAACTGGCTCCCTTATGAGGCAAGAATTCACCTAAATATTGTGTGCATGACTCATAAAGCCCTACATTTCAATACCCCCAGATATTTGGCTCAAAAGCTAGAAAAATTGGGGGGGTTGCAGATCTTTGCAAAGTGCGAGATCCTTGCTTCTGAAACCTTGGTGTTTCCAAAAAAATAAAACAGGCTACAGAGCTTCCTGGGGTGTTGCACCGAAGATATGGAACTCTCTGCATCCGATTGTTCGCCTAATCTCATCTACTGCTTCCTTAAAAAAAGAAGCAAAATCATTTCTGATGAACAAGTTCTTGCCCTAAGATAACACCTATGTGTTTATTGATTGTATCCATACCTGCTATTCTTTCATGATGCCTGAACTCTACATTGCTGACTACCTTTAGAGATCAAGCTTATTATTCTGTTTATTCTCAACGTTGTGTCCATTGGTCATATATGTGACTGGTTTTGTTAGCTCAATTATACCCTACCTTCCCTTCATGTAAAGCTCTCTGATACCCTCTAGGGTCACGTTCGCGCTATACAAAACTTTATAAATAAATAAACAGGGCAGTGCAATAAGGCACCCGACTGCACTACCCTATGCCAATGTGAAAGGGCAGGGATGCACCGTATTTATGCAATATGGTGCATTCCTGTCCTTTTTCCCTGCGCCGGCACCGTTTTGGCAGCCTATGGTGCAAAGGTGCCTCTATTGCATGCAGGATTATTTTTGTACAGAAAGGGACACCTTCCACCACAAAAACAATCCTAAGAGGTGTTTTCCTCTTTCTATGTGTTCTGCAAAATGCAGCACACACAGAAAGAGGAAAACAAGAGGAGAAATAGAGATATTTCTCCTTGTTACTCCTCACCTCGGGAGGCGTACAGATTTGGCACTTCCCCAGGTTTAAATGATTTTGTAAGTCTGGGGCAGTGTCAAAATCCATGGGTGTTACGTGGGGAAACCCACCGCAACGCCCATGGAATGATGACTCAGCGGTTTGCGCTGTGTTGCCCTACTCATGAGGCCACTCAAAGCCACGAAGGGTGACTTTGCATGACTTCATAAATCGGATTGAGAGCCTTGCATTAAACATGTACCTTTTTAAGGCACTCATAAATAAGCCCCTAAGTCACTGTCATGTGTTCTGAATCACAAATTATGGAAGAGCACAAAAGTCCATCATGGTAACCTTAAAATAAATGTGAAGCTTAATCAGATGCTAGCGCACATCAATGAGGACGGATGTGATCTGCCCAAAGAAAGATCTCTGAATTAAGGACCTTTATGCATTGGAGGCAGAGGGGCCGATTCCGATCTCGGTCGGAGGCGCACCCAATACCATTCGGTCGGGAAAAAAGCCATGCGAAAGCCTGTTTCCCGACCGATCCGTACAGCACACCGAACGAGCAAGTACGATGCGCACAACAGCAAAGAATCCGGCCGAGCCGTACTCACCCAAACCAGGTCCTGTTCTCCGACCGAGGCGAATCCGGAAACGCCGAATCGAGTCGCACGGAAGGAAAAATGCAGCCCCGTCCGGCCGGACAAGTACGATGCGCTTTCCGTACGCGCCGAACCCGTCGCTACGCACGGCACGTCAAAGCATCCGGGAGAGGCGCACATAAGCTCCGATTCGCGCCACAACACGATCCACGGCTCCGAGACGAACACGGCAGCGACGAGGACGAGGCGAAGCGACGAGGACGAGGCGAAGCGACGAGGACGACGCGAAGCAACGAGAAGGACGAACGACACGAACCAACCATGAATCCCTTCGTCCCGATCATACCAATATTCTACATTTACTACCGGAACAGGCACGGACGCGTACGGCGCAGAAGGTAAGCCAGACACCAACCACAAAACACATACAACACGTACACGACACATCACACACACACACAGGGATGCAGAATATACTTACACCAGAAACAGCAGCACCATAGGGGCGGGATGCCCATCACCAATGCCACATATGCACACAGGGGCCTGAATGCGCACCACCACCCCTACCCAGGGGTGGCATGATGCCTACCACCACTACCACCCTTACCCAGGGGGGGCAGGATGCCTACCACTACTACCACCCTTAGCCAGGGGGGCAGGATGCTTACCACTACTACCACCCTCAGCCAGGGGGGGCAGGATGCCTACCACTACTACCACCCACACCCAGGGGGGCAGGATGCCCACCACTACTACCACCCTCACCCAGGGGGGGCAGGATGCCTACCACTAGTACCACCCTCACCCAGGGGGGCAGGATGCCTACCACTACTACCACCCTCACCCAGGGGGGCAGGATGCCTACCACTACTACCACCCTCACCCAGAGGGGGCTGGATGCCTACCACTACTACCACCCTCACCCAGGGGGGCAGGATGCCCACCACTACTACCACCCTCACCCAGGGGGGCAGGATGCCTACCACTAGTACCACCCTCACCCAGGGGGGCAGGATGCCTACCACTAGTACCACCCTCACCCAGGGGGGCAGGATGCCTACCACTACTACCACCCTTAGCCAGGGGGCAGGATGCTTACCACTACTACCACCCTCAGCCAGGGGGGCAGGATGCCTACCACTACTACCACCCTCACCCAGGGGGGCAGGATGCCTACCACTACTACCACCCTCACCCAGGGGGGCAGGATGCCCACCACTACTACCACCCTCACCCAGGGGGGCAGGATGCCTACCACTACTACCACCCTCACCCAGGGGGGCAGGATGCCTACCACTACTACCACCCTCACCCAGGGGGCTGGATGCCTACCACTACTACCACCCTTAGCCAGGGGGGCAGGATGCCTACCACTACTACCACCCTCACCCAGGGGGCAGGATGCCTACCACTACTACCACCCTCACCCAGGGGGGCTGGATGCCTACCACTACTACCACCCTCACCCAGGGGGCAGGATGCCCACCACTACTACCACCCTCACCCAGGGGGGCAGGATGCCTACCACTAGTACCACCCTCACCCAGGGGGGCAGGATGCCTACCACTACTACCACCCTCACCCAGGGGGCAGGATGCCTACCACTACTACCACCCTTAGCCAGGGGGCAGGATGCTTACCACTACTACCACCCTCAGCCAGGGGGGCAGGATGCCTACCACTACTACCACCCTCAGCCAGGGGGCAGGATGCCCACCACTACTACCACCCTCACCCAGGGGGGCAGGATGCCTACCACTACTACCACCCTCACCCAGGGGGGCAGGATGCCCACCACTACTACCACCCTCACCCAGGGGGGCAGGATGCCTACCACTACTACCACCCTCACCCAGGGGGGCAGGATGCCTACCACTACTACCACCCTCACCCAGGGGGCTGGATGCCTACCACTACTACCACCCTCACCCAGGGGGCAGGATGCCTACCACTACTACCACCCTTAGCCAGGGGGGCAGGATGCCTACCACTACTACCACCCTCACCCAGGGGGCAGGATGCCTACCACTACTACCACCCTCACCCAGGGGGGCTGGATGCCTACCACTACTACCACCCTCACCCAGGGGGCAGGATGCCCACCACTACTACCACCCTCACCCAGGGGGCAGGATGCCTACCACTAGTACCACCCTCACCCAGGGGGGCAGGATGCCTACCACTACTACCACCCTCACCCAGGGGGGCAGGATGCCTACCACTACTACCACGCTTAGCCAGGGGGCAGGATGCTTACCACTACTACCACCCTCAGCCAGGGGGGCAGGATGCCTACCACTACTACCACCCTCACCCAGGGGGCAGGATGCCTACCACTACTACCACCCTTAGCCAGGGGGCAGGATGCTTACCACTACTACCACCCTTAGCCAGGGGGCAGGATGCTTACCACTACTACCACCCTCAGCCAGGGGGCAGGATGCCTACCACTACTACCACCCTTAGCCAGGGGGCAGGATGCTTACCACTACTACCACCCTCACCCAGGGGGGCAGGATGCCTACCACTACTACCACCCTCACCCAGGGGGGCTGGATGCCTACCACCACTACCACCCCCACCCATAGGATGGACAATGCATGACACAACCAGCACACCACAACCTAGGGAATGCAAGAAGAAGACATCCCCCAACACCATGACAAGCGTGTGTAGACTGTGTCAAATGCCTACAACACCGAACATGACTTCTAACATACAATGTGACCCCCTAGCACATGTGCCACACAAATATGTGTGTGGCACACACAACGCAAGCAGGCCATGACCATTGTGGCAATGGGGTCCAAACCCCCATCATCACAGTGACCAAAAGGCAAGTGTGGGGTCCATAGCTGCAGCACATTTTGAACATTGTGGCAATGGGGTCCAAACCCCCATCATCACAGTGACCAAAAGGCAAGTGTTGACAAAGTAAGAGGTGCAACTGCCAAACTGCATGGATGATTCCTGGTCACAGAACAACAAACACATCAGTGGCAAAGTAGTGTATGTGTCCCATTGCAACATAAATTGGGGAGCCAAATCCTGCAGTGCAAATAAGACATAACTTTGGCCATGTGCAGACAAACAACACCCATGGGGGCTGACACCGTCAACAATCATCAATGACACAATGACAGAAGTGACCATCCGAATGCAGATCCACATATTTGCACCAATGGGCACACACATGCAGATACCCTGTGGAAACTGCAGATGTGAGGCGAACAGATACCATACCATGGCAGCAATGGGACACACAATCAACAATTAGCACCAAATGAGGGCTCCCGTCCCATCAGCCTGGTCATGGAAGTGCCAACGGAATCATCAGCACAGATCCAACACACTTGTATAGCAATGTTGCACTGACAACACAGATGAGTCCTTCCCCATTGATGCCCAAACCTGCATGTTCACTGGAGATGGCCACTCGGTCAGGGAAGTAGACGAATAGAACAATGGCAGGCACAACAGATGTGCAGGGGTGGAAGCCACAGATGTGAAGTTGCCAATCTAAGTAGGAAATCTCATTGCCAAATACTGAACACATGACACCCTCAGATGCTGCTATGGATGACATGGATACACCACAGGATAGGACACATACCCCCTGGACCACATGGGTTCCTGCACAGTAACACTTCATTATCATGAGACCAAATATCACCATCACTGCAGCAAGGGCATTGTTAGCATCATCAACATCATGTACATCAGAAGCAAAAGCACTAGAGAACAGAAAGTTGCTTTATTCAGCATATGTGGCATTAAAAGTAGAAGTCCGGTAGAACATAAACAAAGGCCAATGGCCAGTCCATCAACAAAGTCACAAGTGGGTGACAGTGGCAGATGCCACCCTACACATGCCTGCACAAAACCAGGGACAATCCACTAGGAGGGGCAACCGGGGGGTAGGCCAGGCACCACAGGGACAGGATCAGGGCTCACCAGGAGGAAGCAGGGAAGGGGTGGTGGGTGCTGGAGAGCCACTGACAACTGCAGTGGAGGTGTCTGACATGGTGTGTGCCGGCACAACTGGGGGGCATGGCTCAGATGTTGTGGGTGCCGGCACGACTGCAGTGGACCCTGCAGATGGAGTGGACAGGTCCGCCACTGCAGTGCCCAAGTCAGACAGGGTGGTAGTGGACTCCACTGCAGTGCCTACCACCAGGGGAGGAGAATGGGGAACAGGCAAGGTGGGCTGGACAGAGGGGGAGGACACCCTCACCACATCAGTGGCACAGACAAGCGCAGCGGGGGGTGTGGTGCCGGGAGAGCAAGTGGCAGGGGAGAAGGCCGGAGCCTCTTGGGGATGGTATATCTGTGGGTGGGGGAACCTGGGGCAGGGTGTGGTGGGGGCGCCTGTGGAGTGGGGGCCTGAGGGATGGAGGAAGGTGACCTGGTGCTTGAGCTGCAGGGCGGAGGCGGGGTCTTGCTCTTACCACTCCGGGGGGACTTGCGGGTGGGGTCCTCAGTCTGTCTGCGCCTGGGGGAGGGTGTCCGGGGGCGAGGGGCACTCTGCTCCATGTGGGGGCTTCCTCTTCCCCCTGGATGCTGGGGCAGCTGGATCGGAGGGGAAGAGGCCGAGGTCACTGAGGAAGAGGCGCTGGGTCTTTGGGGTTGCAGGTGAGGCAAGGGAGGGTGCTTTGGAGGGAGAGGCAACTGAGGACTGTGCAGTGCCCGTGGATGCGTGTGTGTGTACCAGGGCCCCATCCCCTGTGAGTCTGGTTTCAGTCCCCTGACTGTGCGTGCGTGTGCGTTTAGTTTGTGGCGTGTGTATCTGTGTGCTGGATGTGTGTGTGCTGGTGTGTGCCTGTGCCGGTGTGTGTGTGCTTGGGACGGGCAAGGTGCTGGGGAGTGTGGATGGAGCAGAGGCAGGAGGGGTGAGGGACTGTCTGAGGAGGGACACTGCTGCCGTCAGGGAGGAGTCCATGGACCTGTTGCCCCTCTGTAGGTCAGACATGCCCGATGAGATGCCCTCCATGAACGACACCAGCTGAGTCAACAGTGCGGTGTGCGCATGGAGGACACTCAGCATGGCTGTCTGCCCTACATGGAGCTGGTGAAGGAGGTACACAGACTCCTCACTCAGGGCAGCAGGGGACACAGGGGCAAGGGGTGCGGTGCCTGGGCCAAAGGAGACACGCTCCCGAACATGGGAGCCTCCACGGACCTTGGGAATGGGAGCCGATGGGAGGGCGGTGGTGGTGCTGGTGGTGGCGGGGACAGCAACACTAGCTGGGGTGTGGTGGCTGCTGACACCCGCCTCCACAAGGGAGTCATCCTCCGAGTTGCTCTGGTCCTCAGCTGAGGTGGATGGTGCTGAGGATTCCTCGGTGTGGCTCCCCTCGCCCTCCGTGCCACTGGGTCCCTCCGACCACTCCTCGGCTGCTGACCCAGTCTGGCTCTCTGGCTCCTCCTGGTCCGTGGAGCTGTCCCCTTCCGTGGCCGTGGATGTATCTGCAAACAATGGGGAAACAGACAGACATCAGTCACCTGCACCAAACGCACAACCCACTGTGAGCACAGCACATCACAGAGCAAGCCCTGGCATCATTAGTTGTACATTGCTAAAAGTGCCCTAACTGAACAGGAGAAGCCAATTGTCAGTCTGATGCCAAGCATGGCACTCACATCGCACATGGCCTTGCACCCATCTGTCTGGTGTCTGTTGGATTGCAACACCCCAGTGTGGACACATGCACCAAGTACACAGTAGTTGGACAGTGCAGAGGACATGGTGTGGACACATCACAGCTCTTGCCACTGAGTGAGTACAGGTTTCCGGATGAAAGGGATGCCCAGAGTCAAATAGGAAATGCATGTGATGCATACCAGCGACAGACACCATGATGCACCCATGTCCTGATAGCCAGCGCCACAAAAGGGGATGATGGACGGAACGTTTGAGCCAATCAAACACTCACCCCCAGTCAACTGATCTGGGTTTAATCCATCATCATTCTTTAGCTCACTCCACCACCCCAGTTCAGACATGGCCATATGCAAATCAGTCTGACCCTGTGCCTCATAGGAACAGTCCAGCCCGAACTGCCAAGCCATGTCTTCCCTGGACCGGAAACAAGCATCCTAGGACCGGTTTCTGGCATTCCAGCCGTCATCAGCCAGGCTTGCTTGAATCCAGTGGCAAAGTGAGCAAGGGACCCACGTCTGGGTATACCCCCGCCAACTTAGGGCGAACAAAGCGATACAAAAGGGGATGATGGACGGAACGTTTGAGCCAATCAAACACTCACCCCCAGTCAACTGATCTGGGTTTAATCCATCATCATTCTTTAGCTCACTCCACCACCCCAGTTCAGACATGGCCATATGCAAATCAGTCTGACCCTGTGCCTCATGGGAACAGTCCACCCGAACTGCCAAGCCATGTCTTCCCTGGACCGGAAACAAGCATCCTAGGACCGGTTTCTGGCATTCCAGCCGTCATCAGCCAGGCTTGCTTGAATCCAGTGGCAAAGTGAGCAAGGGACCCACGTCTGGGTATACCCCGCCAACTTAGGGCGAACAAAGCGATACAAAAGGGGATGATGGACGGAACGTTTGAGCCAATCAAACACTCACCCCCAGTCAACTGATCTGGGTTTAATCCATCATCATTCTTTAGCTCACTCCACCACCCCAGTTCAGACATGGCCATATGCAAATCAGTCTGACCCTGTGCCTCATGGGAACAGTCCAGCCCGAACTGCCAAGCCATGTCTTCCCTGGACCGGAAACAAGCATCCTAGGACCGGTTTCTGGCATTCCAGCCGTCATCAGCCAGGCTTGCTTGAATCCAGTGGCAAAGTGAGCAAGGGACCCACGTCTGGGTATACCCCCGCCAACTTAGGGCGAACAAAGCGATACAAAAGGGATGATGGACGGAACGTTTGAGCCAATCAAACACTCACCCCCAGTCAACTGATCTGGGTTTAATCCATCATCATTCTTTAGCTCACTCCACCACCCCAGTTCAGACATGGCCATATGCAAATCAGTCTGACCCTGTGCCTCATGGGAACAGTCCAGCCCGAACTGCCAAGCCATGTCTTCCCTGGACCGGAAACAAGCATCCTAGGACCGGTTTCTGGCATTCCAGCCGTCATCAGCCAGGCTTGCTTGAATCCAGTGGCAAAGTGAGCAAGGGACCCACGTCTGGGTATACCCCGCCAACTTAGGGCGAACAAAGCGATACAAAAGGGGATGATGGACGGAACGTTTGAGCCAATCAAACACTCACCCCCAGTCAACTGATCTGGGTTTAATCCATCATCATTCTTTAGCTCACTCCACCACCCCAGTTCAGACATGGCCATATGCAAATCAGTCTGACCCTGTGCCTCATGGGAACAGTCCAGCCCGAACTGCCAAGCCATGTCTTCCCTGGACCGGAAACAAGCATCCTAGGACCGGTTTCTGGCATTCCAGCCGTCATCAGCCAGGCTTGCTTGAATCCAGTGGCAAAGTGAGCAAGGGACCCACGTCTGGGTATACCCCGCCAACTTAGGGCGAACAAAGCGATACAAAGGGGATGATGGACGGAACGTTTGAGCCAATCAAACACTCACCCCCAGTCAACTGATCTGGGTTTAATCCATCATCATTCTTTAGCTCACTCCACCACCCCAGTTCAGACATGGCCATATGCAAATCAGTCTGACCCTGTGCCTCATGGGAACAGTCCAGCCCGAACTGCCAAGCCATGTCTTCCCTGGACCGGAAACAAGCATCCTAGGACCGGTTTCTGGCATTCCAGCCGTCATCAGCCAGGCTTGCTTGAATCCAGTGGCAAAGTGAGCAAGGGACCCACGTCTGGGTATACCCCGCCAACTTAGGGCGAACAAAGCGATACAAAAGGGGATGATGGACGGAACGTTTGAGCCAATCAAACACTCACCCCCAGTCAACTGATCTGGGTTAATCCATCATCATTCTTTAGCTCACTCCCACCACCCCAGTTCAGACATGGCCATATGCAAATCAGTCTGACCCTGTGCCTCATGGGAACAGTCCAGCCCGAACTGCCAAGCCATGTCTTCCCTGGACCGGAAACAAGCATCCTAGGACCGGTTTCTGGCATTCCAGCCGTCATCAGCCAGGCTTGCTTGAATCCAGTGGCAAAGTGAGCAAGGGACCCACGTCTGGGTATACCCCTGCCAACTTAGGGCGAACAAAGCGATACAAAAGGGGATGATGGACCGGAACGTTTGAGCCAATCAAACACTCACCCCCAGTCAACTGATCTGGGTTTAATCCATCATCATTCTTTAGCTCACTCCACCACCCCAGTTCAGACATGGCCATATGCAAATCAGTCTGACCCTGTGCCTCATGGGAACAGTCCAGCCCGAACTGCCAAGCCATGTCTTCCCTGGACCGGAAACAAGCATCCTAGGACCGGTTTCTGGCATTCCAGCCGTCATCAGCCAGGCTTGCTTGAATCCAGTGGCAAAGTGAGCAAGGGACCCACGTCTGGGTATACCCCCGCCAACTTAGGGCGAACAAAGCGATACAAAAGGGGATGATGGACGGAGCGTTTGAGCCAATCAAACACTCACCCCCAGTCAACTGATCTGGGTTTAATCCATCATCATTCTTTAGCTCACTCCACCACCCCAGTTCAGACATGGCCATATGCAAATCAGTCTGACCCTGTGCCTCATGGGAACAGTCCAGCCCGAACTGCCAAGCCATGTCTTCCCTGGACCGGAAACAAGCATCCTAGGACCGGTTTCTGGCATTCCAGCCGTCATCAGCCAGGCTTGCTTGAATCCAGTGGCAAAGTGAGCAAGGGACCCACGTCTGGGTATACCCCCGCCAACTTAGGGGCGAACAAAGCGATACAAAAGGGGATGATGGACGGAACGTTTGAGCCAATCAAACACTCACCCCCAGTCAACTGATCTGGGTTTAATCCATCATCATTCTTTAGCTCACTCCACCACCCCAGTTCAGACATGGCCATATGCAAATCAGTCTGACCCTGTGCCTCATGGGAACAGTCCAGCCCGA
This sequence comes from Calotriton arnoldi, assembly GCA_963921515.1. Taxonomy (NCBI): domain Eukaryota; kingdom Metazoa; phylum Chordata; class Amphibia; order Caudata; family Salamandridae; genus Calotriton; species Calotriton arnoldi. The sequence goes on along the minus strand of CAWUFW010004855.1, from coordinate 982,520 downwards.
ACTGCCAAGCCATGTCTTCCCTGGACCGGAAACAAGCATCCTAGGACCGGTTTCTGGCATTCCAGCCGTCATCAGCCAGGCTTGCTTGAATCCAGTGGCAAAGTGAGCAAGGGACCCACGTCTGGGTATACCCCGCCAACTTAGGGCGAACAAAGCGATACAAAAGGGGATGATGGACCGGAACGTTTGAGCCAATCAAACACTCACCCCCAGTCAACTGATCTGGGTTTAATCCATCATCATTCTTTAGCTCACTCCACCACCCCAGTTCAGACATGGCCATATGCAAATCAGTCTGACCCTGTGCCTCATGGGAACAGTCCAGCCCGAACTGCCAAGCCATGTCTTCCCTGGACCGGAAACAAGCATCCTAGGACCGGTTTCTGGCATTCCAGCCGTCATCAGCCAGGCTTGCTTGAATCCAGTGGCAAAGTGAGCAAGGGACCCACGTCTGGGTATACCCCCGCCAACTTAGGGCGAACAAAGCGATACAAAAGGGGATGATGGACGGAACGTTTGAGCCAATCAAACACTCACCCCCAGTCAACTGATCTGGGTTTAATCCATCATCATTCTTTAGCTCACTCCACCACCCCAGTTCAGACATGGCCATATGCAAATCAGTCTGACCCTGTGCCTCATGGGAACAGTCCAGCCCGAACTGCCAAGCCATGTCTTCCCTGGACCGGAAACAAGCATCCTAGGACCGGTTTCTGGCATTCCAGCCGTCATCAGCCAGGCTTGCTTGAATCCAGTGGCAAAGTGAGCAAGGGACCCACGTCTGGGTATACCCCCGCCAACTTAGGGCGAACAAAGCGATACAAAGGGGATGATGGACGGAACGTTTGAGCCAATCAAACACTCACCCCCAGTCAACTGATCTGGGTTTAATCCATCATCATTCTTTAGCTCACTCCACCACCCCAGTTCAGACATGGCCATATGCAAATCAGTCTGACCCTGTGCCTCATGGGAACAGTCCAGCCCGAACTGCCAAGCCATGTCTTCCCTGGACCGGAAACAAGCATCCTAGGACCGGTTTCTGGCATTCCAGCCGTCATCAGCCAGGCTTGCTTGAATCCAGTGGCAAAGTGAGCAAGGGACCCACGTCTGGGTATACCCCCGCCAACTTAGAGGCGAACAAAGCGATACAAAAGGGGATGATGGACGGAACGTTTGAGCCAATCAAACACTCACCCCCAGTCAACTGATCTGGGTTTAATCCATCATCATTCTTTAGCTCACTCCACCACCCCAGTTCAGACATGGCCATATGCAAATCAGTCTGACCCTGTGCCTCATGGGAACAGTCCAGCCCGAACTGCCAAGCCATGTCTTCCCTGGACCGGAAACAAGCATCCTAGGACCGGTTTCTGGCATTCCAGCCGTCATCAGCCAGGCTTGCTTGAATCCAGTGGCAAAGTGAGCAAGGGACCCACGTCTGGGTATACCCCCGCCAACTTAGGGCGAACAAAGCGATACAAAAGGGGATGATGGACGGAGCGTTTGAGCCAATCAAACACTCACCCCCAGTCAACTGATCTGGGTTTAATCCATCATCATTCTTTAGCTCACTCCACCACCCCAGTTCAGACATGGCCATATGCAAATCAGTCTGACCCTGTGCCTCATGGGAACAGTCCAGCCCGAACTGCCAAGCCATGTCTTCCCTGGACCGGAAACAAGCATCCTAGGACCGGTTTCTGGCATTCCAGCCGTCATCAGCCAGGCTTGCTTGAATCCAGTGGCAAAGTGAGCAAGGGACCCACGTCTGGGTATACCCCGCCAACTTAGGGCGAACAAAGCGATACAAAAGGGGATGATGGACGGAACGTTTGAGCCAATCAAACACTCACCCCCAGTCAACTGATCTGGGTTTAATCCATCATCATTCTTTAGCTCACTCCACCACCCCAGTTCAGACATGGCCATATGCAAATCAGTCTGACCCTGTGCCTCATGGGAACAGTCCAGCCCGAACTGCCAAGCCATGTCTTCCCTGGACCGGAAACAAGCATCCTAGGACCGGTTTCTGGCATTCCAGCCGTCATCAGCCAGGCTTGCTTGAATCCAGTGGCAAAGTGAGCAAGTGATAGCCAGCGCCACTATGGTGTGCATGTAGCACATGTCACTCCCCTGCAGGACCACAAATAAGTTGACACATGCCATGGCAGAGGCATGACTGCTAAGTCATACATCACTGTCTCAGTGATGTATGACTTGGCAGCCAGACAACAACACTATGCACTGTGTCACAATAGTAGGTCATGGGGAATGCAAGTCCTGGAGCTGCACAAGTGCACATGTACATCCCCACACAACACATCATCTCAACCCTCATCTGTCCAGGTCACACCTATTGGACATATGGGAGACCTGTGACACTACCCTCTGAACCTGAGCCCCTCACAATTTGCTGTGAATGGGGAACAGCTGCCTGAACATCACATTCGCATACCCCAGTCTGCACGGGCAGCTGATCAAACACCTATGTGACACACAAGTATCGTCTCCTATGGTCACATCTCCAGGGGCATGCTGAGCCCCTACCAAGAAACACCCCAGCAGTCCTGGCAACTAATCCACAGCACACTGACACAGAGGCAGACACCGGAGGGGTCAAATCACTGTGCACAATGTGTCAGCTGATACACGGGAGTGGGAGTACAGAGTGCATTGCATGGCCTGGAGTAGGCATGACTGTCCTGCTCCACATGAATGAGGGATGTGCCCTGGACAGTGGATAGCTGGCTATGTATGTGTGACACACGTAATCTGCACACTCCTGGGGCACAAACATTGTTCCCACCCGCTGCATGGGCGTGTGCCACATACCCCAGGCACATGTGGTGGCTCAGCTCAGCAAGTGGACCGCATATCAAAGCAACACGCAGATCACATGTCCAAACCCAGGCGTTGTGTGAACAATGGACCCACCCATGATGCCCACAACAGAGTTAGGGAAACAGATGCTCTCCCCCACCTTTAGTGAAGCAAACTGCAAGGACACAGTCCCAAGTGACACAATTTCCTGAATGTAAGGGCCACACCTGGGTATCAGATGAGCAGTGGGCAGTGCACAATAGAGGGACATGGCTCCTGGACAACATGACTGCTGCACTGTGGCAGTTGAACCAGGCCAGAGGAGGGCACAAAGCATGTAATACAGAGTTCACAGTGCAGTCTTTGACTCACCCCCTCCTTGCTGCTGTCTGGCCTTCAGCTGCCCATCCAGGTCTGGAAAGACCACCGCCAGGATCTGGAGCATGTGGGGGGTCAGGGTCCATGTTCCGCCCCTCCTGCGAGGAGGCGACAGCTTCAGCTGGACCCGTGCAATCCTCCGGGTCCAGCCCCGAAGGTCCTGCCACCTCTTCTGGCAGTTGCGGATCCGGCGCTTGTAGACCCCCACGGACCGGACAGCCCGGACGATGTCCTTCCAGATTTCCTGCTTCCGATGGGCATTAACCTGTCAGGATGACAAAGTGAAAAGGCCATTACCACACATGCAACATATCCGTGCATGACACAGTTGTATATACATGTCTCAATCACAGGGGCACATGATGTACACAGGCAGTGCAAAGCTGACCATGGACAGTTTGCCAGACGTCACTACATGGTATCATTGCATGGGAAGTAAAACCATGTTCAAATGCACTGTCACTGCACCATACCTGTCCAGTGCAAGTCACTACACACTATGGGGGTGACAACTACTCAGTGAGCCTGCTAGCCAGTGGCGTGCAGACTTCCAGCCTTGCTAGTCACACAAAATGCACATTCAGAAAGGCAGTGCACAGAACACTCACCTGCTCCCCTGGTGTCCCATACAGCTTGCTGTACTGTGGAAGTAGGCTGTCCAGCAGGGCCTGGTTCTCTTCAAGGCTGAAGGCTGGGGCTCTCTCCACAGTACGTGCCATTGCAGGGTCCAGAGGGGCAGAGACAGCAGCAGTGCAGTGGCAGATGTCGTCCTGGAGCATGTAGTGCAGGCAAGTGAGCTCTCAGGGGAACAGCCAGCAATATATATGTGCTGGAGAGGCAGATACTGTCCCTTGTGTCCAAAGTGATAGGTCCAAGTCGTTTGCATCTTCTGAATCTGGCCAATCCATGGAATAGCAGCACCAAAACACGCCCACAGCATCCTTCAAATCTTCAACTTCATGACATACATGATTTTGCAACATTGTTGTGGGTGACCAACTGATTTTCCAGCAACCGACTCGTTCGAAATTCGAAAACGCGTCCGTTGCCAGGCAAGCCCATTGTCAATGGGTGCGCACCGATCGGTCCATTGCGGTACAACGCGTACAGGGGTACAACGCGTACCCGCACACATTGAAAGCAATGGGCCGGCCGGAGGCACCGATCGGTCCATTGCGGTACAACGCGCACAGGGGTACAACGCGTACCCGCACACATTGAATGCAATGGGCCGGCCGGAGGCACCGATCGGTCCATTGCAGTACAACGCGCACAGAGGTACAACGCGTACCCGCACACATTGAAAGCAATGGGCCGGCCGGAGGCACCGATCGGTCCATTGCAGTTCAACGCGCACAGGGGTACAACGCGTACCCGCACACATTGAAAGCAATGGGCCGGCCGGAGGCACCGATCGGTCCATTGCAGTTCAACGCGCACAGGGGTACAACGCGTACCCGCACACATTGAATGCAATGGGCCGGCCGGAGGCACCGATCGGTCCATTGCGGTACAACGCGCACAGGGGTACAACGCGTACCCGCACACATTGAATGCAATGGGCCGGCCGGAGGCACCGATCGGTCCATTGCAGTACAACGCGCACAGGGGTACAACGCGTACCCGCACACATTGAAAGCAATGGGCCGGCCAGAGGCACCGATCGGTCCATTGCAGTTCAACGCGCACAGGGTACAACGCGTACCCGCACACATTGAATGCAATGGGCCGGCCGGAGGCACCGATCGGTCCATTGCGGTACAACGCGCACAGGGGTACAACGCGTACCCGCACACATTGAATGCAATGGGCGGCCGGAGGCACCGATCGGTCCATTGCAGTACAACGCGCACAGGGGTACAACGCGTACCCGCACATTGAATGCAATGGGCCGGCCGGAGGCACCGATCGGTCCATTGCAGTACAACGCGCACAGGGGTACAACGCGAACCCGCACACATTGAAAGCAATGGGCCGGCCGGAGGCACCGATCGGTCCATTGCGGTACAACGCGCACAGGGGTACAACGCGTACCCGCACACATTGAATGCAATGGGCCGGCCGGAGGCACCGATCGGTCCATTGCGGTACAACGCGCACAGGGGTACAACGCGTACCCGCACACATTGAATGCAATGGGCCGGCCGGAGGCACCGATCGGTCCATTGCGGTACAACGCATCACTGTACATGTGACTGGCATATGTCAGCATGCCTGCCTCAGATGGACATATGCCAGCCACAGATAGCTCCCAGGGAGTGAGGGGCACACCTACATCACGACAGCCTGTCCAAACCTTATCATAAGGCATGTAAGGCTGCATTTCCTATTGTGTGTATGTTGGTGTACATGTTGTCCTGTGGGTGTCACCTGTGGGCAGCCACCCCCAGGCTGTGCACGTGTTCATGGGGACAGGATCCTGGGTGTTACGTGTACGTGACCACTGTGATGTGCAACTGTTCATATCTGTGCATGTGCCATGGTCACATTTCACAGTGGTGTATGTGTATGTCATGTCACATACCCCGTGAGTCCCATGTGGGACGGTATGTTTGAGCCAGGGTGTCCCAGTGGCACAATAGTGATGGTCCTCCACAGTCTTTGTGCATGTAGTGTTTACAATGTCTCTGATTTCATGTGCACAATGGGAGACAGTCTCCACATCCACGTTGTGTGTGCATGGACTCTGATGTTGTGCGTGTGTGTCACAGACGTCCATGTCTGTCCTGCCGTGGCAAGTGGGGCCACTACCTGTGGGTGTCATGGTTGTTTTGCTGTGGTGTATACATGATACTCCATGTAATGCCAGTGTCCATGTGGCATTACAGGGTCCCTGGGAATGTACCTGTCGTTGAGCTGTGGTGCCTGGGGCACATCTGTCCTCACATGTCACTGTGGGGGTTATTGTGACACGGCAGCAGGAGATGGGAACTGTGACACGGCCTCATGATATCCAATGGGCCAACCTGGGACAAATTGATGCCACCTGTTGGACCGTGTTGACAGATGTTGGCCATGTATGTACCATACATGTCCTTCCGGTACTGCACACTTCATGTAGTTGTGCCTCATAATGATGTATGTTGGGATCTTGAGTGTGTTCAATGCCGCATATGTGGGGTGACTGACAATCTTGCTTACTTCTCCTCTGCACTGCAGGGCTCCTGCTGTCCATCGGCCATTCCCAGACCTGGCAACGATGGTGGAACGGGACAGCATCCGACGGTACCGCTTCACCAGGCAGCTGATTGAGGATTTGGCAGTGCAGTTGTCCCCACATTTGCAGCCTGGCCGGCCGTATCCTACAGCGCTGACCCCCAAGGTGAAGGTGATGGCAGCCCTACACTTCTTTGCCACTGGTACCTTCCAACATACTGTGGCGACTGCTGGTGGGATGTCACAGACCATGTTCAGCCGTGTGCTCCGCGATGTTTTGGCGGCAATGTTGCTCTTCCTGAACCGGTACATCTATTTCCCTAGACTGCGACGTACTCACTGACGTGAAGAGTGACTTTTATGCCCTGGGGAGGATGCCGCATGTAATTGGCTCCATTGATGGGACACATGTGGCTTTGGTACCACCACAGGCCCAGGAGCAGGCCTTCAGGAACCGCAAGCACTACCACTCGATCAATGCACTGGTGGTGTGACCATCACACACGTGTGTGCCCGTTTCCCTGGTTCAGCACACGATGCCTTTGTGATGAGGAGTAGTCGCATCCCCAGGATGATGGCACAGATGCAGAACCAGCGTGCCTGGCTTGTCGGTGTGTACTGACTTTGTGCCATTGTGTGTGATCTGATCTGTAGTATTCCGCCCACTTTTCCAAGTCAGCTAATGTGCACTTGTCTGTCCGTAGGTGACTCGGGATACCCCAACATGCCATGGTTGCTGACACCCCTCAGGAACCCTGTGACACCTGCCCAGATGCGCTACAATGAGGCACATGGTCGGACCAGGAGAGTGATTGAGCGGACCTTTGGTCTCCTAAAGAGCCGCTTCCGCTGCCTGGACAAGACCGGAGGGTCCCTCCCATATGCCCCTGCGAAAGTGTGCAAGATTATCATCGTCTGCTGCATGCTCCACAACCTGGCAGTGCGGAAGGAGTTGCCTCTCATCCAGGATGACAATGACCAACATCCGCCACCTGTGGAAGATCCTGGCCTGGACCACGATGCCAGTGACGATGATGATGATGATGGTGATGGTGATGTCCGCACACAGCTCATCACCAACTTCTTTAGCTGAATGTGAGTATCCTGAGGTGTCATGTCAATGATGTGAGTTGGCATGATGTGTGGGTGGTGCTCTGGTGCTGTTGGAGTGTGTCCATGGGCTACTTGACTGGATGTGTGTTGCGATGTGTGGTGACAGGTGGGCTGTACTCCCCAACAGTGTTGACATGCTAACTTGGTTCTGGGTGGGTATCTTGTAACATGTATTGTGCATGAGTTTTGCTGTTCTGTCCTGTACTCCATTGCTTTTGACTGTGTGTCATTTCTGTCCTTCACAGGGTACTTTCAGATTCGTTTGGTCAACTGTGTCCACCGACGACGTGATTGCACATCCAGGCTGGTAGCTGTTGTGTCCCTACAGGTGATGTGCGCCACACCCATGGACTTCCTTCCGTCTACAGTTGTTGACTGTGTGCCCGCTGCCAGGTGGGGTTACCTTGCATCTGTAGTGGTTACGGCATGTTGCAACTGTGTAATAAACCTGTGCTTCACTTTGTGATGTGCGTTGTCTGTGGTCACACATTTGACTGCCATTTGCTTACTGCACCTGTGGGCTACTTGACTACAACTGGGAATGGGTGTGGTGTCTGTGCATTGCACCGTCTTCCCTGGCAACATCAGTGTAGGCAATGAGTCAGATGGCCTAGGTGTGTATGTGTCGTGTAGCCCTGGTGGTGTGTCTCCCTCATGTGTGTCACGTTGCCTGTACTCACATGCCTGTGTTGTCCTTGCTGTTGCAGTTCGCATACACAGTGTAATTTTGCAGTTCATCATCCCCATAACAGCACCCACGTTGGAATCACGACAGAGGCAAGTATGGTGTATTAGTGTGTTTATTGTGATACATTTGTGTTAATAGTGCATAGGATGGGTTGTGCTGTACATAAATCTTGCAATCCCAAGTTCCTAGGTGAATTGAAAGTCCGGGTAGACAGGATCCCCAGTATCGGGGCCACAGTTGTCTGACACATTGGTCCAACTTGTACTCCCCATGCAATGTGTGGGAGTAGTGTTGCCGTCAACAGGGTGAACAGTCTGTGCACAAAGGCGAACATCCAGAACAGGTTCAGGCTTCCTGGGAGTTGCGCTTGGCCATCGGCCTCTCACTTTTCCCTCCTCGGACGACCCCTCTTCTTGGGGGGGGCCCTCAAGTGCAGGCTGCTGCGGTGCAGGGGACTCTCCGCCAGAGTCCTCCTCCCTCCCTGTGGCAGTTGCAGTTTGTTCGGCACCAGATGTTGTTGGCACACAGGGAGGTGTGGACTGGTTGCTGTTCATCTGGCAGAGGCATTGTAAAATGTCCCTGTGCACCGCCGTCATCTCATGCAGTGCATCCCACTTGGACTCCACGCGGGACATGTGTGAGTCCACACGGGACATGTGTGACTCCACGTGGGACATGTGGGAGTCCAAGCGGGCATGATGGGCAGCCTGCTGCTGTTTAATGTCTCTGAGGAGCCCCACTACCTGGCTGAGCTCTCCGGTGCTGGACTGGTACGCATCAGCTATGCGTACCAGTTGTGGGTCATCATGCACACCAGCAACGTCTGCAAGCAGCGACCTCTGTCTCCCACCCCTCCCACCACCCCTGCTGACATGTGCAGTGTGTGCAGTGGCACGCACAGATAACCCTGGTCCACCTTGGGGGTTGGTGGTGGTGGTGGTGTCCATGGCCCCAGGTTGGTCCAGGGTCACTGTGCTGGTGTTGCTCCTTATTCTGTTCATGTCGGCAGGGATGGTATTCGTGGTGACAGTCGTTGTAGGGGTGGGTGCAGGGGGTGCAGCTGGTGGTCCTGCTGGTGCTGCAGCTGGTGGTCCTGCTGGTGCTGCATGTTGACTTGCACCGGATGTGCCAGGTTGTTCTTCATCGTCCGAGGAGGACAGAGGCTGTACGACGCCAGTGAGCTCGGCATCCTCTTGAGCCTGGGACTGGGACTCCTCAGCGTCTGCTGCTGTGTCCCCATCATCACCTGTTTTTGGGAGACACAAACAATGTATGTCATGTTTCTGCAGGCATCAATGGTTGACACACATGACAGTTGTGACTGTGCCTCTGGGTGCGGGCCTGTACATTGCATTGTCCTAAGTCGTCACAGTCAGGGGTTGATATTGGTGTGGCACATTGTCCTGCATTATTTGGGCATTTCTATGTATTTTCTGGGGTGTGAACATGGTCTGCATTGGTTGTGTTTGGTTGTTTGGTTGACAGCCGGCCCTCCTTCCCACCCAGCCAGCCAGCCAGTTATCCCACCATGGAACGTGCTTGCGTTGCAGGGAGTGTAAGTTGTCTCTCAGGATGTCAGTCAGTGGTGTCCTGCTGTTTGTTGGTGCACAGTTGCCAGCAGGGCCTTGTGCTCCCCACAGCAGTAGCCAGTGTCAGCCATCTTGTGAGTCCTTCTCCACTCCCTGTGATGTGAGCATGGTTCAGGGTGGTGTTGATGGGACAGTTGTGGGGGTGACCAATATCAGTGACTACGACTCCCATCATGCTATTGCCTCTACCCCCTTCCCAGCATGCCCATGCTTCCTTCCTTTTGAATCTGCTTCCCTGTGCGGTGGGCTGGCTGTGCTGACAGGATGGCTGGGAGTGTTGTCCTGGCAGTTGTTTGGCTAAGAGTCCCAAGAGTGTCCCTGTGCTTCACACAACATAACCCAGGGTGGTGGTTCTTTGTGGGATCTTGTGTTAGGATGGGGGCATTGCATTCTACCAGGTGGGTACTGTGTAGTTTGTGTTGGGGTGTGTGTGAGGGGAGGTGCTTGTGACTATGGTTAGTGCTGCAAGTCCTCCTTCCCACCCAGCCAGCCAGCTAGTTATCCCACCATGGAACGTGCTTGCATTGCAGGGAGTGTAAGTTGTCTCTCAGGATGTCAGTCAGTGGTGTCCTGCTGTTTGTTGGTGCACATTTGCCAGCAGGGCCTTGTGCTCCCCACAGCAGTAGCCGGTGTCAGCATCTTGTGAGTCCTTCTCCACTCCCTGTGATGTGAGCATGGTTCAGGGTGGTGTTGATGGGACAGTTGTGGGGGTGAGCTATGTCTGTGACTACGACTCCCATCATGCCATTGCCTCCACCCCACTTCCCAGCATTCCCATACTTACTTGCTTTTGTGTGGAGTTCAGTGTGTGTGGGTGTGAGAGCAATGGCAAGATGGCTGACAGTGGTGTCCTGCTGTTGGTTGGTGTGCAGTACCCAGCATGCCCTTGTGCTCCCCACGACACAGCAACAGTGTCAGACATCTTTGATGGGCCTTTCCACTCTCTGTGGGATGTGCATGCGTGAGTGTGAGCTTGCTGGGCCATGTGGTGGGGGATGTGGAGCTGTGACTACGACTCCCATCATGCTATTGCCTCCTCCCCCTTCCCAGCATGCCCATGCTTCCTTCCTTTTGACTCTGCTTCCCTGTGGGGTGGGCTGGCTGTGCTGACAGGATGGCTGGGAGTGTTGTCCTGGCAGTTGTTTGGCTAAGAGTCCCAAGAGTGTCCCTGTGCTTCACACAACATAACCCAGGGTGGTGGTTCTTTGTGGGATCTTGTGTTAGGATGGAGGGCATTGCATTCTACCAGGTGGGTACTGTGGAGTTTGTGTTGGGGGTGTGTGAGGGGAGGTGCTTGTGACTATAGTCAGTGCTGCAAGTCCCCCTTCCCACCCAGCCAGCCAGATATCCCACCATGGAACGTGCTTGCATTGCAGGGAGTGTAAGTTGTCTCTCAGGATGTCAGTCAGTGGTGTCCTGCTGTTTGTTGGTGCACAGTTGCCAGCAGGGCCTTGTGCTCCCCACAGCAGTAGCCAGTGTCAGCCATCTTGTGAGTCCTTCTCCACTCCCTGTGATGTGAGCATGGTTCAGGGTGGTGTTGATGGGACAGTTGTGGGGGTGACCAATATCAGTGACTACGACTCCCATCATGCTATTGCCTCCACCCCCCTTCCCAGCATGCCCATGCTTCCTTCCTTTTGACTCTGCTTCCCTGTGGGGTGGGCTGGCTGTGCTGACAGGATGGCTGGGAGTGTTGTCCTGGCAGTTGTTTGGCTAAGAGTCCCAAGAGTGTCCCTGTGCTTCACACAACATAACCCAGGGTGGTGGTTCTTTGTGGGATCTTGTGTTAGGATGGGGGGCATTGCATTCTACCAGGTGGGTTCTGTGGAGTTTGTGTTGGGGGGTGTGTGAGGGGCGGTGCTTGTGACTATGGTCAGTGCTGCAAGTCCCCCTTCCCACCCAGCCAGCCAGATTTCCCACCATGGAACGTGCTTGCATTGCAGGGAGTGTAAGTTGTCTCTCAGGATGTCAGTCAGTGGTGTCCTGCTGTTTGTTGGTGCACAGTTGCCAGCAGGGCCTTGTGCTACCCACAGCAGTAGACAGTGTCAGCCATCTTGTGAGTCCTTCTCCACTCCCTGTGATGTGCGCATGGTTCATGGTGGTGTTGATGGGACAGTTGTGGGGGGCAATATGTGTGACTGCGACTCCCATGATGCTATTGGCTACACTGACTTGGCCAGCATACACAGAATTCCTTCCTTTGAGTGGTCTTCACTGTGTGTTGGTGTTGTTGTGGTGGCTACATGTGTGGATGTGTTTGTTAGTTCTATTTGTGCCACTGCCTAGCTGTAGTTGTGGTTGTGTTTGTACATGTGTTGGCACAGTTGGATGTGACTTTTTGATGGCATGTGTTGTGTTTATCTGACTGACATACACATTTTGGGATGATTCTGTTCTGGTTGCTGTGTAATTGCTATGAGTGCATGGTTTGACTCTCCCCTTGACAGTGATGTGTGTGTTTTGTGGCAGTATATTGTGTACATTTGTTGTGTACTCACCAGGCTCTGGGATGTCCTCTAGTCCATATACGCTCACTGGCGGAAGGATGGCCCGCACCTTCTCCTCCCAGGGCCTGAGGTATATTGGCTTGGCAGGAGGGCCACTGCCGGTGTATTGGCTGTTGATGTAGTCTTTCTTCAGCATGTCCCGTACCCTCCTGCGCACGTCATACCACCTGTTCTGGATGTCCGTCTTTGTGCGCCGACATGGTGATTGTGCGTTCACCCTGTTGATGATCCTCTCCCACATCTTGGTTTTCTGCGACATGGGGGTCTGTTGGACCAGTGTGCCAAACAGCTGTGGCTCCACCCTGAGGATCTCGTCTACCATGACTTCCAATTCACTATCTAGGAACTTGGGATTCTTCTTGGGGGCATGGTGATGGGTGGTGATGGTGGGTGATGTGTGTGTTGGTGTGCAGGTGAGGGTGTGTGAGTGTGTGTTTTGCTGGGTGTATGTGAGGTAGGTATTTGTTGGTGTGCTGCTGGTGTGTGGCTTGTGTGAGGGATGAGCTGTGGGTGTGTGGTTGCTTTCTCTTGGGTGCTGGCAGTGGAATGGCATTTGCAAAGGCTCATGGTAGTGATTTGTGTCCTTTATATAGGTGGAGTTGTGGGTGTGTCTTTGTTCTCTGTCCCCACCCCCCAGTATTTATTGGCTTGGTAATTGCTTGTTTGGCCTTTTTTTGGGTGATTTTTCCTTTGTGCTGTTTGTGTATGTTGGAAACGTTCTTGTGACCGAGTCGGACCCTGCATTGGTCTCGTACGGTGTTCTCCGTTTCGTTCACGCTGTGTTTGTACAGTTTTCTTTGCTGCGTACGCGTCGGTCGCGGTGTATTGTGTTGCTTCGGCTCGGTTTTGTATGCGTGTCGGTCGTACGGCTTGTCCTCCGTCCGACTCGCTCGTGGTTTTCGCGCCTTGCATCGTACTTTGCGGTTTGGAGTTCGTGTGTACGTTTCGGTCGGATTTGTTCCGGGTGCGTGTCGGTCGGTTGGATTCGCGTGTTTTTCCGGCCGGATTGCTGCTTTCCGTGCGGCTCGGTCGGTCGACTTTGTTTCGGTACGTGTCGGTCGGATTTTTCGCGCCTTGCATCGTACTTGGCGTGTCGTGCGCCACGGGTACGTGTCGGTCGGTATTTTTTCCGGATCCGAGTCAGTCGGTGCTTTTTCCGGCCCGAATCGGAATCGACCCCAGAGTGTGTATTTTTTCTAATGTGCCACATATCCCAGAAGCTGCCAGCAAAGAAATCCAATCTCAAATACAGGGACGAAGGATTCAGGAAACATGCGGCAGCACCACTGCATATATGTGCTGGGTGTTCAAAAATCTGTGAATATAGATAAATAATGATGAGGGAACCTGTACCTAATAACCATACAGGTACATAAAATGGATACAATCATCATTATCCATACTGTGAACTTTGCCTTAGTAGCTAAAGATACTGAGGTACCCAGTGCTTAATTTGAGCAGGTGTTTGACAGGGCTCAGTCCCAGAACTCATTTTAGTACACCAGGGTTTAGTTGATGGGCTTCCTTTTGTATCAAATTACTGCTGCTAAGAAGCAGAAGTAATTGTTAAAGATAAGCATATGTTTTTTTTGCAATAACTGCACTGCTGCTTGGCAAAAAGAACTATGCTTCCAGTAACAAACAAGGACTCTTCTATACCCCACCACACCCACACCCATTGGCTAACATTGGCTTATTTGTGTCATTGTAAACCAGACCAGTGCTATACTTCTGCACTTTCCGTTGAATCATTCAGAAATGTGGAATTGATGTGGTGATCTGGGTCAGTTTGTCCAGATTTGGCTCTAAATTTAGAACTATAGACAAACGTAAGCTCTCAAGTTGATCCATGGCAGCCATGTGTTCAATCATAGTTTTCATTGAATTCTGGAGCTTGTAGTTTGTTTTCCTTTACCAATATGTACCTTAAAAAACTAGAATGCAAAGGAACAACAGCACTGGAAAAAGGAACACACCAGATATAGAATTAAGGATGACACCATTTCTGGTGGCGTGGTCTCGCCGAGCAACAAGATGGCTGCTCCTTGAGTGTGCTCTGCCGGCCGAGACAAAATCCTGACAATATCCATACATCGGGCGAGCCAGCGGTACCTGTAATTTGCAGTGGCATACTCCTCAAGGGGCTGTGCATTGGCGAAGCTACGTTTCAGCGCTGACGAAGCGTCCAAACCCTCCCGCGGGTTCGCAAGAGCGGACCCCGGTGCGCCATGTTGGAGGATATGGACGTGCGACGTGGTGCACTCCAGGCCCGGGGTCGGTGAACTATTGGGAGATGCATGGCGGGCTGCAGCGGAGCCCCTGCGGTGCCAGCGGGACTACACACAGAGTCACGGTAGGCCGGTTTCGACTGAGAGTTGCCTACCCACATCACCCCGCCGGCGCCTGGGGGGCAAAGCATGGTGGACCACCATCTTGCATGCTTGACAACGCGTCGGTCCGCCTCTGCGGGAGGGAAGGAGAAGGATACCTGTACCGCTCACCCGGTTCGGCAGTGGCGAGCATGAAGGGCGGCCCACGCTGGGGACATCAGAAGAGCTCCTGGAGCACCGAGTGGACTGGGCACGGTTGCACAGATCAGAGCGGGGGCAGCAGGAAAGCACATTGCGCTTGAGGATTCCAACAACCTCTCTGGGCAACCTAGGGTAAGCGCTGACCTCCTTCCTGCAATTTTAACAGATTTTAATCACTTCCGGCGCTGTACACAGGGCCTGGGAGCGCTCACGCACCTCCGGTATACTGCTCTGATCTGAGGAGACACGGTCAGAAGCAACCTGCGACGGCGGTGCACAGACATAATATCGAGTTTTTTATTTCGACCTACATTATTTATTTTATTTATTTATAAAGTTTTATATAGCGCGAACTAGATCCCGAAGGATATCAGAGCGCTTTACAAGAGAGGCCAAGAGTGTAATGACAATAACAAATTAGTAAAAGACGGGGATCATACAGTAAAACAGAAGTAAGCGGGCCATGAGGGGGGCAAAAATAAGCATAGTAAAAAACGGGGATCATATAATAAAACAGAAGTAAGCGGGCCATGAGGGGGGGCAGTAATATGCATAGTAGAAGATCAGTATCAAATGAAGGTACCATGGTAATAAGAACAAAGTCACCCAATCCCGTGAGCCTAACCCACTAGGGTAAGAATTTGCTCATTAGGAATCTTTTGGTTTCCAGTTTGAACGCCGTCGTCGAGGTGAGTTTGCTTACTTCCGGTGGTAGAGAGTTCCAAATCTTTGGGGCAGCACCTGAGAAAGCTCGGTGACAAGTTCTCTTTTTGCTAAGGATGCAAGGTTTCAAGAGGAAACTAGAGGCGCTTCTTGATGCTCTCTCCCCACAGGATAGTTCAAGTTTTTGTGCCAGGTACCTGGGAGTATTGAAGTGAAGGGCTTTGTGTGCTAGAACTGCAATCTTCAGCTGAATTCGTGCTTCATAGGGTAGCCAGTTGAGAGATTTAAGGACTGGTGAAATGTGCTCGTTTCGTTTGGCGCTAGTAACTAGTCTTGCCGCGGAGTTCAGTGAGGCCCTTAGTGGCGTCAAGGCGTATTTGGGAAGGCCACAAAGAGTAGCACTGCCATAGTCTAGCCTCGGCAGGACAAGCGCTTGTACCACCTGCTTGAAATCATTTTGTGACAGGAAAGGTTTGATATTTCTAAGAGTCCTTATCAAGTGGTTTGTCCCTTTACAAACATTGCTGATGTGATTGTTCATATTCAGGTGCTTGTCCATGGTGATTCCGAGCGATTTGGCTGAGTCTATGATAATCGGAGTGCAGTTGAAAGCAGTGAAGTGAGTCAGCCAGAGATCTAGCTTGGGGATGTGTTTCGGAGGGAGATGAGCAGGAACTCCGTTTTGGCGGTGTTGAGCAGGAGATGGTTCTTGGTTAACCAATTTTGAGTAGACGTTATGATAGTATTGAGTGAGATGATATTTTCCGGGGATGAAATTTTCAGGTAGAGTTGTGTGTCGTCAGCATACATGTGGAAGAAAATGTTCGTGGAGTTTAGTGCGTTAGCTAGAGGTTCCAAGAAGAGGTTGAAGAGGATGGGAGAAAGGGCGGACCCTTGGGGGACCCCCATGATTACTGGAGAAGGCTGGGAGACGGAGTGGTTTGCCTTGAATCTTTGTGATCTGTGCTGGAGGAAGGATGAGAACCATTGAAGCACCAAATCAGAGAAATCCATTCTATATTGCAAGATGGATAGGAGGTTGTCATAATTAACCGTGTCGAAAGCTGAGGAAAGGTCCAGGAGGATCAGTAGGCAGGATTCATTATGATCGAGCATTTTCAAAATGTCATCCCTAACGTGTGTGAGGGCCGATTCGGTGCTGTGCCCCCTCCGAAAACCGTATTGATGCTGGTCTAGTAGTTGGTACTTCTCTATGTGAGCACAGAGTTGGGATTGAACACATTTTTCAAGGAGTTTCGCTAGAGTAGGGATGTTGGAGATGGGACAGAAGTTATTGAGATCAGATTTGTCAGCGTTGTTTTTTTTTAGAATAGGTGAGACCTGAGCTGCTTTTAGGCAGTCAGGGACCATGCCTTGCGCTAAGGAAGCATTTACAATCTTCGTCCAGGTGGGGATGAGAGCGAGCTTGATCTCTTTGAATATGGTCGTGGGCAACGGGTCACCGAAGTGGTTGGACGGGTTGATAGTCTGAAGAATTTTGTTGATGTCTTTTTCAGTAAATGGGGAAAAGGTGCCCCATGACGCATTGTTCTTAGCGATCAGGAGGGGCGAGTTATACTTTTCAAAGAGGTCAGGGGGTGAGGCGGCAATAGAGGAGGGTAATAGGGCCTTCTTAGAGGCGAGGTCAATAGAGATGAGCCGTGATTTCTCAGTGAAGAAGGCATTAAAATCTTCACAGGAGGGAGGGTTGCCAACTGGATCTGAGAGGATTGTAGTAGAAACCGATTGCTGTTTGACCAATTCGAAAAGTTTCATGGGGCGGATTGCCGCTTGGTCTAATTGTAGTCTGAAATAGTCAGCCTTAGCTCTCTTGATCAATTTGTTGTAGAGGCTCCTGACCTCTCTCAGAAGTTTTAATTGGTCCGAGGAGGGATTGGATCGCCAAGAGCGTTCAGCTGCTCTAAGGTTGCGACGTTCTGTGTTTAAGTTGTCGTTATACCACGGTTTGGATATTTTAGATGAGGCATTATTAAGTTGGAGTGGTGCAATGTCATCCATGATGTTGGTAATGGTCGAATTGTAGGCGTCAGTGAGTGTTTGCACCTCGTCCAGGTCGGCTTGAGAGGAGAGGACAGATTTACAGTGGTCAGCGAGATTGCGGAGGTTTACTGATCTGAGGTCCCTTTTCAATACCTTTGATTTCAGAGATTGGGCCTTCTTCATCACCACCTCCCTGTTAATAAAGAAAAGAATGCTGTGGTGGTCAGACCAGTCACACGGGGTTATGGAGTC
This sequence comes from Calotriton arnoldi, assembly GCA_963921515.1. Classification (NCBI taxonomy): domain Eukaryota; kingdom Metazoa; phylum Chordata; class Amphibia; order Caudata; family Salamandridae; genus Calotriton; species Calotriton arnoldi. The sequence goes on along the minus strand of CAWUFW010004855.1, from coordinate 964,819 downwards.
TAAGGTGATAGTCTGTTCCTTGGAGATGATGAGGTCAAGAGTTTCTCCTTTAGTATGGGTTGGTTTGTCACAGTGCTGAGTCAATTCATGAGCATTTAGAAAAGATTTAAGGCATGCTACCGCTGGATCATTAGGGTTAGACCAATGCAGGTTGAAATCACCCAGAAAGATTTGTGACACAGCAGAGTCGATATTGCTAGAGATGATTTCCAATAATTGTTCAATGAAAGGGAGGTTGTCCCCAGGGGGGTGTTAGAAGGTGTGTAGTTTGCAGATCGGTAGGTTCTTACTTGAGATGCTTAGACCTAGGTATTCACAAGAGGAAGGGGAAGAGGGACAGAATATCGACATCAAGAATATCGGTGACCAGAATATCGACCAGAAGGTAAGAAATATTGTTTTTGTTAATATCGAAGTTAGTAATATCGATAGCAAAAATATCGATGTTAATAATATCAATGTTTATGTTAGTGTTATGTATTTTAGTATGTATTTTATATGTATGTGTTCCACATGTTTTGTTGTGTTTTGTATTTTTTTTTAAATATATGTATTAATTGTTTAGAAGTTAGTAATTTTTTTTTAAAGTAAATTTTGCTTTTTAGTACCATAGCGGGTTGTGGGTTTATAGGGGAATAGGGTGGGAAGTAATTTAATTATAGTAAATTAAATCATAATTTTTAGAAATTATTAATTATTTTTAAATACATTTTGTATTTTAGTTCTGTAGCGGGTTGTGGGTTTATAGGGGAATAGGGTGGGAAGTAATTTAATTGTAATTATTAATTTTAATTTATTGGTATTGATAATTAATTTATTGTTAATTAATTATTAATTGGTAATTAATTGATAATTATATTAATTGTGTTAATTTTTTATTGGAGTGGGTTGTGGGTTTATAGGGGAATAGGAAGAGAAGTAAATTAATTATAATACATTAATTAATAATTTTTATTTTTTGGTATTGATAATTAATTTATTGTTTATTAATTATGAATTGGTAATTAATTTTCATTAATTAATTAATTGATAAATATATTAATTGTGTTAATTTAGTTTAGGAGTGGGTTGTGTGTTTATAGGAGAATAGGGTGGGAAGTAATTTATTATAATTAAGTAATTATTTATTAATATTTATTGGTATTGATAATTAATTTATTGTTAATTAATTATTAATTGGTAATTCATTTTTTATTAATTATAATGTTTTGGCATTGATAATTAATTTATTATTTATTAATTATTAATTGGTAATTCATTTTTATTAATTGATTAATTTATAATTATATTAATTGTGTTAAATTTTATGCGGAGTGGGTTGTGTGTTTTTGGGGGAATAGTGTGGGTAGTAATTTAACGTTATTAAAGTAATTATTAATTTTAATTTATTGGTATTTATAATTAATTTATTAATAAATCATTATTTAATTTAAATAATTATTTAATTGATAAGTATATTATTTTTAACCCCTACGCTATCCAACAGTTTCCCTACTGTTGCACTCTCTGGAGTGGGAATAGTAATTTTTACCCCTACGCTATCCAACACTTTCCCTACTGTTGCCCTCTCTGGAGTTGGAATAGCAATTATAACCCCTACGATATCCAACACTTTCCCTACTGTTGCACTCTTTGGAGTGGGAATAGTAATTTTTACCCATACGCTATCCAACACTTTCCCTACTGTTGCACTCTCTGGAGTTGGAATAGTAATTTTTACCCCTACTCTATCCAACACTTTCCCTACTGTTGCACTCACTGGAGTGGGAATAGTAATTTTAGCCCTTTCACTATCCAACACTTTCCCTACTGTTGCACTCTCTGGGGTGGGAATAGTAATTTTTACCCCTACGCTATCCAACACTTTCCCTACTGTTGCACTCTCTGGAGTGGGAATAGTAATTTTTACCCCTACGCTATCCAACACTTTCCCTACTGTTGCACTCTCTGGAGTTGGAATAGTAATTTTTACCCCAACGCTATCCAACACTTTTCCTACTGTTGCACTCTCTGGAGTGGGAATAGTAATTTTTATCCCTACGCTATCCAACACTTTCCCTACTGTTGCACTCTCTGGAGTTGGAATAGTAATTTTTACCCCTACGCTATCCAACACTTTCCCTACTGTTGCACTCTCTGGAGTGGGAATAGTAATTTTTGCCCCTACACTATCCAACACTTTCCCTACTGTTGCACTGTCTGGAGTTGGAATAGTAATTTTTACCCCTACTCTATCCAACACTTTCCCTACTGTAGCACTTTCTGGAGTTGGAATAGCAATTATAACCCCTACGCTATCCAACACTTTCCCTACTGTTGCACTCTCTGGAGTGGGAATAGTCATTTTTACCTCTACGCTAGCTAACACTTTCCCTACTGTTGCACTCACTGGAGTGGGAATAGTAATTTTTACCCCTACGCTATCCAACACTTTCCCTACTGTTGCACTCTTTGGAGTGGGAATAGTAATTTTTACCCCTACGCTATCAAACACTTTCCCTACTGTTGCACTCACTGGAGTGGGAATAGTAATTTTAACCCTTTCGCAATCCAACACTTTCCCTACTGTTGCACTCTCTGGAGTGGGAATATTAATTTTTACCCCTACGCTATCCAACACTTTTCCTCATGTTGCACTCTCTGGAGTTGGAATAGTAATTTTTACCCCTACGCTATCCAACATTTTCCCTACTGTTGCACTCTTTGGAGTGGGAATACTAATTTTTTCCCTCCGCTATCCAATATTTTTCTGTATTGTTTTAGTTAATGTTGTGTATAATTTATTTTTAAAACATTAAAAATATTGTAGTTTTTTAGGGGCCCATTACGATACCCGGCGTAAATAAATCCGCCAGGCATGGAAGCGGCAAAAATCCGCCCGCACACACCGCCTGAACACCGACCACGCCATTATGAGTACACAAACCGAAACCGCCATCGGCGGAAAAATCACACAAAATACCGCCCGCCATCGTCCGAGTCGGAGTCAAACCGCCCGCCACGGACGGAAACACGCACGACAACACAAAACCGCCCGCCCACACGGCCGACACACCGCACGTGAAATTACGATCGCACCGCCATGAGCGCGGAAAAACAACAAATATACCGCCCGCCAGCGCAAACAACGCCGATGAGAATCGACACGGCAGAAGCCATGGCGCCCACGTACCTGCACAGAAACCATCCGCACACAAAACCAATAGCACACAACATGGCCAACAAGTCCACACAGCAAGGCACACACAAATACACAAGCACAGTACACATCCCGAAAACACCCCCGGACAAACAAAAAATACAAAGGCCAGAACCCCAGACACAACACACCTGAAAACAACAGACCATGAGGACACACCCACATAGGTGAGTACAAAAGCAGCACTCCCACAGACCACAACCCCTTGCTACATTGCAAACCAGAGAGGAGAGGACACAGTGACACAGCAAGGACAGCAGCACACCACAGAAACGCACACATCACAACCACCACCACCACCACCAAACACCGGCACCACAAACCCCCTGCACATTACACAACACACACCGCACCAGCACCACAAACACCATGGCACCACAAAGGATGCCCAAGTTCACGCCCATGGAGCTGACGGTCATGGTCGACGAGATCATCAAGGTGTACCCACAAATCTATGGGAACATGGTCCAGCACACACCACTAGCCACCAGAAACAGAATGTGGACCCGGATCGTAGACCAGGTCAATGCAGTCGGGACCCTGCCCAGGAACAGAACCGAGATAAACAAACGTTGGAATGACGTAAAGAGCCTGGTCAAGAAGAAGGAGGGCAAAAACAGAGAGCTGGCTGCCGTCACTGGCGGAGGGAATCCCGCGCTCTTTAAGACCTTCAAAGCGTGGGAGGAGAAGGTGCGAGTCGTAATACATCCGGAGATCCTCGCCGGATTAGCAGGGGAGTGGAGGCTGGTAAGTACAAACTAATGTATACCAGCACACCGCTATGTACTCACATGCGCAACTACCATGCCACAGCTCCCAGGGACAAACACCCCCATGTCCAGCACACAATACACAACACATCACACACACATGCAACAGACACTACCACACACAGCCCAAACCGAACAACTGTAAGATGCGTGGGGACATGTGTACACTAAGCCAGCCACGTAACCACCAACAGGTCCCCAAATATGCCAGAAGCGCCACAACGAGCACCCACCACACCCATGTGTCCGCCACAGCTGCACTAACCGACAAGTAACAGGTAAGTGGCAGGAACACAAAGTGCAGTGGGTGGGACGGTGGACAGCCCAAGTACAACACACACCAGGCCCCAGTCCCACAGCACAGCAAGGAGGAGCATCCCCCACACCCCACAGCCACGTGTCAGCCACCGCAGTGCACAACGACAGCCGAAAGGCAGACATCACGGTCCACAGCAATCGGTGTCAGTGGGTGTCCAGCCACCCCCACGACCCACAACACCCCCCACCCCCACAGACCTGCAACATGGAGCACCCCCGCTTAGAGCCATGTGGCATCCAGTACAGTGCACGCACGAACAACTTGCAGGTGGGAAACTGGACAGAGCTGGATTACTGGAGGCATGAGGACCATAACACCACCAACACATGGGACATGTCACGTAGCACACGGACACGCAGCACCGCCCACCGTCACGAACAAGTGAACAATGTGCACACGGACATGAACAGCAGACTCACACCCCACATGACCCATCACAGACATAGCAACACCCAAGGAGCCACGTCTGCATGCACAAGCCACACTGAATATAGTCCCACACGGCAGCCACTGTGCAACTCATCACACACAACCGAAACACCATTGAAGTCCTGTCCATGTAGCCCCTACTGCCTGTCAACCCCACACCCCACAACTACGCCTATGTAAGACAAACAACACTAGACGCAACAGAGCGGAACAACATAAATGCACACGAACACCACTGAACCCATCAAACACACAGACACACCATGCACATACAACATACCATCCATCCCATCCGTCAGCCCCAGTCTCATGAAAGGCATGTCATCCGCACAGCTGCCACACATACAGCAGTCACGCTAAGACACATGCCCATGACCAACCATGTGCCAGAAGTCAATTAAGCGCACGACACACTGTGAGCAACAACACACAACATGGGCCACACCCCCCGAGCACTGCAGTGATGCACATGGCACAGGGCAGCACGCACACCAAGGAGATGGGACAACTGCAATACGTTGGCTGGCACACAACTATCACTCACTCATAACGATGCGTCCAATGCCATGTCCAGTAACCACAACAGACAGCAAATATGCAGGGCATGTCAGGCATGCACACACCTCAGACCATGCACTGTCATGCTGCCACAACACATGTCACGTTCGGCACCCATGGCTCACAGCATGTACCCCAAAAGCATATCCCCTCCCAAATGCGAATCTGGGGCATGGCCCCCATGTTGCCATATGCGTTCCTAAGCGTTCCATTTGAACCCCAAAAGCATATTCCATCCCAAATGCGAATCTGGGGCATGGCCCCCATGTTGCCATATGCGTTCCTAAGCGTTCCATTTGAACCCCAAAAGCATATTCCATCCCAAATGCGAATCTGGGGCATGGCCCCCATGTTGCCATATGCGTTCCTAAGCGTTCCATTTGAACCCCAAAAGCATATCCCCTCCCAAATGCGAATCTGGGGCATGGCCCCCATGTTGCCATATGCGTTCCTAAGCGTTCCATTTGAACCCCAAAAGCAAAGTACAAACCAGACCCAGGATGGGCCAGGAGCCCGCATACACCAGAGTCACAATGAGTAGGGGCAAAGCAACACACCCATCGGCATGGCCAATCCGTCCCATGCCACATGTGCACAGCACACAGTCCCATTGCCTAGCACACACAACTACAGATGCCACAGCCACACACTCGCCTCCGGGAAACCCATGTACGAGATTGCACGAACTGCCAATGTCAGACGACTAATACATACTTCGCCAGGTGCAACACAATAACAAATCTCATTCTCTCCACAGGTGACGAACTGCTGGACGCTGGGGATGGAGACAGCAGCCAGCACAGCCAGCCTACAAGCCCCCAACGAGGACACACGGATCTGGAGGATCTGTCCACCTCTTCGGACACGGACCACCAAGCTGGCCCATCTGGCGTGGCAGGGCCCAGCCGCTCCCCAGGACCCCTCCTACCCACCAACTCATCATCCAGGGATGCTGAACAGTCCCAGTCCCCTGCTGCCACTGTCGTTGCGGCCACACCCACGGTCATTGCGGCCACTACCACTGCCGCAACCGCCACCATCGCCGCACCGACCACCACCGCCTCCACCACCACCACGGCTTCGCTGGCACCAGCCCCAGCGCAGGTGGTGGCCCGGCCGACTGGATCCACCCTGGGAGCCACAGCGAGGACCGTGGTGAGAATGTGGCTAGTGGGCAGGCCGGTGGCAGCAGGACTGGTAGGAGGAGCAGGGTCAGGGAAACGCCAGCCTCCCCTGGGAGCCATGCCCTGCCTCAAATGGCCAGAGTCCTTGGGGCCTATGAAGAGGCCCAAGGACAATGGGCCAGGTCTGCTACTGACACGCGGGAGGTGCTGGGGGTGCTGAGGTCCATGGACGCCCATATGGGCCAATTCGTGTCCCGTATGGACCAACTCGTGGACCTCATGGGCCAGCTGGTGGTGGCGGTGGGGTCACAGGCAAGGCCAGCAACACCACCTCCGCCACCACCTGCTAGGGCGCAGGGTCGGCCAGCAGTGTCCACTTCCCTGCGTCCACAGCCAGTGAGCACACCTCACCCACCACCAGCAGGTCGCCACCACACACCCCCTCCCAAACGTGGAAGGGGCCGTCCGAAGAGGAAACAGATCTCCCGGGAGGACTTCGCACGCTCCAGTCGCAAGTGAGGCAGCCAGCCAGCCTTCCGCCAGCCTTCCTTGACCAGCCACTGCATTGACTTGCTCTACGATCCCACTCCACACAGCCATCTGGATGGCATGTGTGTGTTGGACTATGGACATAGAACCAGTGGGTACACCCTGATCATCACGCAGCCATGACCGACAGCTCATTGTCACTGCACGCACCACTTTTGTCATCACCTTACACACAATCACATGTCACAGTTTGTAATAAATGCACCTTTTTCACTAACTGCTGTTTGTGCCCTGTGTTTTATTTGTACGGAATACATCGGCCACCTTGGGCGGAAGGGCACCTGATGCGTGGCATGGCAATGGAATCCGGAGGGCCTGTAGGGACCTAGGGGTGGGAGACAGAACAGGAGCACATTCAATGAGTGTGTCACACACCCATCACACAGTACATGTCAACAACTACAAGCAATGTACACACATCGCACAGAGCAATAGGGCACAATGCCACAGTCACCAACAGTGGCATACTACCCTGGCCATGGAGCGTTGACACACTGCACGCAGTGAACATACGGCCACCCTGACACAGCACACACACACCTGCATAGATACAGACACATCATCCGTCGTACATGGACACTCACCGTCAAGTGAAGTAGCGGGCGATGAGCTGCTGGCGCACATTCCCAGCTTCCTCCTCTCCGCTGTCCACCTCACTCGAGCTGTCCTGGTCTGCGGGCTGGGGCCCTGGTTGATCTCCGTCATCCACAATGAGGGGGATCTGCTTCCGAATGGCCAGATTGTGCAGCATGCAGCACGCCACCACTATCTGGCACACCTTCTGTGGGGAGTAAGCCAGTGCACCCCCGGTGCGGTCCAGGCACCTGAACCTGGACTTGAGGAGGCCAAAGGTACGCTCGACCACACGTCTGGTCCTCCCATGTGCCTCATTGTATCGATCGTCTGCTGGGGTGCGAGGATTCCTCAATGGACTGAGCAGCCATGCCCCATTCGGATACGCAGAGTCACCTGGGTGTGAGGGACACAGAGAACCGTTGCTATTCCAACTGGACAGGGGACAGCATCGCACAACCAGCACGCTACACCACTCCACATACTCACCGACAATACAGCCACGATCCTGTTGCAGATTGGCCATCAGTCGTGGCAAGATGCTGTTGCGCATTATGTGTGCGTCATGTGCCGAGCCTGGAAACTTGGCACACACGTGGGTGATCACCATGTCCGCAAGGCACACCACTTGCACATTCAGGGAGTGCGTGTGCTTCCTGTTGCGGTACAGGTGCTCAGTGGCCTGTGGTGGAACAAGGCCAACATGTGTGCAGTCAATGGCTCCCACGACGTGTGGGATTCTGCCAAGGGCATAGAATGCACCCTTCACTGCCGCCAATTCACGAGCCCTGGGGAATCTGATGTACCTGTTTCGGTACAGCATCATGGCTGCCAGTACATCCCTCAGCACCTTGCTGAACATGGGCTGGGACATCCCTCCTCCACTGCCCACTGTGTGCTGGAATGACCCAGTGGCGAAGAAATGCATGGCGGCCATCACCTTAGCCGTGGGGGTGACAGCAGTCGGATACACCCTGCGGGGACGGAGATGGGGCTCTAACATGGCACACAGTCGATGCAGGGTTGGCCTGTCCAGCCGAAACTTCCTGATAACCTCTGTATCGTCCATGTCCGCCAGCAATTGGTATGGGCGGTCAATGTTCGGTCTCCGCCTGGGTTAAATGGCAGAGGACACATGTCAAAGCAACACGGCACATAGCAATTTCGCATACACATCACTGACATGACTGAGCAAGCACATGAGCCACAGCCCAGCTGTCAAGCTGGGACGGCACGGCCACAATACACTTACACAGGTCTCCCAACAATGGCAATGGCAAGTGAGACATACCACTGCCATGTGCATGCACATGGGGATCTAGGCCCCAATGACTTGCGGGCGTGCTGATGGGGACTGACTGCATATTCGTCAAGCGGCAACGCCACGGCAACATGAGTGTCTGCTGAGCATGGAACTGCTTCCGAGGCTGGATGAGTATGGCACACGACGACGACGATGTGGGCACAGGCTGAGCGGCCAAAACAAGTGGGACCTGTGGCACGAGGGGATATGAGACAGTAGTAGGTGTCAGCACTGCACCCTATGTACAGCACTGTACATTGTACATTGTACTCCACATTGACAGCCCCATGCCAAGACGGCTGTGTGCTTGCAGTCACACGTCACAGGTGAGTGGTTACATTGCACGTGCCAGGTGGCAGACGTACATAGTGGGAGCTGGCATGTGTGTGCATGTGTCTCCTGTTCAGGATCCACCAGATGGGCGCTGACTCTGTACTGACCATTGGACACAGCATGTTCCGTGGAAGGCTTGTGTGTGTGGGATGGTGGCACTGGATTTGCCTCCGTTGGGTGGGGGGCCATGCACAGGGCGGGTACGTCGATGATTGCGCATTGTTGGTCACGGTGGGTGCACCAACTAAGATGTGTTGCCCTGTGTTCAATTCCTATGTCCGCATGATGATGGACTGTGGATGTGGGCAGACTACACATTGGTCGATGTGCTGTCTATTTGCATGTGCCTTCACACCAGGCACAGCTGCCCCTGCACATGTGACCCCTGCTGGACTCGCTGCTGGGTCTGTGGAGCTGATGCACCTTCTGCGCGTGGGGCGGACAGCTCTCCTCACTTCCCTCATTGCGCATGTCATGTCTTTGCCGCAGGTGACATGGATCATGGAGGGCCCACATGTACGCGTGGGTAGGCTACACATGATTGTTCACTGGTCGCCACCCCCAGTCAGTGTTTCGAATGGGAAGGTTGTCGTGCTGGTGGTATGTTCGATGTGGCGGATGGGCGGGCCTAGGTGCGGGCTTACATTCCGGACATGGGGGGTAGTTGGATTGGCGACTAGTTGCAGTACACACGGGACACGTCTCTTCCTTTCCACATCTGGGTCATCCCTTGTACTAACTGACAGTGATACAGTCATCTTCGCCCCAGCCCTCATGTCCTCCCCTCGCCCCCCAATATGCATGCTCACCTGCGAGGCTAGCGCTTGCACAGGCAGCCCCAAGCTCGCACCAGAGAGGGCAAGGAGTGTATGTGTGGGTCCAGTTGCACGAGTGGGCTGTCTCAGGGTATGATGTGTGGCGGGACGCCGTCCACCTGCGTGGTGCCCCAAATGGAGACCCGGCCTGCATGGACTATGCATCACAGTCTTCGCCTTCCGGATCCGCCACCTGCGACACCCAGTGGCTGTGGCTGCCCTTGCGGCCAGGCCGCGTCCGTCTGTGGCTGATGGCCCACACATTCACTCTTTGGCCTCTCTGGGGAGGGCTCGGGGGTGGTGGCGCACGCGCTTGCACTTAGTCGCAATGGCATGTGGCGTGGTTGGTATGATGGGCAATGGATGGGATGGTGCAAGCCACCTCCCGTGACGTCAGTGCTGCTCGTGCTGTGGTGCGTCCCCCTACACTTCCATTTGACTTGTGCCATGCTAGACGTTGAGGTTCTATTGCCTGCGTGATATGACCAGGAGGAGCGCGAGGAGACCTGTCACACACCATGCTCCACTGCCATCCCGTGCCCTGTATCGCCTGTGCGGATTGACTATGTTGGGGTTACACCTGGTCGACTGGGGCTGTGTGTGCCTTGTCAAGGGGCATGGCGGGCGCACAACAGGATCCAGCTTGTCCACAGAGGGTGGGCTGAGGTGCGCCTGGTACCGCTTTGTACGTGTGCCCGGCTGCTGTGCACACACGTGTTCACTCCCCCCCGACAGGTGTCCTCTCACAATGCCCAGGGAAGCGGTGGTGTACTGTTCATGACCCCTCCCAACACGGCGTGCTCCAACTTGGCATGTGCGCATCTACCCGTCACACCCACCCACCTGAGCACTGCGTCCATACGACTTCACACGACACATGTGTGTCTTCCACAGTAGTGCTACTCATTTGCGTTGACATCCAATACCAGTGGACTACATGGTCATGTCACGACTGCCGTGTACTTCACATACTCTCATCCTCTCTCATTCGTACTTGTGAAATGAGTCAGCGGAGACAGTTTTGGTTTCAGACATTATATTGAGTCTTCTGTCCTCTGTGATGCAGTATAGTGGACACTACTGGCAGCGGAATACATGTTGAGGATATACTGAGCATGATTGCAAATGGGATAGGGTGTGGGGTTACATGTGATTGGCTGTTGCATGTGGGATGTGGGCTTCAGAGTGACATCTGCTTGGCCAAGGCTGTGCTAATGTACATTTACGTATAGCTGCGGAGCTGCGGACTTTGACACAGACGGTATACATGTAGCCTACCAGACCGCTTGGCATCATGGGCACAGTCCATCTCAGTTCCATGTGACAGGTTTGCCGCGGTTGTTCCTCATGCACGCGTGCATGTGAGATGACATCAGGGCATGTGCTTGCGTGCATGCAGCGGCGTGCCACTTGTTGTTGCACTGTGGTGGTTACTGGACATGTCACAGTCACTGGGGTCGTGTTGTTGTTGTATGCACTTGTCGTCCATGCAAAGGTCCTGGTATGGGATTCCCGGGCGGGGGTGGGAGGGGTGCAGCACCCACAGACTCCAGGCGACCTATTCATGTCCACTGAGCGGTGTGTGTGTCCATGGGCGCTGGATCCATGTCGTGTCCTGGTTGTTCGTGCAGTTCCGTCCATGTGGGTGCGATACACAGAGCCCATGCCACTGCCTCCCACGATGCATGCGGTGTTCCTGGATGTGATGGGGAACAGTGTGCATGTCCCGGTCATATCCGATGTCATGGCGATGTCGTTGATGGTGTGGTTACAGTTGCCGGTCGTTTGGTATGGCTGTTGTGGTGGTGACTGGCCAGTCCGTGCGGAAGCTAAGCATGGGTGCGGGGTTGGACATCATAGGTCAATCGGGGAACCTGCGTTGTGGTCCGACGAATTTACAGGTTGTCAGGTATGCGATGCCGTCCAGCAGGGCTTCCATGTCATTGGTGGTGTACATGTTTGCCAGCCAATGTAGCGGATGGTGGCTGTCAAGGTGTTGTTCGTAAGTTGTCCCTTGGAGGACCATGATGGGGCATGCTGGGTGACATTCGATGTAGCTGTTCTCGATGATCCGTCGTGTGGAGGCACAGTGGTCCCATTTCAGTGCGGGTGCGATGTTGGCCACATACGCCATACCCCCATAGGCAGAGCAGGCCCTGTCGTGTGCGTCCAGAGGGAGGAGTAGTGGTAGCAGGTCCGCCTTCAGACATGCCGGGTTGGAGAGGCATATCTCCACGGGATGCTGGTAGGGACACCTCCGACAGTAGAAGACGGGCATGACGCAGCTGAACAATGTGATGCGGTAAGTCAGTCGGTAACTTACGTTCAGCAGGGACAGGAGATCGCATCCCAATGTATGAAACAGGTTGGTTTTGTACAGCTTGAGCTGTTCGGCGTAGTTGGGTAGGTGTGTTGCGGTTGCCATTTCGCAGCGGTGCGTTGTGGTGGCGTGCTCCGGCTGTGTGTGCAGTCTGCAATGTGCACGCTCCGAGGTTGCTGTGAGCTCTGTGTAGTCGTAGGGAGACAGGACTTGTGTTCTGTTGGCTTGTTTGGAGGACACGGGCCCTCTTCCCACATGCTTCTCAGACAGTTCAAGGTCAGTGATGTGTGACTCCTTCCAATTAACTTGCATGTGGCCGACATGGGGGAGTGTTTTCTTCTTTCTTCCCCGTCCGTTGTGTGCTTCTGTGATATGCGCTATCTGCCCTGTGGTCGGTCTCCTCGGCATGCCTGTGTTGGTCTATTCTTGGACAATGGCTGTATTCACCGGCTTCTGTCGTAGGGCTGTGGTTTCGGAGTTGGAATGGAAGGTCATTCAGTGCTGTCTGCTCTCCCTTGTGTGGGCGGCAGGCTGCCTTTCCGCTCTGCGTTGGCCCTTGTGTGTGAATGTTATTCTTGGGCCACCTGTTGTCGGTCCCCGGGCTCTTTGGTGTTCCGTTTTATATGTCTTGTTCATATGTGCAGGGTGGTATGGGTGTTTCAGTGTGGTACTGGCGTTCCTCTTCCCGAAGGGGCCCTGCTTCTCCTAGTTGGTGTTGCCGCCGCTGTGTGCTACGCCATGTTTGTTACACCGGGGTGTGTCCTGCAGTTGCGTGTCTTCACTGACATGTGTGCGTCGGTTGTGTGGCGTTGGGTGTTGTCCGTGAATTGGGCGTTGGGGACATGTCTGTGGCAGGCCTGTCACGTGTCATGTGCGTTCGGGGTGGGGCTGATGTGTGTGCTGCTTGGTTGTGTCCCTGTGTCTGTGTGCGACGCATGCATGGCGCTGCGGTTGGCCTCTGCGTTGTGCGCATGTGTGGCGGCGTCATCGCCGCTTTGGGGCCGTGACGGGGTCGTTGGTTCCTAGTCCCAGGTGGTGTGTACACATGTGTTACGCGATGTTACGATTTGGCCTGTGTGTCATATGTGGATGCAATGGTGGATGTGTAGTGTACACGCGCTGGTGGGGGTTGTCCGCTTTTTCCGCCCTTGCACTGTGTGCGCTGTTTGCGTGCACTTGTTGTGTGTGTGCCTACCTGCGTCTCCGCGGTACGTTGCGTCCTTGGTGGTGCATCAGCAGGAGCATGGGGAGGGCCTGCAGTGCTGGATTCATGCTCGTGGGAGCCGCTTCTTCGTTGTCCGTGCTCGGCGTCCGTGTTACCGCTTCGGTTTGTCGTACGGTATCTCTTGGCCGTGGGAGCCGTTTGTTTGCGGCATCGTAATTTATGCGCCGGGCGGTACGTGTTTCGTCGGACGGTGTGTGTCAGTTGTGCTGCGCCGCTACGTGTACGGGCGCACTTTGATGGCGGACGGTGTTGCTGGCTTGCCGGTGTTTGGCCTACTTTTCGCATCGTAATTGGGCGGGCATGTGGACTGCTGCGTGCCGGCGGTAACTGGTGGTTTTTGCATCCGCCAGCACGGCGGTTGTGCTTCCGCCCGCCATCGTAATGGGCCCCTTAGTTATTATTTTTAAACATTTTTAAATATTTTTAACTGTTTCTTTTAATTATATGTATTATTTACTTTATTTTACATTATTTTTTTAACATTTAAAAAAAACTATATTTTTTACAACGATATTTTTGACATCGATATTTTTTTCTCGATATTTTTGTACTTACCATGATGTAGATAGGATGTCGATATTCTTGACTTCAATATTTTTGTCACGATATTTTTGTACCTCGATATTGTTGTAGTCGATATTTTGTCCGTGATTCGCGACTGCGACACGCGTTGGGCAATTCATCCTCCTGAACCCCCTGTGTTACAGAGAGGCATCGCAAGCTACAATAAGCCCTGGGAGCTGCATAGTTTAGCCAAGACGTACCAGATCTACAAATTTCACATAGCACACGACCCAGTAGCCTATGGACATGGGTAAAGATGATATTAAACAGTCTAAATTGACTTTTGACAATAAGAGACTCACAAGGCATACAGAGATGGAGGCAGAGGGGGACGCTGATCGTGCTACCAGCGAAGCAGCAGATGATCAGGGGTACGACCTCCGCACACTCTTGTTGGAAATGAAGTCCAGTCTAAAGACCATCGACAACAAGCTTGACGTACTCACCTCTCAACTGGACCAAGTTAAGAAGCAGGTAGACACACACGAGACCCATCTGGATCAGCTAGAGAATCGCTCCTCGGACTCTCATGATTTTCAGGTTGAGACTATGGAGCAACTGTTGCAAATGGACAAGGTACTAAGCCTGATCAGAGCTAAAAACGATGATTTAGAAGCCAGGTCGCGTCGGAATAATCTCCGAATAACGGGCATTCCAGAGACGACCGCCATTTTCAAAATGGAAACCTACGTGGATGAGCTGTTGCGTGAATTGTTTGGCCCTGACCTCTCTGCGGTCTTCACCGTCGAGAGGGCCCACTGCACCATTGGGCCCCAAGCCGCCAGTAGGAGCTCCATCCAGGCCAATCTTAGCTCATCTACTAAACTATCGGGATAGTGATACCATTCTGTGCCTGGCCAGAGAACGAGGAAGCATCAACCACAAGGGAAACACGGGGGCCGATTCCGATCTCGGCCGGTAGGGCTCCGAATCGGATTCGGCTTTACCGGATCCGATTCGGAAGCCTTTTTCCCGACCGATTCGTACAGTCGTCCCAGCGAGCAAGTACGATGCGAGCGCATGCGAAATCGCCGACCGACTCGTTCCCGGGTCCCAACCGCTCCGACCGACTCATACGGACACAGCTCGCACCACGCAATGGAGACGTTTCCCGACCGAGCAAGTACGATGCGCGCTTCGAACAGCCCGACCGACTCGTAGCATCCGGCTCCAAAGAGCTGTCGGAGCCGGACTTCGGGGTCCGTGTCGGACCCCCCTGCACGCGTAGCCGTACGAGTCGCACACAGGGGGGACCCAAGGGCTCCCCTAAAAATGCATGTACGGTGCGAGTCGCACCGACGCGTACCCACTGTAGGGGGCCCCCCTGTTCACGACGTACCCATTGAGTCAATGGGAGCCCGTGTACGCGTTGTACGACCGGCTCCCATTGACTTCAATGGGAGTCCGACCGAATCGAGTCGGGCAGCATACGGCCGCATCGTACTCGCTCGGTCGTACTGCAAGAGTCCGGCTCGGTCGGAAATCCCTCCGGATCCGGCTCGGTCGGAGAGATTTCCGGCCCGAATCGGAAACGGCCCCACAGTCTCGTTCTACACCTGACTTTACCCCTGCGGTGCAGGTGGCGCGCCGGGAATTTGTACCTGTTAAACGCATTCTACTACAGGCGGAGGTCCTATACACCCTGCTATACCCTGCTAAATTAAGAATCACACATGAAGGCTCTGTTCACCACTTCACAGACGCAAAATCCGCAATGAAATTTGCCAAGCACATGGGTGGGCAGAAGCGCGCTGCAAGATCTGCGAAAAGTCAATCCTCGGACACCAGCCTCAGTCACAACGATTGAAACTCTACATATATGAGCCGGGAATAACCGCTCACTACTGGCCCTATCTCTACATGCGAACTGTGTTTATAAGTGAAGAGGGCATTGACACACGAGAGAACTTGCAATCAGAATGAAGTAGGCGGTAACCTTTGGCACAGCGTCCCTGTACATTGACCGCTGGCTCTCCTTCCTCAGCTCGGCCACCCCGCTTAGTGGCAGGGCTGTATGCCGGTGAACCCATGCATCCAGGGAGAGCTCCCATTTTTAGCTTCCAGACACATATCTGGAGCGTAATGTTAAGTTTGTTTAGAAGGGGGGGTTTCATAGCACAACCTGATTGGAGGATTGGTGTGGGAGGTGGGTGGGAAGGGAATGTTTTTGTTGGAATTTTAGTCAGAGCTGCACTAACTGAACGCAAACCCAAAGGTTGGCACCGTAGGTCTCATGACACCACTGTGCAGACCCTGCATTTAGGTATTAAGATGTCCTGGAAACCTAGAGAGACGGCCCACTGTGGGACTATGAAGGGAATCAAACGGCCTAGGAAGATCCTAGCTCACCAACATATACACTTTGATGCGCCATGACAACTTACAGTTTCATAACTTGGAACATCAGAGGGTTAAATGATTGTAGGAAAACTAGGCTTGTCCAATCCTACTTACTCAGGCATCATATTGATGTATGTTTCTTGCAAGAGACCCACTTAAATAGTACATCACATTTTAAACTACAACACAAAGGATGGGGGCACACTTATTCTTCCATATATTCTAATTATGCGAGAGGGGTGGCTATTTTAATACGACAAGGGTTATACTGGAAAACAATTGAATCACATACTGTTTTGTGATTTTAAGTGCCGTGCTTGGAAGAGCGAAGATGACCCTAGCGGCAGTCTATGGGCCAAATATTGACCGGCCTGACTTTTTCCAGAACACATGGGCTAAAATCAAACTAACTGGGTGCAACACCATAATATGGGGTGGTGACTTCAACACAGTGTTAAATGACGCCTTAGAGAGGAAGGGGACATCCTGCAAACAGCACCCCAACTCGAGCGACACACTAAATGCCATAATATCAGATGGTAATTTGACATATTTATGGAGGCAGCGACACCCGGGCATTGCCGAGGGCACGTGTATCTCGGCGCACCACAGCGCTTGGTCTAGGTTAGACTACTGGCTGGTGTCCCGGGATATAGAGGCATGGACAACAGACATCACACACCACCCTAGGACACTATCAGAACATGTTCCCTGCCTTTTACGACTGATCATCCTGGACGCACCTCAAAAAATGTATAGCTGGAGGCTCTCCCCGAACGCCCTACTTGACTCTGCATTTCGAGAAGGAATACGGGGAGATATAGAAGAATACTTTACATTGAACACAGGGTCTGTCTCCACACAGGCCTCTCTGTGGGAGGCATTAAAAGTGGTGATTCAGTGGAAGTGCATAGCCCGTCATGCTGGGGTACTGAAGGCTATTAGAGGTACACTAGTCACCCTTGAAGCACGCATTAAAGAGATTGAATCACAGTACTATGCCACTGACGATCCCAGTCTATTATCATCACTTAAAGAGAAAATCACAGAGTTTGAAGAGGAGGTGCAGCGTTAGGTGAAATTTATGGGCAATTATACACAGGCAAGGCGCTACAGGGAGGGTGATAGACCAGGCAGAACCCTTGCAAGCATGCTTCGGGTGCCGCGTAACGCCACATATATAACCGAGATCATGGGAGAGAACCAGATACTCATTAGATGCCCTCAAGAAATACTGGATCATTTTGCACATTTCTATTCCAATCTATACACAACTACCCATCAGACAACTCCAGCGGAGCTCCAACCCTATCTAGATTCCATAGAGCTGTTGTGGCTCGGAAGGGAGCATAGAGCATATCTGGACGAACCCTTTACCTCTGAAGATATTCTTCAAGTCATTGATAGTCTGCCCTTAGACAAAGCCCCAGGCTCAGATGGCTTGACAACTGCGTTCTATAAGGCATACGCGACCACACTAGCACCCCACCTGCTTGCAGTATTTGAGGAAGCACAAACATCCGGTATACTTCCTCCAACAATGCGTGAGGCGATTATACAAACATTATTGAAACCCAGAAAGCCCAGTCACGAGCGAGACTCTTATCGGCCCTTATCATTAATTAATATCGACGCCAAGATTTACGCAAAATTGCTTGCAAATAGACTACAACCACTGCTTCCTTTGATAGCCCGCCAGATCAATCAGGCTTCATCCCCGGAAGATCCACGGCACATAATCTCCGTACCTTCTTCACGGTGCTGCATAATTTGAATCCATGTACACTGGCGCTTGCGGCGTTCCCAGATGCAACCAAGGCGTTTGATACGCTGGAGTGGACATATTTATTTGCCATATTGGGGAGGCTGGGGATCAGTCCAGTATTTATTACGCAAATACGATTGCTCTCTGCGGAACCCTCTGCCAGGCTTTGCATGAATGGCATGCTATCAAGCCCATTTCGAATCACACGGGAAACTAGGCAGGGGTGCCCTCTCTCCCCCCTCCTCTTTGCCATCGCGATGGAGTCACTAGCGACGCGGCTGCAACAGCATCATGAAGGAAGTGGCCCGACTAGGGTCACCCGGGTCACTAATGACCACCACTCAGCCTTCTGTACCAAATGAAGAGTCGGTCAGACAGTAGAGAATACAAACCAATAACTGTTTATTGATATACACTCAGAGCGGAGCCCGGTCTGCCCAGTCGCTAGGAGTGCTGCAGAGAGGACTGAAATCAACAAGCATAAAGATACATTATGTACATTTCGTAACTGGGCTAGAACACGCCTACAGTGAAATTTTCCAGGCAGGTGCAGCTAAACAGTGAAATACAAAAAATGGTTTCAGCGCTCCTATCATTTACAAAGTATTTCAATTGCAAGGTCGTTCCATTCGGGCCCGTCACCAGACTAGTGGGAGAGGGCCTCTATCTAGTGAGAAAGGTATGCGCTAATAGGAACAGTGTACTCATTACGGGAACAAGTCTAGCATAGGAGAAACAAAACTTACAGTGGAGTATTTCTCAGAATTGAACTAGATCAGTTTCAAACAGCCTAAAAGGGCGCCGGATAAAGAAAATGGCGCAGCGAATGCTAACTTACATAGGGCAATGCACAAACAGGAACATTTCTATTCTAACAGACCCTCCTTTTAGCATGAGCTAAAACATTTTCTAACGGCAACAGAAAAAATAGGAAACCATAAACAATAATATGAATGCACAGCAATAAATTCTTAGGAGCACTCCATAGTGTCAACATCAGGAAAGGAAACTGTGAGGAGGGAAGAATTCTCGAAAATGCCCTCGTCTATATTCATGAGGTCTTCAATTTCCTTCCATACCATAATTGCAGCATTGGTATCATGAATCGATACTTTCTTCTTAGGGATGAGAATAGTGGTGCAATAGGAGCAACAGAAAGGAAGGCACTGGATAAGGGCACAGCAAAGCACCAATATCACTATCAGGTAAATCACCTTTTCAAGAATCCAGCCCCAACTACCAAAAAGAGACCAACTCCAATCTCCACTTTCCATGCCCTTGACATTCTCGAGGATATCTAAGATGTGTTTGATAATATTCTTTTCCATATTCTTGATCCCGACTACACACTGGTCTCCCACTACTGCGCATACACCACCACTGTTGGCTAAAATGAAATCAACTGCGTATCTGGTCTGTTCTGAATATATTCGCATACTCTCCAACTGAGTGGTGAAGTTGCGTAAAGCTGCCACAGTAGTATTAGATAAAATTTGCAGGTTGCACCCAAAATATTCTCTAACGTTCTCACCCCTGGCCATAGAGGTACCACCCAAAGTGAAAATAGATGAAAGGATGTATCCAAAAGCTATTCCATTACTATAATTTTTTACCTTGATATCGGTCACTCCCTCACAAAATTCTTTAGTCAAAGTCCGTTTAACCCAGCGTACATTAGGCTTAGCATATTTACAAGGCACACCTAAGGGCAACACCATCCCAAGAGCTACATCGTCTGTACCATTATGGGCGTTTGAATATGTACCATTAGACAAAAAGTAAAACCCCAGGTGTGCATAGATCGGCTATTCATAATCCACTGCGGCCTATCTAGTATTTATCCCAAAAGTACTCGGATCTTTGTCATTCACTAAAGTGATCGTATTCTTGTACAGCACTATTCCAGAACAGTCGTTATACAAAGAAGTGTCTGTGCTATTTACGATAGGGCAGCAAGCAGGATAATAACCAGCCTCCCGGGTAACTATCAATTCCTTATAATGCCAGCCCACCAAAGTAACATTCTGTTCTTCCATATAAAAATTGTCGCGATATGTATTATTATCACAACCTGGATAACCCATTCCCAGTGGCTTTCTATAATATAAACAAGGTCCTAGATAGCCGAAACCAAAACTCCCTTCATTTCTGTAAATTGGGGTGGACGAGTATATATATAGTTTACGAGTGACAATGGATATGCAGTCCATAAATTAGTGACAGATTCAGTGGGGTAACAAGCTGTCCCTTCTCCAAAGAATCTCTTATGTGTGTCTAGAAATACATTACTCGGGCTGTTCTGTTCCTTTTCGGGGAAATAACCTTACCCTTGCTACGTAAAGGCATAGTTTGATCATTTTCCAAAGCCCATGACACTCCACACAATATTATTATCAGCAAAACCAACAGAGCAACACATGCAATTTTTTTTTCCGGGCCCACACCATATCATGCTGAACAACAAGAATCATTGCCTGCTCTTCCTCAGCAACCGGTCTGCCAAAATGATGCATAACGGATAATAAAAAGGGGGGGCAAAAATGCAAGAAATCATACAAGTTCCCAGTGTCCGTCAGAGCCTCACTGGTACAGGCTCCTATTGTCCATCAATACGTTGGCACTCTTGAGCACCGGCAGTGGAGCTTGCTCTGTCCTAAGCTCTTTGGATGAATTCCACGTTAATCAAGGTGGTATACCTTCAAGGTATACATCAGTCTTCCATAACTAATGTTCGAACAACTAAGATAAAGTGAGCAAAACGTTCTACACTAGTTTCAGCTAATTCCGTGGCTACCACAATTCAGTGCAACTTAACTTATGCAGTCCATCCCTAATCTCTTTTCTCCTTAGAATCTGTATCCCTCAGCCGAGGGCGCAAATTGTACCTGGTAGCCCCAGGCACAGCGTGATCAATGAACAAAGGCTCTTGGATAGCTTGTATTTCCGGGCGAACAGCCTCATTTAACACATTCTCATTTTCTTTATCCGTTTGCGTCCACGTTAGATGGGCATCGCTGAAAGGAACAAACCTGGGCACCTGTTCGCACTCCGTGTTCCCAATGCCGTCTTTGACCCACTGGCCGTATGGTAACGGCAAAGGAATCCTACGACAGTGCAATGCGTGGACCCAGTTCTTACGGCCAGTAACTTTCACAGCTGTACGGGTCACCAACAAAATCTGTTCAGGACCTTTCCAGCGCGGCTCCAAACTTTTCTTCCTCTGGAAGTTCTTTATTAAAACATAGGGGCCGATTCCGATTCGGGCCGGAAAACATACCGACCGACTCGGTACGGGAATGTTGTCCGACCGACACGTACCGGCGCTGCCCGACCTGCGTAGTACGATGAAATGCATGTGAATCATGACCGACTCGTACGGAACACAAGCCGAACGACCGAACCGCACAGAAACAAGCTATCCGGACGGGAAACTACGCGAATCGAACCGACCGACACACACCAGGAATGAACCCAACAGAAACGTACCCGCGAACTCCGACCCGCGCAGTACGATGCAATGCGTGTAAAACCAGACCGAGTCGCACGGAGCCCAAGCCGTACGACCGACACGCATACAAAACACAGCCGAAGCAACCCAATACTCCGCGACCGACGCGTACGCCGCACATGAAACCCAGCAGAAAGACAGCGTGAAAGACTCGGAGAAGCTCGCACAAGACAACTGCAGCGTCCGACTCGGTCAGAAGAACGTCTCCTACATGCCCAAAAAATACAAAGGGAAAAATACAAAAAAAAGGGCCAAACAAGCAATGACAAAGTCAATAAATACTGGGGAAAAAAAACATGGAACAAAGACACACCCACAACTCCAACCATATAAAGGCCACAAATCCCTACCATGATCCTTTGCAAATTCAACTGACCTGCCAGCACAGAACACCATCAGACAGCAACCACAGACACACTCACAACTCATCCATCACACAAGCCACACACCATTAGCACCTCACAAATAGCACCCTCACATACACCCAGCAAAACCGACACTCACCCACCCTCACTTGCACACTAACACACACATCAATCCCCACCACCACCCATCACCATGCCCCCAAAGAAGAATCCAAAGTTCCTAGACAGTGAATTGGAAGTCCTGGTAGATGAGATCCTCAGGGTAGAGCCACAGTTGTTTGGTACATTGGTCCAACAGACCCCCATGTCGCAGAAAACCAAGATGTGGGAGAGGATCGTCGACAAGGTGAACGCACAATCACCATGTTTGTGCACAAAGGAAGACATCCAGGACAGGTGGTATGATGTGCGCAGGAGGGTCAAGGCCCTACTCAAGAAGGATTACGCCTTGACTCATCGCACTGGCACTGGCCCTCCTGCCAAACCAGTATACCTCAGGCCCTGGGAGGAGAAGGTGCGGGCCATCCTACCACCAGAGAGCGTACATGGACTATCAAACATCCCAGAGCCTGGTGAGTACACAACCAATATACCCAATATTGTGTGACAATACACACACATCACTGTCAAGGGGATACTCAAACCATGCAACCTTAGCAAATCCACAGCAACCAAAAGATAATCATCCCAAGATGTGTATGTTAGTCAGATAAACACAATACATGCCATCTCATAGTGATATGTAACTGTGTCATGACATGTACAAACATAACAACAAATAGAGCAAGGCAGTGGCACAAATATAACCAACAAACACAGTCAGATATTTTGCCACCACTAGAACACCACCTCACAGGGAAGCTCACTGAAAGGAAGGAATTCTGTGTATGCTGGTGAAGTGAGTGTAGCCAATAGCATGATGGGAGTTGTAGTCACAGATATTGGTCACCCTCACAATTGGCCCATCAACACCACTCTGAACCATGCTCACATCACAGGGAGTGGAAAAGAACTGACAAGATGGCTGACACTGGGTACTGCTGTGGGGAGCACAAGGCCCTGCTGGGAACTGTGCAACAACCAACAGCAGGACACCACTGACTGACATCCTGAAAGCCAACTTGCACTCCCTGCAATGGAAGCACGTTCCATGGTGGGATATCTGGCTGGGTGGGAAGGAGGACTGACAGCTCTGACCATAGTTACCAGCAGCTTTTCTCACACACCCCCTTAACACAAACTCCACACAACTCACCTGGGAGAATGCATTGCCTCACACTCTAATTAAATATCCCACAAAGAACTACCACACTGGGTTATGCTCTGTGAAGCATAGGGACACTTTTGGGACTTGTAGCCAAACAAACGCCAGGACAACACTGTCAGCCATCCTGTCAGCACAGGCACACTACCCCACAGGGAAGCAGAGTCAAAAGGAAGGAAGTATGTGCATGCTGGGAAGGGGGTGTAGGCAATAGCATGATGGGAGTGGTAGTCACAGCTCAACATCCCCCACCCACATGGCCCAGCAAGCTCACACTGAAGCATGCACACCTCACAGGGATTGAAAAGCCACTTCAAAGATGTCTGACAATGGTGCTCTGTTGTGGGGAGCACGAGGCCCTGCTGGGAACTGTGCACCAACAAACAACAGGACCACACTGTCAGCCATCTTGCCATTGCTGTCACACTCACACACAGTGAAGTCCACTCAAAAGGAAGGAAGTATGGGCATGCTGGGAAGGGGGGTGTAGGCAATAGCATGATGGAGTGGTAGTCACAGCTCAACATCCCCCAGCCACATGGCCCAGCAAGCTCACACTGAAGCATGCACACCTCACAGGGATTGAAAAGCCACTTCAAAGATGTCTGACAATGGTGCTCTGTTGTGGGGAGCACGAGGCCCTGCTGGGAACTGTGCACCAACAAACAACAGGACCACACTGTCAGCCATCTTGCCATTGCAGTCACACTCACACACAGTGAAGTCCACTCAAAAGGAAGGAAGTATGGGCATGCTGGGAAGGGGGGTGTAGGCAATAGCATGATGGGAGTGGTAGTCACAGCTCAACATCCCCCACCCACATGGCCCAGCAAGCTCACACTGAAGCATGCACACCTCACAGGGATTGAAAAGCCACTTCAAAGATGTCTGACAATGGTGCTCTGTTGTGGGGAGCACGAGGCCCTGCTGGGAACTGTGCACCAACAAACAACAGGACCACACTGTCAGCCATCTTGCCATTGCTGTCACACTCACACACAGTGAAGTCCACTCATAAGGAAGGAAGTATGGGCATGCTGGGAAGGGGGGTGTAGGCAATAGCATGATGGGAGTGGTAGTCACAGCTCAACATCCCCCACCCACATGGCCCAGCAAGCTCACACTGAAGCATGCACACCTCACAGGGAGTGAAAAGCCACTTCAAAGATGTCTGACAATGGTGCTCTGTTGTGGGGAGTACCAGGCCCTGCTGGGAACTGGGCACCAACCAACAGCAGGACACCACTGACTGACATCCTGAGAGTCAACCTGCACCCACTGCAAGGGTGGCATGCTTCATGGTGGGAGAACTGGGCTGGGGGAGAAGGAGGTCCGGATGTCAACCAAATACCAACAATGCTGGTCATGCACACACCTCAACATCCACATTGAAATGCATCAGGTTGGCAGGACAATGAGCCACACCAATATCAACCTCTGACTGTGACAACTTAGGACAATGCAATGTACAGGGCCGCATCCAGAGGTACAGTCACAACTGTCATGTGTTTGAACCATTGATGCCTGCAGAAACATAACATACATTGTGTGTCTCTTCCAAAAACAGGTGATGATGGGGACACAGCAGCAGATGAGGAGGAGTCCCTGTCCCAGGCTACGGGGGACCCCGAGCTCTCTGGTGTGGAACAGCCTCTGCCCTCATCGGATGGCGAAGACCAACCTGGCACCTCCGGTGGGAGTCATCATGCAGCACCAGCAGGACCACCATCTGCACCCCCTGCACCCATTCCTCCAACATCTGCCAACACACAGACCACCCCCGCCGACACGGACAGACCAAGGACACTGGATGACAACAGCACAGGGTCCCCAGCCCACCGTGAAGCAACAGACAACAACCCCAGTACCAACCCCCAAGGGGGCCTAGGGTCACTTGTGCGTGCCACCGCAGGTCCCGCACGTGTGGCCAGGGGTGGTGGGAGGGGTGGTAGGCAGAGGTCGCTGTTTGCAGAGGGGTCTGGACTGCATGATGACCCACAACTGGCACGCAGTGCTGATGCGTACCAGAATAGCACCGGAGAGGTCAGCCAGGTAGTGGGGATCCTCAAGGACATTCAAAAGCAGCAGGCTGCCCACCATGCCCGCTTGGACTCCCACATGTCCCGTGTGGAGACACACATGTCCCGTGTGGAGACACACATGTCTGGCATGGAGTCCAAGTGGGACACATTGGAAGAACTGACAGCGGTGCAGAGGGACATATTGACATGCCTCTGCCAGATTAGCACCAACATGTCCACACCTCCCTGTGTGCCCACAACATCTGGTGCCGCAACAACTGCAACTGCCACAGGGAGGAGGATGACTCTGGTGGAAAGTCCTCTGCACCGCAGCGGCCTGCACGTGAGGGTCCCCCAGAAAGAAGAGGGGTCGTCCGAGGAAGGACAACTGAGAGGCCGATGGCCATGTACATCCCCCAGGAACCCAACACCTGTTCCGGAAATTCTCCTTTGTGTGCAAACTGTTCACCCTGTCGAATGCAACACAACTCTCCCACATGACATGGGGAGTTTAAGTTGGACTAATGTATCAGATGACTGTGGACTTTACTCAGGACATTTCTGCTACCAACACTTCCAACTCATCTGGGAACTTTGGATTCCAATACCAATATACAGCACCCACCATCCTGTGCACTATCCTCACACATGTATGTAAATAAACTCACTAATACACCATACTTGCCTCTGTTGTGATTTCAACGTTGTTTTTGTCATGGAGATGATGATCTGCTAAATGACACTGTGCATGCTAACTGCCACAGCAAGTTCAACACCGTCATGTGAGTCATGGCGACGTGACACATATGAGGGAGACACACCACTAGGGCTACACAACACATAGACACCAGGGCCATCTGACTCATCGCCTACACTGATGTTACCAGGAAATACAGTGGAATGCACAGACACCACACCTATTCAGAGTCTGTGTGAACTAGCCCACAGGTGCAGTAAAGCAAATGTCAGTCAGATGTGTGACCACAGACAACGCACATCCCAAAGTGAAGCACATGTTTGTAACATGTTGTTTCCACTACAAATGCAAGGTAATCCCACGTGGCAGTGGCCACACAGTCAACAAGTGTAGAAGAAATAAAGTCCAGGGGTGTGTGGCACATCACCTGTAGGGAAACGACTGCTTCCACCCTGAAAGCTGAATCATGATGTCGGGGGATCCGAGTTGACCAAACAACTCTGAAAGTACCCTGTGAAGGACAGACATGACACACAGTCAAAAGCACTGAAGAACAGGACAGAACTGCAATACTCATGCCCAATACATGTCACAATATACCTACACAAAACCAAGTTAGCATGTCAACACTGTTGGGGAGTACAGACTACCTGTAAGGACACATCGCTGCACGCATCCAGTCAAGTAGCACATGGCCACACTCAAACAGCACCAGAGCACCACCCACACATATCATGCAAACTCACATCATTGACATGACATCTCTGGATACTCACATTCAGCTGAAGAAGTTGGTGATGAGCTGTGTGCGGACATCACCCTCATCATCATCATCATCACTGGCATCGTGGCCCAGGCCAGGATCCTCCACAGGTTGCGGATGTTGGTCATCGTCATCCAGGATGAGAGGCAACTCCTTCCGCACTGCCAGGTTGTGTAGCATGCAGCAGACGATGACAATCTTGCACACCTTTGCTGGGGCATATGGGAGGGCCCCATCTGTCTTGTCTAGGCAGCGGAAGCGGCTCTTCAGGAGACCAAATGTCCGCTCGATCACTCTCCTGGTCCGACCATGTGCCTCATTGTAGCGCATCTGGGCTGGTGTCACATGGTTCCTGAGGGGTGTCAGCAACCACGGCATGTTGGGGTATCCGGAGTCACCTACATACAGACAATGGCACATTAGCTGAGTTGGAAAACAGGGCGGAATACAACATTGCAGAACACACACAATGGTACAAAGTCAGTACACACCGACAAGCCAGGCACGCTGGTTCTGCATCTGTGACATCATCCTCGGGATGCGACTACTCCTCATCACGTAGGCATCGTGTGCAGAACCGGGGAAACGGGCACACACGTGTGAGATGCTCATATCTGCAAGACATACCACCAGAGCATTGATCGAATGGTAATGTTTCCTGTTCCTGTATGCCTGCTCATGTGCCTGTGGTGGTACCAAAGCCACATGTGTCCCATCAATGGAGCCAATGACATGTGGCATCCTCCCCAGGGCATAGAAGTCACTCTTGACGTCACTGAGTTGTTGACGTTTAGGGAAATAGATGTACTGGTTCAGGTATCTCAACATTGCCTCCAAAACATGGCGTAGCACACGGCTGAACATGGTCTGTGACATCCCACCAGCAGACGCCACAGTGTGTTGAAAGGTTCCGGTGGCAAAGAAGTGTAGGGCTGCCATCACCTTCACCTTGGGGGTCAGCGCTGTAGGGTATGGCCGGCCAGCTAGCAAATGTGGGGCCAACCGCACCGCCAATTCCTCAATCAGCGGCCTGTTGAAGCGGTACCGTCGGATGCAGTCACGTTCAACCATCGTTGCAAGGTCAGGGAATGGTCTATGGACAGCTAGTGCCCTGCAGTGCATAGGTGAAGAAAGAAAGATTGTCAGTCACCCCACAAATGTGGCATAGACCATACTCAATATCACATGATACATCATTACGAGACACAAGTACCTGATGTGTGTGCCGTTCTGTATGGACATATATGGCACCTACATGGCCAACATCTAACATCACAGTTCAACATGTGTTGACAACAAGTTCCAGGTTGTGCTATGGGAAATCATTAGGCTGTGTCACAGTACCCATGTACTGCTGTCACGTTCCAAACACACACCACAGTGACGTGTGAGGACAGATGTGCCACAGGCATCACAGCTCATTCACAGGTAGATTCCCAGGGACCCTGCATTGCCACATGGACACTGGCATGACATGGCGTATCATTTACACGTCAGCAAAACAACCATGACTCCCACAGGTAGTGGCCCCTGTTGCCTCTGCAGGACAGACATGACGTCTGTGACACACACACGCACAACATCAAAGTCCATGCACAAACAACGTGGATGTGGAGACTGTCTCCCATTGTGCACATGGAATCAGAGACATCGGAAACACAACATGCACACAGACTGTGGAGGGCTATCACTATTGTGGCAATGGATCACCCTGTGACGTACATACCTTCCCACATGGGACTCAGGGGGTATGTGACATGACATACACATACACAACCTGGAAATGTGACCATGCCACATGCTCTGAAATGAACTGTTGCACACCACAGTGGTCATGTGCACAACACACAAAGGATTCTGTCCCCATGAACACGTGCACAGCCTGGGAGTGGCTGCCCCCAAGTGCCACCCAAAAAACCACATGTTGACCCCCATACACAGAAAAGGTAATGCAGCCTTACATGCCTTAGGATACAGTGTGGACAGGCTGTGGTGTTGTAGGTGTGCCCCTGAGTCCCTGGCAAGTAAATGTGGCTGGCATACGTTCACCAGTGACAACCGTGGTGACATATGCGAGTGACTTGTACAGGGATGCGTCGTACAGCAATGGACCGATCCGTGTGCACGCATTGGCCATTGCATATGATGTGAACGGATACGCGTTGTACAGCAATGGACCGTCGGTGCGCACGCATTGGCCATTGCATATGATGTGGACGGATGCGTGTTGTTTTTCGAAATACGCGTTGTACAGCAATGGACCGATTGGTGCGCACGCATTGGACATTGCATATGATGTGAACGGATACGCGTTGTACAGCAATGGACCGATCGGTGCGCACGCATTGGCCATTGCATATGATGTGGACGGATGCGTGTAGTTTTTCTAAATACGCGTTGTACAGCAATGGACCGATTGGTGCGCACGCATTGGACATTGCATATGATGTGAACGGATACGCGTTGTACAGCAATGGACCGATCGGTGCGCACGCATTGGACATTGAATATGATGTGAACGGATACGCATTATACAGCAATGGACCGATCGGTGCGCACGCATTGGCCATTGCATATGATGTGGACGGATGCGTGTTGTTTTTCGAAATACGCGTTGTACAGCAATGGACCGATCGGTGCGCACGCATTGGACATTGCATATGATGTGAACGGATGCGTGTTGTTTTTCGAAATACGCGTTGCACAGCAATGGACCGATCGGGGCGCACGCATTGGACATTGCATATGATGTGAACGGATACGCGTTGTACAGCAATGGACCGATCGGTGCGCACGCATTGGACATTGAATATGATGTGAACGGATACGCGTTGTACAGCAATGGACCGATCGGTGCGCACGCATTGGCCATTGCATATGATGTGGATGGATGCGTGTTGTTTTTCGAAATACGCGTTGTACAGCAATGGACCGATCGGTGCGCACGCATTGGCCATTGCATATGATGTGAACGGATGCGTGTTGTTTTTCAAAATACGCGTTGTACAGCAATGGACCGATCGGGGCGCACGCATTGGCTATGGCCTGACATGGTAACGGACGCGTTTTCGAAGCTTGTACGAGTCGGATGCAGTGAATTCAGTTGGCCAGCCACAACAATGTTGCAAATTCATGGGTGTCATGAAGTTAAAGTTTTGAAGGATGCTGTGGGCGTGTATAAGTGGTGCAATTCCATGGATTGGCCAGATTCAGAAGATGCAAACGACTTGGACCTATCACTTTGGACACATGGGAAAGTATCTGCCTCTGCAGCACACATATAATGCTGGCTGTTCCCCTGAGAGCTCACTTGCCTGCACTACATGCTCCAGGACGACATCTGCCACCACCACTGCTGCTGTCTCTGCATCCTCTGGCTACTGCAATGGCACGTACTGTGGATAGAGCCCCAGCCTTCAGCACTGAGGAGAACCAGGCCCTGCTGGACAGCCTCCTTCCACAGTACAGCAAGCTGTATGGGAAACCAGGGGAGCAGGTGAGTGTGCTGTCCACTGCCTTACTAATTGTGCATGTTGTCTGACTAGCAAGACGTACAGTGTGTACACCAGTGGGTAGCATGCTCACTGAGCAGTTGTCACCCCCAAAGTGTGTAGTCACATGCACTGAACAGGTATAGTGCAGTAACAGTGCATTCCAACAAGGTTTTACTTCCCAGGCAATGATACCATGTAGTAACTGCTGGCAAACTGTTCATAGCCATAGTTGCACTACCTGTGTAGGTCATATGCCCCCGTGATTGAGACATGTATATCCAACTGTGTGATGCACGGAAATGTTGCATGTGTAGTAATGGCCTTTTCACTTTGTCATCCTCACAGGTTGATGCCCACCAGAAGCAGGAGATCTGGCTGACCATCGTCCGGGCAGTACGATCTGTGGGGGTCTACAGGCGCAGGATCCGCAACTGCCAGAAGAGGTGGCAGGACCTTCGGGGCTGGACCCAGAGGATCGCAAGTGTCCATCTGAAGCTGTCGCCTCCTCGCAGGAGGGGCGGACACCGGACCCTGACCCCCCACATGCTCCGGATCCTGGCGGTGGTCTTCCCTGACCTGGATGGGCAGCTGAAGGCCAGACAGCAGCAAGGAGGGGGTAAGTGCTAGCCTCAACTATGTACTATGACTGACATGCTCTATGCACTCCTTTAGCCTGGTTCCACTTCCACAGTACAACTGTCATGTCGTCCTGGACTCATGTCCCTCACTTGTGTCATGCCCCCTCCTCATCTGATACACATGTGTGGCCCTTACAGTCTGTGACTTAGGTCACTTGGGTACTATGTACTTGCAGTTACCTGTGGTTCAAGTTGGGGACAGCATCAGTTACAGGAACTTTGTGGTGGGCTGCATGGGTGGTACAATTGCTCACATTGCCTGTGATCTGACATGTACACTGGGTATGGCTTTAATATGTGTTCCAATTGCTGCTCTGACTCACCACATGTCTGGGGTATGTGCCACACACCCATGCTGCTGCAGAGACCAAGGTAGGGGCCTCAGAAGTATGTACATCATGTGTGTGACACATGCATAGCCACCTGCCTAGTGTTCAGGGTAATACCATGTTGCACATGGACCAGGACTGTAATGCCTACTCCGTACATCGAAGGCACTCTGTTCTCCCACTCCCGTGTGTCAGCATACATATTGGGCATTGTGAAGAGTGCACTCAGGTGTGTGCCTCTGTGTCACTGTGGTGTGGCCTTGCTATTTGGACTCCTGGAGTGTTTAACAATTTGGGGTGGCCAGCCATCTGAGTTATGACTATGGGATCTGCACATAGGTCAATGCATAGGTCTCTGATCCCTTGACTGTGCACAATGTTGTATGAAACATTGAGGTGCAGGCAGCTTTGGTTCATTCTCATCAGACGGTGAAGTGCTCATGTGTATGGATTTGTGTTTGCAGTCACTCAAATGTCTCATTTGATTGATGTGGGATCCTCTCAGTCCTCATGATGTGGGTGGCCAGGGTTGCACATGTGCACCTGTCAGCTACAGGGCATACATTTCTAAAACTCCCCTGATTGTGACACAGTGCAGACTGGTGATGTGTGTATGCACTGCCCCTGTGACAGGAGACAGTTATGACTGACTTGCCAGACAGGCCTGTGCCATGACATTCCAATTGCAAAGGGTGATCCAGCAGTGGTGTGATATGTCCTGCATGCACACCATTGTTGCATTGTCTATCAGGAAATGAGGACATCATTGTGTCTGGTGATGGAAGCAAAACCCGCATATCAACAGAGACTTTGCCCATCACTTTTCCTGACACATGTACTGAGTCAGTGGCAGGAGATGGCATGTGTTTGGAGTGACACATTTCCATATATACTCTTGGATGTCCAACAACTGTGTATGTGGTGCATGTGTGCACATATGATTAGTCGCATACAACAGGCAGCAGACAGATGGGTGCATGTACAGGTAGGATATGTGTGGCATGACTGACTGTCAGGCAGACAATGGGCTTCTTCAAATCAGTGTCAGCACTAATTGCAATGTCTAGCAAATGATGGCAGGGCTTGATCTGTGATGTGCTGTACTTACTGTGGTGTGTGTGGTCAGTACAGGTGACTAATGTTGCTCTGTTTATCCTGATTGTTTGCAGATACATCCACGGCCACAGGAGGAGACAGCTCCACGGACCAAGAGGAGCGGCAGAGCCAGACTGGGTCCACTGCAGGGGAGAGCGAGGGACCCAGTGGCACGGAGGGTGAGGGGAGCCACACTGAAGAAACCTCAGCTATGACCACCTCAGCTGGGGAAAACAGCACTTCCAGTGAGGACTCCCTTGTGGAGGCGAGTGTCAGCAGACCAGAGGCATCGGCAAGCAAGTCTGTCCCCGCCACCACCACCATCTCCACCCTCCCATCTGCTCCCATCCCACATGTCTGTGGAGGCTCCCGTGTAGGGGAGAGTGTCTCCTTCATGCCAGGCACCGCACCCCCTGCCTCTGTCCCCCCTGCTGCCCTGAGTGTGGAGTCTGTGGACTTACTTAAGCAGATCCATGTAGGGCAGACATCAATGCTGAGTGTCCTCCATGCACACACGGGTCTTTTGACACAACTGGTGTCATTCATGGAGGGCATGTCATCTGGCATGTCTGCCCTACATCGGACCAATCAGTCCATGGCCTCCTCACTGACGGCAGCAGTGTCACTCCTGCAACAGTCCCTCACCCCTCCTACCTCTGCCCCATCCACAGTCCCCAGCAACCTACCTGTCCCAAGCACACACACACCGGCACCGGCACGCACCAGCACAGACACAAGCAGCACACAGACACACAAGCCAAAATCCAGACGCACACGCACGCACAGTCAGGGGACTGATACCTCACTCACAGGGGATGGGGCCCAGACACACACACACGTATCCACGAGCACTGCGCAGTCCTCAGATACCTCTCCCTCCAAAAGCCCTTCCCTTGCCTCACCTGCAACCCCCCCCTCCCAGAAGCTCTTCCTCTGTGAGCTTGGCCTCTTCCCCACAGATACACCTGACACGAAGTCCAGGCGGAAGAGGCGACCACCACACACAGAGGGGAGTGCCCCTCACACCCGGACACCCTCCCCCAGGCACAGGCAGACAGAGGACCCCATTCGAAAGTCCCCCCGGACCAGGAAGGGCAAGACCCCACCACCACCACGCAGCTCCACCACACAGTCTCTCTCCTCCATCCCCCAGGCCACCACTGCACAGGTTCCACCGCCACACCCTGCCCCAGGTTCCCCCACACACCGATACCGCATCCCTAAACTGCTTCGGCCCTCCCAACCTACCACTTGCTCTTCCACCCCCAACCCAGACGCTCTGCCTGTTTGTGCCACTGGTGTGGAGACCGGGTCCCCCCCTCTGTCCTGCCCACCTCATCTGCCCCCCCTTCCACTCCCTTGGAGTTATGCACTGCAGTGGAGTCCACAACCACCCGTCTGACTCGGGCACTGCAGTGGGGCCCCAGTCCACTCCATCTGACCGGCCCACTGCAGTGGTTGCAGCACCCACAACATCTGAGTTGTGCCCTACAGTGGTGCCGGCCCCCACTGAGTCAGACACCTCCACTGCAGTTGCCGGTGACACTCCTGCACCCACCACCCCTTCACTGCCTCCTTCTGGCATCCCCTGAAGCTGTCCCTGCGGTGCCTGGCCTGCCCCTTGTATGCCCCTCCGAGGGGGATGTCCCCTGTCCGTACCAGTGCAGGCAAGCAATGGCTGACAAGTTGTCACGTATCACCCTGTTGGGACTGTGTATTTGGACTGGCCATTGGCCTTAGTTTCTTTTGGACTTCAAATTTTAATTTAACATTTGCTGAATAAAGCCTCTTTTTGTTTAATTGTGGTTTTTCTTTGGATGTACATGATGTAGATGAGTATCATCATGCATTTGCAGTTGTAATAGTGTTCAGATCAGGAAAATGAAGTGTTGCTGTGATGGACTCCATGTGGTCCATGGGATATGTGTCCTAATGTAGTCTGGATCTATAGCATCCTTTGCTGCAGTCTGAGGGTGTAATGTTCAGCATTTGACACAGGGATGTACGTTTTGCATTTGTAATTTAACATCTGTGGCTTACACTGATGCACATCTGGTGTGCTTACCACTGTTCAATGTTTCTATTTCCCTGACTGTGTGCCCATCTCCACTGGACATGCAGTTTAGCACATCAATGTTGAAGGACTCATCTGTGTGTACAGTGCAACTTGCTTGACACGTGTTTAGGGTGTATGCAGATGACTGACGTGACACTCCCGTACCCAGTCTGATGTGAGCAGAGCCTTCAGTGTGTTGTAGTTGTTGACTCACTGACCGAGTGTTCTGCTGACATGTTTGAGTCGTGCACAGACAAGGTTTGGCACAGCGGACCTTCCACAGGAGTGGAGTGCCCTCATGGCAGTGTGTAATCCCGTGCCATTGCCTGGGCCCGTGTTGTGTGTTGTGTGAGCATGTCTGTGTGTGTTCCCTTCCCTTTTCCTACACAGGCTGTGTCCCTAGGGATGTTCCTGTTTGTGATGCTTGCTGAGTTGTACTGTGTTCATCCAGCATCTTGGACCTGGTTTCTCCGGGATGTGGGTGCATGGCAAACTAATGTTCATCCGGCTGTCATCCCTAGTTGTCTTTGTTGTCAGGGCTGGGGATGTGGGCAAACGCAGATGGGACACAGTCAGGATTCCCCTTGGCACGTGTTGGTTACACAAGTCATGTAATTTACAGTTTGTGGTAGCTTTCAGTGATTGTGACACGTTGTGTGTGTGACTGCTGCCACTCCTCAGGGTCAGAGCTGCAATGTTGGAAGTTGTCTATGTGTGTTCTTTGTGTGTCACCTTGGCTTCTTCATTGGTGTGTGACTGTGGCCGGGATCCCATTGATTGGGGTGGATTTCACGTCATGCCCATGTACGGCGTACTGTGCAGTGTGTCAGACATTCACGAGTCTTGTTGACTGGCCATGTGTGATGGGTTTTGCACCTTAGTTCCCACCACCACCCCTGGGATTGTCATGGGTGCATGTGCAATGTCACCAGTCCATGTGAGCTTCACAGCTGCACATTGGTGGAGATCAAGGTGTGTGGTGTTGAGTGTGTGCAAATGTGAGTTGTTGCACGGCTAGACCCCTACCTCCATATTGGCCTTGGCTGACCGGCCGTGCTGATTGATTTGTGCTTGTGTAGGTGTGATGGTAGTTAGTTGCTCAGGACACATGGCTGTGGTTCACTGTGTGAACGACATCTACCTTTGTCATCACAGTGGGATTATCATGCAGGCTAGTGTCACCACAATGTGGTGTCCCTGGGAGTAGTGCTGTGGTGGGTCTGTCTCTTGCTGTGTTAGTTGCTGTTCCTACAAGCTTGTGTGACATGTGTAATTTGGGCTCCCTCTCATCTAACAATGGCTGATTGCCCACATAGGGGAATCCGATCCATGAGTTACTTTTGTGTGGCACTGTATACACATCTGTGTAATTGGGATTCAGGCCTCCTCATGTGTTGTGTGGTTGCCTGGGGACACTGGCACACACCCCCATCCCCTGTTGTGTTTGGTATGCAGTGTGAGGCTGCCTGTTTGTGTTTGTGCATCTGCACCACTGCATTGGCATATCTTTAGTGTACCATTGGCTGTATGTTGTTTGGTGGTTTTCCCCTGCTGTCCCTGGGACTCCTAGGTCATCAGTCAGCACAATAATCATGGTTTGTATGTCCCATTGCTGCCATGGTATGGTATTTGTTCACCTCACATCTACAGTCTCCACAGGATATCTACATTTGTGTGTCCATTGGTGCAGATATGTGGGTCTGCATTATGATGGTCACTTCTGTCATTGTGTAATTGTTAAATGTTGACAATGTCAGCCCCCATGGGTGATGTTTGTCTGCACATGGCCAAAGGTATGTCTTATTTGCACTGCACTGTTTGCTTCACCCAATCTATGTTGCTATGGGACACAAGCACTACTTTGCCACTGATGTGTTTGTTGTTGTGTGACCAGGAATCATCCATGCTGTTTGGCAGTTGCAGCTTTTTCCATGACAACACTTACCTTTTGGTCACTGTGATGATGGGGGTTTAGACCCCATTGCCACAATGTTCAAAATGTGCTTCAGCTATGGACCCCACACTTACATTTTGGTCACTGTGATGATGGGGGTTTAGACCCCATTGCCACAATGTTCAAAATGTGCTTCAGCTATGGATCCCACACTTACATTTTGGTCACTGTGATGATGGGGGTTTAGACCCCATTGCCACAATGTTCAAAATGTGCTTCAGCTATGGACCCCACACTTACATTTTGGTCACTGTGATGATGGGGGTTTAGACCCCATTGCCACAGTGGTCATGGTCTGCTTGCATTGTGGAGGCCACACACATTTATGTGTGGCACATGTGATAGGGGGTCACATTGTATGTCCATTGTCATGTTCAGTGTTGTAGGCATTTGACACAGACTACACACGCTTGTCATGATGTTGGGGTGATGTCTTTTTCTGACATTCCTTATGTTGGAGTATGCTGGTTGTGTCATGCATTACCCGTCCTATGAGTGGGGATGGTAGTGGTGGTAGGCATCCAGGCCCCCATGAGTAGGGGTGGTGGTAGTGGTAGGCATCCAGGCCCCCCTGAGTAGGGGTGGTGGTAGTGGTAGGCATCCAGGCCCCCATGAGTAAGGGTGGTGTTAGTGGTAGGCATCCATCCCCCTATGAGTGGGGATGGTAGTAGTGACAGGCATCCAGGCCCCCTGAGTAGGGGTGGTGGTAGTGGTAGGCATCCAGGCCCCCATGAGTAGGGGTGGTGTTAGTGGTAGGCATCCATCCCCCTATGAGTGGGGATGGTAGTAGTGACAGGCATCCAGGCCCACATGAGTAGGGGTGGTGGTAGTGGTAGGCATCCAGGCCCCCATGAGTAGGGGTGGTAGTAGTGGTAGGCATCCATCCCCCTATGAGTGGGGATGGTAGTAGTGACAGGCATCCAGGCCCCCCTGAGTAGGGGTGGTGGTGGTGGTAGGCATTCAGGCCCACATGAGTAGGGGTGGTGGTAGTGGTAGGCATCCAGGCCCCCCTGAGTAGGGGTGGTGGTAGTGGTAGGCATCCAGGCCCCCATGAGTAGGGGTGGTGGTAGTGGTAGGCATCCATCCCCCTATGAGTGGGGATGGTAGTAGTGACAGGCATCCAGGCCCACATGAGATGGGGTGGTGGTAGTGGTAGGCATCCATCCCCCTATGGGTGTGTATGGCATTGGTGATAGCCATCCCGCCCCTATGGTTCTGCTGTTGCTAGTGTACGTCATTTCTGCATCCCTATGTGTGTGTGACATATGTCGGGTACGTGTCGTTTGTTTGTGTAGTGGGTGTTTGACTTACCGTCTGCGCCGTACGCGTCCGTACCGGTTCCGGTAATAGATGTAGAGTATTGGTAGGACCTGCTCGATGGGATTCATGGTTGGGTCGTCTCGTTCGGGTTTCTCGTGGCTTCGACTCGTACTCATCGCTGGCTTGTTCGTCTCGTAGCCGTGGATCGTCTTGTGGCGCGAATCGGAGCTTATGTGCAGCTCTCCCGGATGCTCTGACGTGCCGGACGTAGCGATGGGTTCGGCGCGTACGGAAGGCGCATCGTACTAGTCCGGCCGGAAGGTGCTGTGTATTTGCTTCCGTGCGACTCGATTCGGCGTTTACGGATCCGGCTCGGGCGGGGAAAGTACGGGTAAGTACGGCTCGCTCGGAATCTGTGCTGTTATGCGCATCGTACTTGCTCGTTCGGACGTCTGAAACACGCATTCGGCTTGTTTTTTTTCCGGACGAATAGTGTTAGGTGCGCTTCCGGCCGAGATCGGAATCGACCCCATAGTCTCCAGGCTGGATGTCGTGGCCGGGCCTCTCTGGTGTAGGAGGTAGGGACTCCTGCACCTGTTGGTGAATAGAACGCAAACTTTCTGTTAACTGGCCAAGGTAATCAAGCAACACAGGGTACTCATTGTCAGAGAACTTACGAGGACGCGGAATGCCCCATACATTTGCCGGGTGCCTGAATATGACCTCGTAAGGAGACAATCCTGTCCTAGAATGAGCTGTTGTTCTTGTTGACAAAAGAGCTAACGGTAAAGCATCTGGCCACTGTAACCCTGCTGTCTCCTGAATTTTTGCCAATTTCAGTTTGAGAGTACCATTGTACTTCTCAACCAAACCCGCTGACTGTGGATGATTGGCAGCATAGAATTTCTGTTTTACATGGAGACCCTCACAGATCATTTGAATCACTTTCGCACTAAAATGACTTCCGGTAATACTCCAGATAAGTCAGGGCAAGCCGAAACGAGGAAAGAACTCCTTCAGGATACCTTCGCAGTCGTAATGGCTGTGTTATCCTTAGTGGCGTAAGACTCCACCCATTTTCTAAATGCACATACTACCACCAAAACATACTTAAGATTATTGCATCTCTCCAGCTCAATATAGTCCATTTGAAGGACTTCAAAGGGAAAAGTGGGTGGTGCAAAATTACCAGGTGGTGTTGGGTACCCTTCCCTGGGGTGTGCATTATACAAATCATGCAATACTTTACTAAGGGCACAGCTGTCTTGGAGATATTATCATTCTGCCATACAGGATCTAACAACTTACAAATGCCCTTTGCACTAATATGAGCTGGACCATGTGCCATGGTAACCACAGGAAGAACATATGCATCGGCAGCATCCGTCTCTGCTTCCCTGATTTATCAATCCAACATACTTCATCATTTAACTGTGCTGTACTTTACTGCCATACTGCTAATTCTTCTATTGTGGCTTCACTTTGTATCTCTTTTACACTTTCAAGGGTATCTTCAAACATGGCAACTTCAGGGACCCACCTAGCTGGGGATCACTGACAGAATATAGAATGCCAAAATATCGACCTTCCAAAATATCGTGGATAAAATATAGAATGCCAAAATATCGAATTCCTATCTACAAACAGGTAAGTACAAAAATATCGAATCCAAAATATCGTTGTAAATAATATAGGGGTCCATTACGATGTCGGGCGGAAGCACAACCGCCGTGCTGTCGGAGGCAAAAACCGCTAGTTACCGTCCGCCAGCAACGGTCCACACGCCCGCAAAATTAGGATGTGAAAAGTCAGGCAAACACCGCCCGTAAGCCTGCGGCGCCGCCCGCCATCAAAGTGCGCCCGTCTACGTAGCGGCGCGAGCCAATGGAGACACACCGTCCGACGAAATGACGTACCGCCCGGCGTACAAATTACGATGCCACAACCAAACAGCCCCACCGGCAAAGAGACACCGCACGAGATACCAAGGCGGAAACCCGACTGTTCAGTACGGAGACTAAAAAGGCGGCCCACCCAGAGATGAATCCTGCACTCCAGGCCATCCCCATGCTCTACCTGATGCACCACCTAGGAGTGAACGCGCCAC
The DNA here is from genome assembly GCA_963921515.1 of Calotriton arnoldi. Lineage (NCBI taxonomy): Eukaryota > Metazoa > Chordata > Amphibia > Caudata > Salamandridae > Calotriton > Calotriton arnoldi. Next base: position 925,082 of record CAWUFW010004855.1, on the reverse strand, counting down.
GACGACGCAGGTAGGCAGACACACCACAAGGGTACGCAAACACTGCACACAGTGCAAGGGCGGGAAAACTGTACATGGCCCCCCAGACACCCCTGTGTGGACAGGACACATCCACCACTATACCCACACATGTCCCACCTGTCAAAAAAAAACAACTCGCAACATCCTGGGCACCCACTACCCGGGACCAGGAAGTGACGTCCCCGTCACGGCACCGCAGCGCAGCGGCGATGACGCAGGTACACATGCGCACAACGCAGAGGCCAACGTCAGCGCAATGCATGGGCTGCACACAAACACCACAGGGTCACAACTACACACCTCACACACCAGCCCCACCCTGAAGGCACATGTCACGTGGCCTTCCTGCATCAATCATGTCCCCAACCGACAACTCACAGTTGTCAACCTGATGTCACACAAGTGTCCCGAACAGGGGAGTAATGTAATGGCAAAATAGGACACACCCTTGTGTGCAAAACATGGCGAAGCACACAGCGGCTGCTACATAACAGCGCAGAATATGGACCTCGTCCGCAAAAGGCACGCCAGTCTCATCCAAAAATACCTATACCATCCTGCTCGCAATATCAAGCCATGCAATGTACAAAATTGAAAAACCCTGCTGCCTGAGAACAGGTGTTTCCAATTACTACACCCACACAGAAGCCCCAATGTATAGCGGAAACGCAGTGTCCCGCCCACACACGGGAGAGCAGATAGCACTGAATGGCCTTCCATTCCTACTCTGAAATCACCCTGCAACAATTTATGCAGGAGAATGGAGCCATTGTTCCAACAAGAAGCCAAACAGAGCCATGCAGAGTAAACCGTCCACTGGCAGATAGCGCCCAACATGAAAGAAAGTTAATAACACAAAAATAAATTATACCACTCCTCCATGTGGGTCAAATGCAAGTAATCTGGAAGGAGTCAGACACCACTGGCCTTGACCATTCATTGAAGCATGTGGGATGAGGGCCTGTGTCCTCCGCCCAAGCTATAACCCAAGTCCTGCCTCCGTACAACCATTCCAGAATTCCCAGCATCGTCGGAGGTTGCACTCTGCTGACTGCACAGGCAGCCGGAGCACGCCATCACATCACCCTGTAGCAAAATGGCTGTTGCACCACTGCTTCCCAACTACGCCGGACAGATGCAGCTGTACATTGAGAGCTTGCTACAGATAGTGGGCTGTGAAAATCTGGCTATGCTGAACGTAAGTTACCGAGTAACTTACCGCATTGCAATGTTCAGCTGCGTCATCCCCGTTTTCTACTGTCGGAGGTGTCCGTTCCACTGTCCTGTGGATTTATGTCTCTCCAACCCGGCATGTCCAAAGGCGGACTTGGTACACTTGTTTGCACCCCTGGACGCCCACGACAGGATCTGTTCAGTGTATGGGGGCATGGCGTATGTGGCTGCAATCGGACACACACTGCAATGGGACCAGTGTGCCTCCACACAACGTATTCTGGATCACAGTTTCATCGAATGTCATCCAACATGTCCCATCAGGCTTCTACAAGGGACAACTTACGATGAACACGTTGCTAGCCACCATCCGCTTCATTGGATGGCATCCATGTTTACCACCAATGCCATGGATGCCCTGCTGGAAGGTATCGCATACCTGACAACTTGTCAATTCATCGGTCCCCGACTCAATACCCCCAATTGAACAATGATGTTCAACACCGTACCTATGCTTGGCTTTCGCACGGAGTGGGCAGTTAGCTGTACAACAACTATACCATACAATCTGCAACAAACACCTCACCATCAACTCCACTTCCATGACATCGGACATTTTCGGGACATGCACTCTGTTCCTCACCATATCCCGTGTCTCTGCATGAACAGGGGGAGGCAGAGGTATGGGACTTGTGTACAGTAACCACATGGCCAATACTGCACGAACAACTATGCCATAATATGTATTCTGCGCACCTGAACACATGCACCTGTCAGTGCACACTTATCTGTCTGCTGTATTACGTGAGAACTGTCACCTCACCATCGTCTGTACTTCCGTGCCAGGACTTTTGCATGGACAACAAATGCAACCCCCTACAACATGGCCCTAGTTATTGTGTCATGTTCAGTAGCCACCACATTGCAACAACTAGTGAGACGCTGCTGCATGCATGTAGGCTCATGCTCTGATGTCACCTCTGACGCAGGTGTGTCGGAGTTACTATTGTAGTAAACCTGTACCATGGAACTGAGATGTACTGTGCCTATGATGTCAAGCTGTCTGGTAGGCAAAATGAATACTGTCTGTGTCAAAGTCTACAGCTCCTCAGTAATTAGCAAATGTACTTTAGCATAGCAAGGGCAAGGCAGTTGTAACTCTGAAGCCTTCATTCCACAGTCAACAACTAATCACATCTACCCGTACCCCCTTTTGTATGTGTAATCATGCTAAGTATATCCTCCACATGCATTTTGCTGCCAGTAGTGTCCACTATACTGCATCACAGAGGAAGTAAGTCCAAATACATGCCTTGAAGCAAATATGTGACTCGGTAGAATTATTTTACGAAGACAAGTACGAATGAGAGAGGATGAGAGTGTGTGAAGTACACGAGAGTCGTGAGATGACCATGAGGTCTAGTGTCATTGGATGTCAATGCATATGAGTTGCCGCAACAGTGGACCTAGTGAAATACTACAGCTCGTGGGCCTGGACTTGTCAGACTCTGACGTGGCCCAACAGATCATCACATTAACACTGACGGCCTGGGCACTACAAAGCACAGTCCTACATATGTGTATAATTACCTTCACAGTCTGACATCACACTCATCAAGCAAAAGTAGGAGCCACGCAAAAGCATGCTACAGCAATGCATGACAAAACACACACACGATATCAGTGTGGGTGGGCAGGACTGCACAGTGAGTAAGAACTGCAGAAATTCACATACATGCTCAATTGAACAAGGCACAATCTTGACAGTCACACACCCTGCAGACACACTATGTCCGAAACATATCAAGTAGGAGTCATCCTGAACTGCAAGGACACACCCACACACTGCACACTGTGCAACATACAACACACACATGTGAACACATTCGCAGACCTGAACACGGATACAAACATCCACCATGGGCCTGGGTAACACGTGTGTAGTCGACATTGCCAGAGCGCACACACACACACCAACACTACCCCAAAGTCACACCACTCACACCACACACACCTACACCTCCCAAATGCACACATTGAAAGTAAGCCATGTGCCCAGGCCCAATGTTCATCACAAGACTAACATACACCTACACTGCTGGCCACACAGCAAGTAAGCTCACACATACCCGCATACTCTGCACATGCTACCTGTCATCCTGTGGCTAGACTCACACCCTGTGCTTTGCTTGCACGCAAACATGACACGGATACATTCTCCCTGAAATATCACCAAATACATGCAGACAATCCGTGTCACAAAAATACTTATTCATCACACACACAAGTAGCAGAGTCTGAAAGAAGTGAAGTCCCTGCCACGTGTACAACACATTGGAATGTGAGACCAGACATTGCAATTGTTGAGGTACCATACACGGCATGTGCCTCACTTAACCATGCACACACAGCAACAACTGCAATAAGCAACTACACAGACACAACCGACTACAGGAACAACAGCATCCAGTCACAGATTACATAGACATGCGGCAAAATTGATCAACACCAGGGACAGTGGCCAGTCCGATGTGCAAAGTAGTGACACGAAAAGCTGCATATGCAATGTGTGTGAGTGTACCCTGACATGGCCACCAACACTGCCATGGCAGTCACAATAGCCATCACAGCCACCACTGTGTCACAGGTAGATGTGTGAGTGTGCCTACCATTCAAACAGGATGCCAGTTCGACTCGGTGCTGTCTGTGTGCTACGGGACAGTTGGAGGTCCGCCCCTGAGAGAGAAGCACAACTGTGGAAGACACACATGTGGCATGTGAAGCGGGAGTTCCGCTTGGCCCAGGTGGGTGGGTGGCACGGGTAGGTGCACACATGCATTGTTGAAACAGACTGTGTGGGGAGGATTCCGGAGGGCTAGATTTCCACTGTGTTGGGTATTTGGAAAGCCCACCTGTCTGGGGATGAATGTGAACTCGTGTGGGCACAACAGGCGGGCACACGATCAATGCTGCATCAGGTGTAGACGTTAGCCCTCCCTCTGGGGACATGCTGGATACTGCTGTGCGTCTGCCAGGCCCTTGCCAAGGCACTCACATCCCCTGTCCACCAGGTGTACCCCCTACATTGTCCGCCTGCACAGGCTACCCAGGGCACGGGATGGCAGTGGAGCTTGGTGGGTGGGAGGTCATGGCGCCCTTCTCCTGGTCACATCTCGCAGGCAACACATTCTCAGTGTGCAGCAGGGCACAAGTCCTAAATATGTAGTGGGGGGACGCAGACGTCACAACAGGAAGTGACGTCACGAAAGGTGGCTTGCACCATCAGACTTATTGCCTCCCTTCGCCCACCCCTTACATGCGATTGCAACAGAGAAGCCAGCGCGTGCACAAGCAGCTCCGAGCTCGCCCCAGAGAGGCCAAAGAGTGAATGTGTGGGTCCATTTGCTCCAGTTATCGGGCTCGCGGTAAAATTAGTGGTGGGACGCCGTCCACCCGCGTGGTACCCCGACTCGAGACCTGGTGTGCAGGCAAAGTGTCCTATTGGCTTTGCGATATGTGTGAGTTGCATGACACTCGTTGGCGGGGGATGGCTCGGAGGCCCGTCACCCTGAGGCCCATGTCTCACCACATGGGTCCCTTGTCAATGGCAGCGGTTGTAATGACTATGCGCGCCGGGGTGGGTCTACCTTTCGTCTGGGATTGTGTTTGCGGCCTGGCCCGCTAGGGCAGCCACAGCCTCTGTGTGTTGCATGTGGTGTATCCGGACTCCGGAGGCTGTCATGCATTGTCACTGTTGTCCAGGTCTCGAGTCGGGGTACCACGCGGGTGGACGGCGTCCCACCACTTATTTTACCGCGAGCCAGATAACTGGGGCAAATGGACTCACACATTCACTCTTTGGCCTCTCTGGGGCGAGATCGGAGCTGCTTGTGCACGCGCTGGCTTCTCCGATGCAATCGCATATAAGGGGTGAGCGAGGGGAGGCAATGAGTCTGACGGTGCAAGCCACCTTCCGTGATGTCACTTCCTGTCGTGACGTCAGCGTCCCCCCACTTCTTATTTTAGGACTCGTGCCCTGCTGTTGTCAGATGTGCCACTGCCCAGGGGGTGGAGAAAGGGTCAGGAATGTCAGCCTGAGATTGGCCCAGTTGAAGGCCCACCTTGACTGGGGGGACAACCATTGGACAGTCTGGTGTAGCCCACCCACGCGTACATGTGGGCCCTCCATGAACTATGTCACCTGCGGCAAAGTGATGTCATGGGCAATGACGTTATTGAGGAGAGCTGTCTGCCCCACGCAGAGATGGCGCATAAGCTCAACAGACCCAGCACTGAGGGCAGCAGGGGTCACATGTGCAGGGGCAGCTGTGCCTGGTGTGAAGGAAACTCTACCCTTCATCCCTGTGCCGACACGTGTTGCACCAGTGGAAGTAGATGGGAGGGCGGGCATTGGCCTCCGCGTGGCTGAAGAGGAGCCAGAGTCCACGTCCCCTGTGTTAGCAAACATGGATGCATCACCTCTGTCCTCAGATGACTCAGAAATTGCCGTCTCGGCCTGTGATTCATCCAGCACACGTCTGGCCCCTCCGAGGCGCTGGTCACATCTGTCTCACTCAGCACCTGTGCAGCTGCTACATCCGATGCCACACCACTGTTGACCGTCCCCTGTCCCTCAGCACCCACGGGAGATGCCACATGAGAGAGAGCGAGGTGGCCTCACTCATCTGGCATCAATTAAACAGACATGTGCAAGGGAAGCAGCACAGAACATCCCCAAATCCACATGTTGCACGATACCTGTGCAATTGCATACAGCCACCACAATCAACACGTAATGGCTGGCGTACAGTAAATGAAGCCGCTAATAAGTGGCACATGTGTTGTGCACATAGCACTACACCCGGCCTGTGTCACCCTGCGACCATAGCCACAAATCGCGGTGTGCACACCCACTGTCCTGATGGTGGCAAGGATGACCACTACGTAATTAGGCCAAAGACATACCTGCATGGAGCAGAATGGGAAACCACTCACACAGACTGCAACATGACAGGCCACAATGGCCATGAGCCCATGCCATCCACCTGTCGTTCACACGAGCACAACTGCTGTTGCACAGTGTGCCGGATGTGTAAGTACCAGAGATATGAGGTGAGGCATCGCACACATATGACCGAACGAAATCAGAGTAGGCACAGTGCCTCAAACATACATGTGAATTGCCACTCCAGCCTACTACAGGTTGTTCCTGAGGGCTACGACTCTGAGTGCATTGAGAATGCAGAGTGCTCAAATTACATCTTGAGCCTCAGGAATAGCATATGCATGTCAGATGCACACAGCACAGAGTACACTTACAACCCACTGCATCACACAACAAACATCACATTACCCAGATTATGGGTAGGCTGTGGACACATGCTGCCTCTCACAGCAAAAGACACCATCCCACAATACTGTACACTTGCTTGCTGCTGATGCCCCTACAAACATGCATCCGGCACAGGCTGTGTGACTGTCAAGATGCAGACCATTACTGGTGAAATGCAGCGCCGTGCTGACCTGACAATACGAGGGGGCATCCCCCGATTCGTTATCGCCACGTAGTAGCTCATCCGGCAGATGACGTCACACCCTTTGTGGAATTGGCTGCACTGTCGGTCACACATACACAGAGGCATCAACTTGGATGCAATGGCTCATCACAAGCCCTTGGGCTGGAAGACTTCAAACTGCAGGGATGGTACACAAGAGCCTTGGAATATCACTCATACACTTCTCAACATCACCCACATCCACCAATCACAGTGGCATGCTGCTGACCCATCCCAAATACTCAGAGACGTGCAACAGAGCCAGGAAGTAATCGGACATGGCCTAACAGCATGTGTACACCACACGTGAATGCATGCTGCTGGGAGTGTGTACACAGTACCTGTCCATCCCATTCACATGCAGGTTGCCAGCACATTGAGCAATGTGTAGTCTGCCCACATCTACTGTCCATTGTCAGGTGGACCAACACATAGATCACAAGGCAACACATCTTTGTGGGTGGACTCACTGTGTCCAACACTGCGCAGCCCTCAACGTACTCGCCCTGTGAATGGCTCACCCCGCAATGGAGGTCACATTCAGTGCCACTATCTCTCACACACATCCCTATCACAAGGCATGGTGTGTCCAATCGACAGGGCTGAGTTTGCGCATTTCAGGAGAGTCCTGAACAAAAGACACATGTAACCCACTGTACAGTCAGTGTTGTCTCCTTCTAGGATTGTGCGGTCAATGTGCAGCCCAGGTCTGCTGCGACTGAGAAGGCCAGCAGGGACCCAGCCAGCCATTCACACAAGCAATGACTGCCCTGAGTCCTGCATTGCCAAGTGGCTGCGTGACTGGATGTGTGACATGGAAATGCCATGTACCACCACTCGTGAGGGACATGCATGGGAAAGCGCCAGAGAGCCTACATACCCCTTACACCTGTAGTTAGCATGGTAAGCAGTGCATGTTGGAACCCCACAGGCTCAGAATCATAGTGCTGCGGATCAACGACATGTGTGTCCCCCACATGCACTCCCACACACACTGTAGTTGTCTTACACACACAACTTTTGCTATAAATAGCCTTGGGCAGTGTGCGTGGAGCTCGGAATCCATGATCTCCAGCTCCTCGCTGGTGAGTGGACCTGGACATATCTTCAGAGTCGTCGACATGTAGGTGGACATGTGGCAGCAGCGGCAGGTGTTGTTGAGGGATGCCAGGCAGCAGTCCCTGGAAGCTGTGGTAATGCCGGTCTCCCTCCCACACTCATATAGCCACCTGGGGCTGTTCCAGTGGGTCCAAGCTGCTGCAATTGGTGTACCATGTCTGCCTACTTCAAATGCACACAATGGCCTGCACCGAGCTGTCCCGGTACGCTTACCTCTATCGTCGAACACGCAGGATGCAGTCGCGAGGGCCATTGGAGTTGGCCTCAAGGGCCTGGTCCATGGCGGGTACAGTCCGCTGGTGCCATGTGGAATCCACAGTTGAATGTGCGCCATGCATTTGCAGGTGTGGCCATGATTTGTGTGTGGGAGCATGTCCACACTGGACAGGGCCACTTCATGCTGTGTGCATAGGCATTGACGGCCAGTGCTCAGCCTCCACATGTCTGTTGGCACATCATCATGTACACATTAGCATGGGAGCATGGGATGTGCATATGCACACACATGCCATATTTCTCAATGTACATCTCCCACTTGGCACGTGCAACGTTACGTGTCACTTGTGATGTGTGTTTGCATTCACACAGCTGTGTTGTCATGGAGTTGTCAATGTGTACACCTGTCAATGTGTGTTGGAGGTGTGATACGTACAGTGCTGTACATTGGGTGAACTAGGGACATCATTGACTGTCTCATATCCCATTGTGCAACAGGACCCACTTGTTTTGGCCGCTCAGCCTGTGTACATTGTGTTGTTGGTGTGTGCCATACTCACCCAGCCTCGGAAGCTGTGTCTGGCACAGCAGCTAGGTATATTGCCGTGGTGTTGTCGCTTCCCACCTATGCAGTCTGAAACCATCATGATGCCTTTCAAGCTATTAGGGCCTAAATCCCCATGTGCATGCTCATAGCAATGGTTTGTGTCAGTAGCCATTGCTATTGGTAAGGGGACCTGTGTAAGAGTATTGTAGCTGTGCTGTCCCTACTTGTCAGCTGTTCTGTGATTCTATTGCTTTGTCAGTAATTTTAGTTATGTGTATGTGAAAGTGCCATGTGGTGTGTTGCATTGACATGTGTCCACTTCCATCTGTCCTAGGAGGAGACCAAACATACATCGCCCCTACCAATTGCTGTCAGACATGGAGGATGTGGAGGTCATTCGTAAATTCCGGCTGGACCGACCCACCCTGCATCACCTATGTGCCATGTTGGAACCCCACCTTCGTCCTCGCAGGGTGTATCCAACAGCATTCACCCCCACGGCTAAGGTGATGGCTGCACTGCATTTTTTCGCTACCGGATCTTTCCAACACACGGTAGGCAGTGGAGGTGGAATGTCCCAACCCATGTTCAGCATGGTGCTACGGGATGTCCTGTCAGCTATGATGCTGTACAGGAACCGGTACATCCGATTCCCCAGGGCTCGTGATTTGGCGGCAGTGAAGGGTGCTTTCTATGCCCTTGGACGCATCCCCCACGTTGTTGGTGCAATTGATTGCACCCATGTTGGCCTTGTTGCACCACAGGTCATGGAGCACATCTATAGGAACCGGAAACATTTCCACTCCCTGAATGTGCAAGTGGTGTGCCTGGCGGACATGATCATCACACACGTGTGTGCGAAGTTTCCCGGTTCCACCCATGACTCGCACATCATGCGCCACAGCATCCTCCCACGAATGATGTCCAATCTTCAACCGGACCGTGCATGGATTGTTGGTGAGTATGCATACTCGTGTAGCGTGCTGGGTGTGACATGCTGTCTTGTATCCTGTTGGAATTGCAACGATTCTCTGTGTTTCTCACACCCAGGTGACTCTGCATATCCTAACGGGCCTTGGCTGCTGAGCCCACTACGTAATCCCAGGACACCAGCTGATGTCAGATACAATGAGGCACATGGGAGGACCAGACGTGTGGTGGAGCGGACTTTTGGACTCCTGAAGTCCAGATTCAGATGCCTGGACCGCACCGGGGGTGCACTGGCATACTCCCCACAGAAGGTGTGCCAGATAGTTGTGGCATGCTGCATGCTGCACAATCTCGCTATTCGCAGGCAGATCCCCCTGATAGTGGATGACGGTGATCAGCCAGGGCCCCCGCCTGCAGACCAGGCCGTGTCCAGTGACGAGGACAGTGGAGAGGAGGAAGCAGTGAATGAGCGTCAGCAGCTCATCGCCCGCTACTTCACTTGACGGTGAGTGACCATGTACGTCGGCTGATGTTGCTGTAGTTGTGTAGGTGTATGTGTGCATTGTCACGGCGGCCTATTGTTCACTGAGTGCTGTGTGGCAATGGTCCATGTCCAGGGTAGTATGCCACTGACAGTGGCTGTGGCATTGTGCCCTGTTGCTCTGTGAGATGTGTGTACATTGCTTAAACTTGATGACAAGTACTGTGTGATGAGTGTGTGACACACACATTCAATGGACTCTTGTTCTGTTTTTCACCCCTAGGTCCCTACAGCCTCTCCTGGCCTATCGACATACCACACTCCTGATGCATTTCTGATCATGGTGACGGTTGCACATCCTTGATTAAACACAGAGCAGATACAACAGAATGTGATCCAGGTGTATTTATTTTGAGCAGTGACATGTGATTGTGGGCAAGGTGATGACAAAAGTGGTGCATGCTGGAACAATGAGTTGACGGACATGTCTGCGTGATGGTCAAGGTGAACCCATGTTGTTCTGGGTCCACAGTCCGACAGACACATGCCATTCACATGGCAGTGTGGGGTAGGATAGTAGTCCAAGTGAATGCAGTAGATGGCCACAGTGGCTGGCTGTCTCACTGGCGTTTGGAGCGTGCAAAGTAATATCTGGACACCTGTTTCCTCTTCGGACGACCCCTTCCACGTTTGAGAGGGGGGGTTGTGTTTGTGGGCTGCTGGTGGTGGCTGGGGATTGCCCATTCGCTGTGGACGCAGGGGAACTGGATGTTGCACGGACCTGCGCCCCAGCAGGTGGTGGCGGAGGTGGTGTGGTTGGCCTTGATTGGGCCCTCACCGCCACCACTAGCTGGCCCATGAGGTCGACAAGTTTGCCCATACAGGTCACGAATTGGCCCATATGGGCGTCCATGGACCTCAACACCCCAAGGACTTCCCGCGTATCGGCAGATGACTGGGCCCATTGTCCCTGGGCCTCTTCATAGGCCCCAAGGACTCTGGCGATTTGCGGCAGGGCTTGGCTCCCAGGCTCTGATGGCGTTGGCCTGACCCTGCTCCTCCCACCTGAACTGCTGCCACCGACCTGCCCACTCGCCACAGTGGTCACCCGGGGCCTCGTTGTGGCTCCCAGGGTCGATGTCGACGTGCGTGCAGCCCCTTGCGCAGGGTGAGTGGTCAGGGAGGCCCTGATAGTGGTGGTGGTGGTGGTTGCGGCGGTGGTGGTGGCCGCAATGACCGTGGCAGCAGGGGCCTGGGACTGGTCACCAGCCCTGGGAGATGGGTTGGTGGGTAGGAGGGGTCCTGGGGAGCGGTTGAGCCCTGCCACACCAGATGTGCCTGGTCGGGAGTCCTCGTCCGAAGAGGTGTCCAGGTCTTCCACATCCGTGAGTCCGGGTGGAGGGCTTGTGGACTGGCTGTGATGGCTGCTGTCTCCCTCTCCAGCATCATGCTGTTCGTCACCTGTGGGGCGGAGACGAAAGGTTATTGTGTTGCACCTTGCAAGGTTTGTGTTAGATGTCTGACATTCACAGTTGGTGCACAGTTGTGCACTGATTTCCCAGATGCGTGTGTATGGCTCTACAATGTGTGTGCGTGATCAAGGCAATGGAATAGTGTGATGGGTGCACATGGCATGGGACGGATTTGGATAGCCAATCGGTGTGTGTTGCAGTACCCCTACATTTTGTGGCTTTGGTGGAAACGGGGTACAGCCCCATGAACGCTTTGGAGATGAAATATGGTTTTGGGGTTCAAATGAAACGCTTAGAAACGCAGATGGCAAAAGGGGTACAGCCCCATCAACGCTTTTGAGGTGAAATATGGTTTTGGGGTTCAAATGAAACGCTTAGAAACGGAGATGGAAAAAGGGGTACAGCCCCATCAACGCTTTTGAGGTGAAATATGGTTTTGGGGTTCAAATGAAACGCTTAGAAACGCAGATGGCAAAAGGGGTACAGCCCCATCAACGCTTTTGAGGTGAAATATGGTTTTGGGGTTCAAATGAAACGCTTAGAAACGCAGATGGCAAAAGGGGTACAGCCCCATGAACGCTTTTGAGGTGAAATATGGTTTTGGGGTTCAAATGAAACGCTTAGAAACGCAGATGGCAAAGGGGTACAGCCCCATCAACGCTTTTGAGGTGAAATATGGTTTTGGGGTTCAAATGAAACGCTTAGAAACGCAGATGGCAAAAGGGGTACAGCCCCATCAACGCTTTTGAGGTGAAATATGGTTTTGGGGTTCAAATGAAACGCTTAGAAACGCAGATGGCTTAAGGGGTACAGACCCATCAACGCTTTTGAGGTGAAATATGGTTTGGGGGTTCAAATGAAACGCTTAGAAACGCAGATGGCAAAAGGGGTACAGACCCATCGACGCTTTTGAGGTGAAATATGGTTTTGGGGTACATACTGTGACATATGGGTGCAGGAGGGGACATGTGTTTTGGCCACACGACACTGCAGAGACAAAGGTGTGTGTATGTCTGACATACCAAGCATATCTGCTCACTGTTATCATTTAGGGACATTACACTGCAAGCATTGTAGTGAGTGAGTAATGGTTGTGTGCCACACAACGTATTGCAGATGGGAGAATTCCTTGGTGTGCGTGCTACCCTCAGCCATGTGCAGCAATGCAGTGCTCTTGGGGTGTTGACTATATTAGATATGTTGTAAATCACAGTGTGACGTGCGCTTCAGACACTACAGACACATTATTGGTCATCGGCAGGAATCTTTGCTGAACTACTGTATATGGGACAACTGATTAGATGATATACCTTTCATGACACTGGGGCTAAAAAGATGTGATGGATGAGATATTGAATGTGCATTGTGTAGCTGTGTGGTTCATGGGTCCAGTGGTGTATGTGACATTACTGTGGTTCCACTCTGTTACATTGAGACAAGATAGACTTACATGGGTGATGTTGTACGATGTCAACGGAACAAGCAGACACGACTACATGGACAAGACTTCGATGGTGTTGCTGATGTGTGTGATGACTGGCACAGTGCACTGCATGTGGGTCAGTACTCCAGTGAGACTTGTGCATGCAGACGTGACTCCTTACGTGTTAGTGTATTTGAGATGGCTCATGTGGGCTATGACTCTGTAATTCATGTCCGTGTGCACATTAGTCACATGATTATGACAGGGAGCAGTGCTACCTGTTCTTCTGCTACGTGACATGTCCCAAATGTTAGTCGTAGTACAGTCCTCATGCCTACAGACACCCCGCCCTGTACAGTAGTCTACCTACTTGTTGGTTTGGAGGGAGCAATGCAATGGCTGTCACATGGTTATGAGAGGGAGGGGTGCTCCATCTTGCTGGTCTGTGGGAGTGGGGGCCGTGTTGTGAGTTGTGGTGAAGGCTTACCACCCACAGACACCCCTCCATGTAGGGAAACATATCTGGCTGTCGGGTGGAGTTGTGCACTGCAATGGCTGACACATGGGTGTGGGGAGTGCTCCATCTTGCTGCGCTGTAGGACTAGGGGCCTGGTGGGGGTTGTACTTCTGCAGTCCCCCTCCGATACTCGGAGTTTGTGGTAAGGCTACTTACCTGTTACTTGTTGGTTAGTGCAGCTATGGCTGACACATGAGTGTGGGTGTGGGGAGTGCTCCTTCCGGCGCATCTGGGGTACAAGGGGACCTGGTGGGAGTTGTGGTGCTGGCTGACTGTACACATGCCCCCATGGTTTTGTTTGTTGGTACCTTTGGGCTGAGTGTGTGGGAGTGTCTGTTGCATGTGTGAGAGATGTCTTGTGTATTGTGTACTGGACATGGGGGTGTTTGGCCCTCGGTGCTATGGCATTCTGGTAGTGCATGACAGTACATAGCGGTGTGCTGGTATACATTTGTTTGTACTTACCAGCCTCCACTCCCCCTGGTATTCCGGTGAGACTCTCCGGATGCAGAATGCCTCGCACCTTCTCCTCCCACGCCTTGAAGGTCTTGAATAGCGCGGGATTTCCGCCGCCAGTCCTGTCAGCCAGCTCACGATTCTTGGCCTCCTTCTTCCTGACCACGCTTTTCAGGTTGTGCCACCTCTTTGTGATTTCACCCCGGTTGCGTGGCACGTTCCCAACTGCATTCACCTGGTCTATGATCCTGCTCCACATTCTGTTTCTGGTGGCTACTGGTGTCTGTTGGACCTGGTTCCCATAGATTTGTGGGTGCACCTTGATGATCTCATCGACCATGACCGTCAACTCAGTGGCAGTGTACTTTGGCATTCTTTGTGTTGCCATGGTGTGTGGTTTGCTATTTGTGGGGCTGGTGTGGTGGTTGTGTGGTGTGTGATGTGCAGGGGGTTCGTGGTGCCGTTGTTTCAGTGGTGATGGTGGTGGTGGTGATGAGTGTGATGTGTGCGTGCGTGTGGTGTGCTGCTTTCCTTTGTGTCTCTCTGGGTTATCTGATGGCGTCTTCGCTTTGTCGTAGTGCAAGGGATTGTGGTCTGTGAAGAGGCTGCTTTTGTACTGATCTATGTGGGTGTGTCATGATGGGCTGTCGTTTTCAGGTGTGTTGTGTCTGTTGTCCTGGGATTTGTAGTTTTTTAGTTTTGGCAGGGGGCATGTGTCTTTGGGATGTGTTCTTTGTTTGGGTATTTTGGCGTAGTTTTCTGTGTGGACTTGTTGGCCATGTTGTGTGTATTTCTTTGTTCCGCAAATGATTGCCGTGCACGGGCGTGGCCGCCAGGCCTTCCGCCGTGTCAGTTATTCATCGCTGTTGTTAACCGTGGCGGGCAGGGAATATGTGGATTTTCCGCGCTCATGTCGGGGAGATCATAATTTCACGGTCGTTGTCTCGTTCTTCAGAGCGGGCGGATTTGGGTTTTCGGCCGGGATTGCGTCCGTGGCGGATGGTTAATCTTCTACTCGGACATGGACGGGCGGAATTTTGTGTGTTTTTACCGCCGCGGGCGGAGATTGCTTCGCGACTTCATAATTGCTCAGTCGGTATTCCCATGGTGCAGGCGGGCGGTTTTCTCATGCTATCGTAGATGGCGGATTTTTTAACGCCGGTTATCGTAATGGGCCCCATAGTTTGTTAAAATATCGAATTTTTTAAATGTCTTTAAAGTAATGTAAAATTAATGAAATAATAAATATAATTAACTAAAACATACTTAAAAATACTTAAATAACCTTAAAATTAATAAATAATTAATGTAAGTTATAAAAAAATAAACATACATTTTTATTTTTTAATACATATGTATATTAACTTAATATTAATAAAACATATATACAATATTTTTAGCGTAGGATAGCGGGAGGGTAAAATTTACTATTATCACTCCAGAGAGTGCAACAGTAGGGAAAGCGTTGGATAGCGGGAGGGTAAAAATTACTATTCCCACTCCAGTAAGTGCAACAGTAGGGAAAGCGTTGGATAGCGGGAGGGTAAAAATTACTATTCCCACTCCAGTGAGTGCAACAGTAGGGAAAGCGTTGGATAGCGTAGGGGTAAAAATAACTATTCCCACTCCAGAGAGTGCAACAGTAGGGAAAGCGTTGGATAGCGTAGGGGTAAAAATTACTATTCCCACTCCAGTGAGTGCAACAGTAGGGAAAGCGTTGGATAGCGTAGGGGTAAAAATTACTATTCCCACTCCAGAGAGTGCAACAGTAAGGAAAGCGTTGGATAGCGGGAGGGTAAAAATTACTATTCCCACTCCAGTGAGTGCAACAGTAGGGAAAGCGTTGGATAGCGGGAGGGTAAAAATTACTATTCCCACTCCAGTGAGTGCAACAGTAGGGAAAGCGTTGGATAGCGGGAGGGTAAAAATTACTATTCCCACTCCAGTAAGTGCAACAGTAGGGAAAGCGTTGGATAGCGTAGGGGTAAAAATTACTATTCCCACTCCAGTGAGTGCAACAGTAGGGAAAGCATTGGATAGCGTAGGGGTAAAAATTACTATTCCCACTCCAGTGAGTGCAACAGTAGAGAAAGCGTTGGATAGCGTAGGGGTAAAAATTACTATTCCCACTCCAGTGAGTGCAACAGTAGGGAAAGTAATGATTTAATATTTAAATAAAAATAAATTAATTATCAATACCAATAAAAAATGAATTTAAATTAATTACCAATTACAAAATATTTAATAATTAATTAATTATAAATACCAACAAATATTATTTATTAAAAAATAATTACCTATTAATAATTAACAACCAATTAATTTTCAATACCAAAAATATAAAAAGTAATACAAATTTTTACCAATTAATATTTAATTAACAATAAATTAATTATCAATACACAAAAATAATTTCATTAATTACTTAAAGGCCCATTACGATACCGGGCGTAAAAAAATCCGCCACCCATGAAAGCGGCAAAAATCCGCCCGCCTACACCTTCTGAATACCGACCCAGCAATTATGATGCCTCGAACCGAAAACCGCCAGCGGCGGTAAAAACACACAAAATACCGCCCGCCCATGCCCGAGTCGGAGTCAAACCGCCCGCCACGGACGGAAAGACGCACGACAACACAAAACCGCCCGCCCTCACGGTCGAGACACCGCACGTGAAATTACGATCGCACCGACATGAGCGCGGAAAACAACAAATACACCGCCCGCCAGCGGAAACAACACTGAAGAAAATGGACACGGCAGAAGCCATGGCGGCCACGTCCCTGCACAGAAACAGCCCCGGACTCAAACAAACACACACAACATGGCAAACAAGTCCACACAGCAACCCACGCACAAATACACAGACAAAGTACACATCCCGAAAACACACCACCCCTGGACAAACAAATAAACCACAAAGCCCAGAACACCAGCCACAACACACCTGAAAACAACAGACCATCAGGACACACCCAAACAGGTAAGTACAAAAACAGCCCCTCCACAGACCACAACCCCTTGCAACATTGCAAAGCAGAGAGGAGAGGAGAGGACACAGTGACACAGCAAGGACAGCAGCACACCACAGATACGCACACATCACACCCACCACCACCACCACCACCAAACACCGGCACCACAAACCCCCTGCACATCACACATCACACACCGCACCAGCACCACAAACACCATGGCATCACACAGAATGCCCAAGTTCACTTCCACTGAGCTGACGGTCATGGTCGACGAGATCGTCAAGGTGCACACACAAATCTATGGCAACCAGGTCCAGCACACACCACTAGCCACCAGAAACAGAATGTGGAACAGAATTGTAGACCAGGTCAATGCAGTCGGGACCGTACCCAGAAACAGAGGAGAGATAAACAAACGGTGGAACGACATCAAAAGCCTGGTCAAGAAGAAGGAGAGCAAAAATCGAGAGCTGGCTGCCACGACTGGCGGAGGGAATCCCGCGCATTACAAGACCTTCAAAGCGTGGGAGGAGAAGGTGCGAGTCATCATCCATCCGGAGATCCTCACCGGATTACCAGGGGGAGTGGAGGCTGGTAAGTACAAACAAATGTATACCAGCACACCGCTATGTACTCACATGCACTACCACCATGCCATAGCTCCGAGGGACAAACACCCCCATGTCCAGTACACAATACACAACACATCACTCACACATGCAACAGGCACCACCACACACACAGCCCAAACATATCAACTAACAGAACCATGGGGGCATGTGTACACCCAGCCAGCCACGTAACTACCAACAGGTCCCCTAGTACTCCAGAAGCGCCACAACGAGCACCCCCACACCCATGTGGCAGCCGTAGCTGCACCAACCGACAAGTAACAGGTAAGTAGCCGCAACACAAAGGCAGTGGGTGGGAGGGGGACAGCTGAAGTACAACACCCACCAGGCCCCTAGTCCTACAGCACAGCAAGGAGGAGCACAGCCCACAGCCCACACCCACGTAGCAGCCACTGCAGTGCACACCGGCAGCCGACAGGTAGACATCCCGCCCCAGGACAAACGGTGTCAGTGGGTGTCCAGCCATCACCACGACCCATAACACCGCCCCCACCCCCACAGACCTGCAACATGGAGCACCCACCCGCCCATAACCATGTTGCATCCAGTCCAGTGCACGCTCAAAAACAACCTGCAGGTGGGAAACTGGACAGGGCGGGGTGACTGGAGGCATGAGGACTGAATTACGACTAACACATGGGACATGTCAAGTAGCAGAGGAACACGCAGCACTGCTCCCTGCCACAACCATGTGAACAATGTGCACACGGACATGAACCACAGAGTCACACCCCACATGACCCATCACAGACACAGCAACACCCAAGGAGCCACGTCTGCATGCACAAGTCACACTGATTACAGAACCACACGGCAGGCACAGTGCAACCCATCACACACAACTGCAACACCATCGAAGTCCTGTCCATGTAGCCCCAACTGCCTGTCAACCACACATCCCACAACTACGCCCATGTAAGACATACCACACTAGACGCAACAGCGTGGAACAACATAAATGCACACGAACACCACTGGACCCATCAAACACACAGACACACAATGCACATACAACATACCATCCATCTCATCCGTCAGCCCCAGACACATGAAAGGTATGTCATCCGAACAGCTGGTCCACATACAGTAGTCACGCAAAGAAACATGCCCATGACAAATCATGTGCCAGAAGTGAATGAAGCGCACGTCACACTGTGAGCAACAACACACATAACATGGGCCACACACCCCCGAGCACTGCAGTGATGCACATGGCACAGGGCAGCACGCACACCAAGGAATTGGACCATCTGCAATACGTCGTGTGGCACACAACCATCACTCACTCATAACAATGCGTCCAATTACATGGCCAGAAATCACAACAGACAGCAAATATGCAGGGTATGTCAGACATACACACACCTCAGACCATGCACTGTCATGTTGCCACAACACATGTCACGTTCTGCACCCATGGCACACAGTATGTACCCCAAAAGCATAGTTCATCTCAAATGCGTTTCAGGGGGCTGACCCCCATTTTGCCATCTGCGTTTCGAAGCGTTACATTTGAACCCCAAGAGCATAGTACAAACCAACCTCCACGATGGGTCTGGAGTCCGCATACACCAGAGCCACAAAAAGCAGGAGCACAGCAACACACCCATCGGCATTGCCAATCCGTCCCATGCCACATGTCCACAGCACACAGTCCCATTGGCATGCCCACACAACAACAAATAGCACAGCCACACACACGGCTCCGGGAAACCTGTGCACGACTGTGCACGAACTGTGGATGTCAGACAACCTATACATACTTTGTCATGTGCAACACAATAACATATCTCATTCCCCCCACAGGTGACGAACTGCTGGATGCTGGAGATGGAGACAGCAGCCAGCACAGCCAGCCTGCAAGCCCCCAACAAGGACTCACGGATGTGGAGGATCTGTCCTCCTATTCGGACACGGACCACCCAGCAGGCCCATCTGGTGTGGCAGGGCCCAACCGCACCCCAGGCACCCTCCCACCCACCAACCCATCATCCAGGGCTGATGACCACTCACAGCCCCCTGCTGCCACTGTCGTAGCGGCCACTACCACTGTTGTGGCGGCCACTCCCACGGTCGTTGCGGCCACTCCCACTGCCGCAACCACCACCACGTCATCACTGGCCCCAGCCCCAGCGCAAGTGGTGGTCCGGCCGACTGGGTCCACCCTGGGAGCCACAGCGAGGACCGTGGTGAGCAATGTGGCTAGTGGGCAGGTCGGTGGCAGCAGTACTGGTAGGAGGAGCAGGGCCAGGCCAACGCCAACTGTGCCTGGGAGCCAAGCCCTGCCGCCAATCGACAGAGTCCTTGGGGCCTATGAGGAGGCCCAAGGCGAATGGGCCAGGTCGGCAAGCGACACGCGGGAGGTCCTTGCGGTGTTGAGGTCCATGGACGCCCACATGGCCCAAATCGCGGACCTCATGGGCCAGCTGGTGGTGGGGGGAGGGCACAAGCAAGGCCAGCAACACCACCTCCGCCACCACCTGCTGTGGCGCAGGTTCGTGCAGCATCGCGTTCCCCTGCGTCCACAGCGAGTGAGCACTCCTCAACCACCACCAGCGGAACATCAACACCCCCCTACCAAACGTGGAAGGGGCCGTCCGAAGAGGAAACAGGTGTCCAGAGAGGACTTCGCCCGCACCAAACGCCAGTGAGTCAGCCAGCCACCTTGACCACCTACTGCATTGACTTGTAATACGATCCTAGCCCACACTGCCATGTGAATGGCATGTGTCTGTTGGACTGTGGACATAGAACTCCATGGGTACACCTTGACCATCACGCAGCCATGACCGTCAACTCATTGTCACAGCATGCACCACATTTGTCATCACCTTGCACACAATCACATGTCACCGCTGTTAATAAATACACCTTGATCACAATCGGCTTAATGTGTCCTGGGTTTATTCCAAGATGTGCAATCGCCACCATGAGCAGAATAGCATCTGCTGTGTGGCATGTCGATGGGACAGGAGAGGCTGCAGGGACCTAGGGGTGAAAAACAGAACAAGAGTACATTCAATGAGTGTGTCACACACTCATCACACAGTACTTGTCACCAACTACAAGCAATGCACACACATCTCAGAGAGCAACAGGGCACAATGCTACAGCCACTGACAGTGGCATACCAACCTGGACATGGACCATTGACACACAGCACTCAGTGAACAAAAGGCCCCAGTAACAGAGCACACATACACCTGCACAACTACAGCTACATCAGCCGTCGTACATGGTCACTCACCGTCAAGTGAAGTAGCGGGCGATGAGCTGCTGACGCACATTCACAGCTTCATCCTCTCCACTGTCCTCTTCACTGGAGCTGTCCTGGTGTGCAGGCTGGGGCCCTGGTTGATCTCCGTCATCCACAATTAGGGGGATCTGCTTTCGAATGGCCAGATTGTGCAGCATGCAGCAAGCCACCACTATCTGGCACACCTTCTGTGGGGAGTACGCCAGCGCACCCCCGGTGCGGTCCAGGCATCTGAACCTGGACTTGAGGAGGCCAAAGGTACGCTCGACCACACGTCTGGTCCTCCCATGTGCCTCATTGTAGCGGTCATCTGCTGGGGTCCGAGGATTTCGTAATGGACTGAGCAGCCAGGGCCCATTCGGGTAAGCCGAGTCACCTGGGCGTGGGGGACACAGAGAACCGTTGCAATTCAAACAGGACAGTAGACAGCATCCTTAAGCCAGCACGCTACACAACTCCACATACTCACCGACAATCCAGCCACGGTCCTGTTGCAGATTGGTCATCAGTCGTGGTAATATGCTGTTTCGCATGATGTGCGCGTCATGGGCCGAGCCTGGGAACTTTGCACACACGTGGGAGATGACCATGTCCGCAAGGCACACCACTTGCACATTCAGGGAGTGCGTGTGCTTCCGGTTGCGGAAGAGCTGCTCAGTGGCCTGTGGTGGGACAAGGCCAACATGGGTGCAGTCAATGGCACCAACGACGTGTGGGATCCGTCCAAGGGCATAGAATGCACCCTTCACTGCCGCCAACTCACGTGCCCTGGGGAATCGGATGTACCTGTTCCTGTACAGCATCATGGCTGCCAGTACATCCCTCAGCACCATGCTGAACATGGGCTGGGACATCCCACCTCCACTGCCCACTGTGTGCTGGAATGACCCAGTGGCGAAAAAATGCAGTGCAGCCATCACCTTAGCCGTGGGGGTGAATGCTGTCGGATACACCCTGCGAGGACGGAGGTGGGGTTCCAACATGGCACATAGTCGATGCAGGGTTGGTCGGTCCAGACGAAATTTCCGGATGACCTCAGAATCCTCCATGTCCGCCAACAATTGGTAAGGGCGGTAAATGTTTGGTCTCCGCCTAGGAAAGATGGGAGTGGACACATGTCAAAGCAACACGCCACATGGCATTTTCACATACACATAACTGATATGACAGAGCAAGAACATGAGTCACAGAACAGCTGTCATGCAGGGACAGCACAGCCACAATACACTTACACAGGTCTCCCACCAATAGCAATGGGCAGTGACACAAACCATTGCTATGTGCATGCACATGGGGATCCAGGCCTCAATGACCTGTGAGGCGTGCTGATGGGGACTGACTGCATATTCGGCAAGCGGCAACACCACGGCAACATGACTGGCTGCTGTGCATCACACTGCTTCCGAGGCTGGATGAGTATGGCACACACCAACGACGATGTGGGCACAGGCTGAGCGGCCAAGACAAGTGGGACCTGTGGCACGAGGGGATATGAGACAGTCATTGATGTCACCACTGCACCCTATGTGCAGCACTGTACGGATCACACCTCCAGAAGCATTGTCAGGTGTACACATTGACAGCCCCATGCCAACACGGCTGTGTGCTTGCAAATACACATCACATGTGACACGTAACCTTGCACGTGCCAAGTGGCAGATGTACATAGTGAGAGATGACATGCGTGTGCATATGCGTATACCATGCACCCATGCCAATGTGCAGATGATGACATGCTAACAGACATGTGGGGGCCGGCCACTGGCCGTCCCTGCCTATGCACACGGCATGTTGTGGCCCCGTCCATTGTGCACCTGCACCCACGCGCACATCATGGCCACACCTGCAGATGCAGTGCGCACATCATACTGTGTGGTGCACATGGCATCAGCGGACTGTCACCAACATGGGCCAGGCCATTACGGCCAACTCCGATGACCCTCGCGGTTGCACCCTGCGTGTTCCACTATGGAGGTAGGCGTCCCGGGCCAGCTGGGTGCAGGCCAACGTCTGCAATTGCCAATGCAGGTCTCAGTGCACTTGTTGCTCGTGTGAATGTCAGGCTGGGCCATGCTGCCCCTCTCAGTCCCAGCAAGCCTGGCCTGCACATTGACTGCACAATGCCAGTAGGTGACAGCACCGACTGCCTAGTGGGTTGCATGTGTCTCCTGTTCAGGACCCTCCAGATGGGCGCTAACTCAGTACTGACTATTGGACACACCATGTCTCGTGATAGGGATGTGTGTGTGGGATGGTGGCACTGAATGTGACCTCCTTTGTGTGGTGGGCCATGCACAGGGCGAGTACGTCGATGATTGCGCAGTGTTGGTCACAGTGGGTGCACCCACACAGATGTGTTGCCCTATGTTCATTTTCTATGTCCGCATGATAATGGACTGTAGATGTGGGCAGACTACACATTGGTCGATGTGCTGTCAATTTGAATGTGCCTTCACACCAGGCACAGCTGCCCCTGCACATGTGACCCCTGCTGCACTCGCTGCTGGGTCTGTGGAGCTGATGCACCATCTGTGCGTGGGGCGGACAGCTCTCCTCACTTCCGTCATTGCGCATGTCATCACTTGGCCGCAGGTGACATGGATCATGGAGGGCCCACATGTACGCGTGGGTGGCCTCAACAAGTGTGTCCAATGGTTGTCACCCCCAGTCAGTGCTTCGAATGTGAATGATGTTGTGCTGGTGCTAATTTCAATGTGGTGGGTGGGCGGGGCTAGGTGCGGGCTTACATGCAGGACATGGGAGGGTGATCGGATTAGCGACTAGTTGCAATACACACGGGGCACGTCTTTTCCTGTCCACATCAGGGTCATTCCTTGAACTCACTGACAGTAATACAGTCGTCTTTGTCCCTGTCCTCATGGCCTCCCCTCGCTCCCCCCAATATGCATTTGCAACTGTGGGGCTAGCGCATGCAGATGCAGCCCCAAGCTCGCCCCGGAGAGGCCAAGGAGTGTATGTGTGGGTCCAGTTGAACGAGTGGTCTGTCTCACGGCATGATGTGTGGCGGGACGCCGTCCACCTGCGTGGTGCCCCGACTCGAGACACGGGCAACATAGACAATGCATAGCAGTCTCCGCAGTCCGGATACACCACCTGCGACACACAGAGGCTGTAGCTGCCCTAGCGGCCCATGCCGCGTCCATCTGGGGCTGATGGACCCACACATTCACTCTTTTGCCTCACTGGGGCGGGCTCGGAGGTGCTTGCGCACGCGCTGGCTTCTCTGTTGCAACGGCATGTGACGTGTGTGGAGATGTAGGCAATGGGTGGGATGGTGCGAGCCACCTTCCGTGACGTCACTCCTGCTCGTGATGTGTGCGTCCCCCAATACTTCCATATGACTTGAGCCATGCTACACATTGAGGATGTTTTGCCTGCGTGATGTGTCCCGGAGGAGCGTGCAGAGTCCTCTCCCCCACCATGCTCCACTGCCATCCCGTGCCCTGGATTGCCTGTGCAGGTTGACAATGTTGGGGATACACCTGGTCGGCAGGGGCTGTGTGTGCCTTGTCAAGGGCCTGGCGGGCGCACAACAGGATCCAGCTTGTCCACAGAGGGTGGGCTGACGTGTACGCCTGATACCGCATTGTTCGTGTGCCCGGCTGCTGTGCACACACGTGTTCACATCCCCCCCGACATGTGGCCTTTGACATTGCCCAGGGAAGCGGTAATGTGCAGTTCCGGACCCCTCCCGACACAGCGTGTTTCAACTTTGCATGTGCGCATCTACCCGTCACACCCACCCACCTGAGCGAAGCGTCACTCCCGCTTCACACGACACATGTGTGTCTTCCACAGTTGTGCTACTCATTTGCGTTGACATCGAATGACAGTGGACTACATAGTCATGTCACGACTGCCGTGTACATCACACACTCTCATCATCTCACATTCGTACTTGTGAAAGGAATCAGCAGAGACAGTTTCTTTCTTCAAACCATGTATTGTGACTTATGTCCTCTGTGATGCAGTATAGTGGACACTACTGGCAGCGGTATGCATGTGGAGGATATACTGAGCATGATTACACATAGCTAAGGGTGTAGGGGTACATGTGATTAGCTGTTGCATGTGGGATGTGGGCTTCAGAGTTACATCTGCTTGGCTGTTGCTGTGCTAATGTTCATTTGCAAGTAGCTGCGGTGCTGCGGACTTTGACACAGACGGTATACATTTAGCCTACCAGACCGCTTGGCATCATGGGCACAGTCCATCTCAGTTCCATGTGACAGGTGTGCTGCTGTTGTTACTCATGCACGCGTGCGTGTGAGTTGACATCAGGGCATGGGCTTACGTGCATGCAACGGCGTCCCACTTGTTGTTGCCATATGGTGGATACTGGACATGTCACAGTCACTGGGGTCGTGTTGTTGTTGTATGCACTTGTCGTCCATGCAAAGGTCCTGTTACGGGATTTCCGGGGAGGGGGAAAAGGGGTGCAGCTCTCACATACTCCAGCCGGGCGATTCCTGTCCACTGGGCGGTGCATATGTCCATGGGCGCAGGATCCATGTCATGGCATAGTTGTACGTGCAGTTCTGTCCATGTGGGTGCGATACACATATCCCATGCCACTGCCTCCCCCGATACATGCAGAGTTCCTGGATGTGATGGGGAACGGAGTGCATGTCCCGGACACATCCGATGTCATGGCAGTGTCGTTGATGGTGTGGTATCAGTTGCAGGTCGTTTGGTATGGCTGTTGTGGTGGTTACTGGCCAGTCCGTGCGGAAGCTAAGCATGGGTACAGTGTCGGACATCATGGCTCAATTGGGGGATTGCGCCGGGGTCCTACGAATTGACAGGTTGTCAGGTATGCGATGGCTTCCTGCAGGGCTTCCATTTCATTGGTGGTATACATGTTTGCCAGCCAATGTAGCGGATGGTGGCTGTCACGGTGTTGTTCGTAAGTTGTCCCTTGTAGGAGCATGATGGGGCATGCTGGGTGACATTCGATGTAGCTGTGATCCATGATCCGTCGTGTGGAGGTACAGTGGTCCCATTGCAGTGTGGGTCCGATGTTCGCCACATACGCCATGCCCCCATAGGCTGAACAGGCCCTGTCGTGTGCGTCCAGAGGGTGGAATAGTGGTAGCAGGTCCGCCCTTGGACATGCCGGGTTGGAGAGGCACAACTCCACAGGATGGTGGAAGGGACACCTCCGACAGTAGAAGACGGGTATGACGCAGCTGAACAATGCGATGCGGTAAGTCAGTCGGTAACTTACGTTCAGCAGGGATAGGGGTTCGCATCCCAGTAGCTGTATCAGGTTGTGTTTGTACAGCTTGACCTGTTTGGCGTAGTTGGGTAGGTGTGTTGTAGGTGCCATTTTGCTGCGGGGCGATGTGGTGGCGTGCTCCGGCTGTGTGTGCAGTCTGCAGTGTGCAGGCTCCGAGGTTGCTGTGAGATCTGTGATGGTCGTAGGGGGGCAGGACTTGTGTTCTGTTAGCTTGTGCGGAGGACACGGGCCCTCATCCCACGTGCTTCTCTGAATGTTCAAGGTCAGTGGTGTGTGACTCCTTCCAGATAACTTGCATGGGAACGGCATGGGGGAGTTTTATATATTTTTTTCTTTCCCGTTCGGTATGTTCTTAGGTGATATGCGCTATCTGCCCTGTGGTCGGTTTCCTCTGCATGCCTGTGTTGGTCTTTTTTTGGGACAATGGCTGTATTCTCCGGCTTGTTTAGTCGGGATGTGGTTTCGGAGTTGGAATGGAAGGTCATTCAGTGCTGTCTGCTCTCCCGTGTGTGGGCGGCAGGCTGTGTTTCCGCTATGCGTTGGGCCTTGTGTGTGGGTGTCATTCTTGGGTCCACCTGTTGTCGGTCCCCGGGCTCTTTGGTGTTCCGTTTTGTATGTCTGGTTCATGGGTGCAGGGTGGTATGGGTGTTTCTGTGTGGTACTGGCGTACCTCTTCCCGACGGGGCCCATGTTCTACTGGGTGGTGTTGCCGCCGCTGTGTGCTTCGCCATGTTTGTCACACAGGGGTGTGTCCTGATGTTGCGTGACTTCACTGACATGTGGGCGTCGGTTGTGTGACGTTGGGTGTTGTCCGTGAATTGGGCGTTGGGGTCATGACTGTGGCAGGCCTGTCACGTGTCATGTGCGTTCTGGGTGTGGCTGGTGTGTGTGGTGCTTGGTTGTGTCCCTGTGTTGTTTGTGTGCGACGCATACATGGCGTTATGGTTGGGCGCTGAGTTGTGCGCATGTGTGGCTGCGTCATCGCCGCTGTGCTGCGGTGCCGTGACGGGGTCGTTAGTTCCTGGTCCCAGGTGGTGTGCCCATGATAGTTGCGAGATGTTGCACTTTGCCCTGTGTTACATTTGTGGGTGCAGTGGTGGATGTTTCTTGTCCACGCATGGGTGTTGGGGGGTGCCATGTCCTCCTTTTCCGCACTTGCACTGTGTGCGCTGTTTGCGTGCCCTTGTTGTGTGTGTGCCTACCTGCGTCTCCGCGGTACGTTGCCTCCTTGGTGGTGCATCAGGTATAGCATGGGGAGGGCCTGCAGTGCTGGATTCATGCTCGGGGGGTCGCCTCTTCGGTGTCTGTGCTCGGCGTTCGGGTTTCCGCCTCACTTTCGCGTGCGGTGTCTCTTAGCCGTGGGAGCTGTTTGTTTGCGGCATCGTAATTTGTACGCCGGGCGGTACGTGATTTCGTCTGGCGGTGTGTCTCCATTGGGCTGCGCCGCTACGTGAGCGGGCGCACTTTGATGGCGGACGGCGTCGCTGGCTTGCCGGCGGTGTTTGGCTGCCTTTTCACATCGTAATTTGGCGGGCGTGTGGGCTGCGGCATGCGGGCGGTAACTGGTGGTTTTTGCATCCGCCAGCACGGCGGTAGTGCTTCCGCCCGCCATCGTAATGGGCCCCTTAATTACAATTAAATTACTTCCCACCCTATTACCCTATAAACCCACAACCCGCTCCAAATAATAAATTAATACAATTAACATAATTATCAATTTATCAATTAATAAAAATTAATTACCAATTAATAAAAATTAATTAATAATTAATTAACAATACATTATCAATATAAATAAATAAAAATAAAAATTTACCTACCTTCAATTAAAATACTTCCCACCCTATTCCCCTATAAACCCACAACCCGCTACAGAACTAAAACGCAAAATTAAATTAAAAATAATTAATAATTCCTAAAAATTAATATTTAATTTACTATAATTAAATTACTTCCCACCCTATTACCCTATAAACCCACATCCCGCTCCGAATAATAAATTAATACAATTAACATAATTATCAATTTATCAATTAATAAAAATTAATTACCAATTAATAAAAATTAATTATCAATTAATAATTAATTAACAATAAATTAATTATCAATACAAATAAATTAAAATAAATATTTACTTAATTACAATTAAAATACTTCCCACCCTATTCCCCTATAAACCCACAACCCGCTGCAGAACTAAAACGCAAAATTAAATTAAAAATAATTAATAATTCCTAAAAATTAATATTTAATTTACTATAATTAAATTACTTCCCACCCTATTCCCCTATAAGCCCACAACCCGCTACGGAATTAAATTACGCAAAAATTAAATAACATAAAATTCATTATTTAAAAAAATTAAACATACATTACAAAAATAATATACACTTTTAACACATATACTAACATAGTAAACACTTAAAAAAATTCGATATTATAAAAAATTCGATATATTTTAATGCCTATATTATGTACTTCGATATTTTGACAGTCGATATTACTTACCTGCATTTCGATATTTTTAACCACTATATTATGTCCATTCGATATTATGTCCATTCTATATTTTTACTTCGATATTCTGTCCATTCTATATTTTGACTTCGATATTTTGTCTAGTTACCCCTAGCTGGACCTGCTACAAACATTCTTTTCATCTTTGTTCGGGCCGTTTCCTTAGCTGTCTGATCTGCAAAAGCATTTCCTCTTCCCACATCATCAGTAACCTTCCTGTGGGCACTACATTTAATTATGGCCAATCTCTAAGGGAGCGTTAAAGCGGACAAAAGCCTCAATATGAGGTGTTCATGCTGAATCTTGGTGCCATGAGAGGTAAGGAACCCTCTCTAAGCCCAGAGTCGCCCAAAATTATGCGCGACCCCGAAGGCATACTGGCTGTCAGTATAGATGTTGACAACCAGTCCTTCGCTCAATTCGCAGCTCGAATAAGATTAGCAAGCTCAGCAGCTTGAGCTGACTAATAAGGGACCCGTGATGTCTCTACCGCCGTGCGCAACGTAGTGATAGCATAAGCTGCTGTGGTGGTGCCATCTGATAATTTAAAACAAGAGCCATCGACAAATAGTTCTCCTTGGAGGTCAGATAAGGGAACATCAGTCAAGTCTACCCGTCCCTTCGCCTCTTCTTCCATCCGGAAGATACAATCATGTTTATCGACTGCATCATTCTCAGAAGGGAGGGGTAGTAACGTGGCTGGATTCAAAGTGGCACATCTTTTGATCCTAACATGCTTAGCAAACAATGTCAATTCATAGCCAGTAAGACGTGCACTGGTGAGGTGCTGTGCCTTTGTCTTATTCAAAAGCGTATCCATAACATGGGGTACCATAACTGTGAGGTCAGTATCAAGTACAAGTCCAGCTGATTGTCTGATTGAAATGGCCACAGCCGCGACCGCTCTCAGACAGCTCGGAAGGGCTCTTGCAACTGGGTCAAGCCCAGCAGAAAAATAAGCACAAGGCCTCTGCTTATCCACAAACTTTTGTGTTAGGACAGAAAGCGCGCAACCAGTCATCTCGTGGACATAGAGCACAAACGGTTTGCCATAGTTAGGTGTGCCGAGCACTGAAGCCCTAACAAAGCGCAGTTTTCAATTGCTCAAAAGACTGCTGACATTCAGGCATCCAAGGCAAAGGCTCATGCACTTTTTCGTTGTTAATGCAAGCAAAGGTTTAATTAGTAGTGAATAGTTAGGTATCCACTGGCGACAGTAGGAAGTGATACCTATAAAAGCGCGCACATCTATTGGAGTTTGTGGAATGGGCATTTTAACAATAGTACTGATGCGCTCAGGGGTCAACCTCCTACCTTCCTTCGACAGTAGGTGACCTAAATAGGTGACCACCTGTTGACAATACTGAAATTTAGAAAGGAAAACCTTATGTCCATGATGGGCCAAATGCAACAAACAATTTGACTGTACTATCTTTGCAACCCTGTTCTGTATCAGAAGTGATAAGTAGATCATCAACATACTGCACTAATACATTACCTTAGGGAAGCGATAAGGAATCCAACTGACCTTTTAATGCTTGATTATAAATACTAGGACTCTCTGTATAGCTCTGAGAAGCACAACAGAATCTAAAACTCCTACCAGCCAGTGTGAACCCAAACAAATATCTACTGTCTGGATGAATAGGAATACTAAAGAAAGCATTTTTCAAATCAATAACAGAAAAGAATTTAGCTGTAGAAGGAATCATCGTCAAAAGCGTAGTGATATCAGGAACCACCGGCAACTGTGGAACTATTATTTTATTAACCTCGAGCAAATCAATCACAAAACGATAAACATTATCAGTGTCTTCAGAGGAGCCTGAGGGTATCCTTTTAAGAATCGAAAGAATAGGACTATTGCAAATATTAGCAGACGTCTCTTGAACTACTCCCTTCTCTATCAAAGCCTGAATAATCTGGAGAAGGGCTCGTTCTCCCGCCTGAGGTATTTTATACTGAGGAATGCGAGGCAAAATGGCATGATCTTTAACCTGTATCGAAACTGGTGGTATATGTAACAGACCTACATCTGTGTCACCCGTCGCCCATAGAGTGGGTGGCACTTCGGCGAATTCGGCGGGAAAGGCGCATCCTGAGACAAACACTGTTTAGTACCTACATCTGGGCCCATTGTAATATAAACACCTGCAGGAGAGCAATAGATAGTAGCATACAACCTTTTCAACAAATCCAAACCCATCAAATTCTCACCACAGTTGGATGTCAACAAAAACGGAGATTCCACAGTGAAAGGACCAACAGTCAATGCAAGGGGGTGTAAAATGGGGCTTACAACCGGGACACCTGAAAAACCTACTGAAACATTATTGTAGCCAGACAGAGCCGCCCCAGGGACCATATGTTGAGAAACAGAACTCTTTGTTGCACCTGTGTGCACCAAAAATTCCTTAGTCGAGCCTTGCAAATCCGCTGTGACATAAGGACCACGCTGATCTACAGGTATCTGAACTGGTCCCTCACCCTGTCCCTGGCTGTCCTTGCTATAAGACAAACCTGTCGCCTCATCCATATCGTAATCATCATGATAATACTGTCCATCACGAGGGTCATCAAAATAATTATTATCAGAGCGACCCTGTGAAACCGTAGCATTCTGAGCTCTATCAGTCCACGACCTCTCCCACCAGAACCTCACCCTCTAGGAGACGCAACTTTTTGTAAAAGCACAGGGCACTGACTACGCCAATGACCTTCCTCCTTATAATACGCACAATGATTTGGCCCTAAAGGTGTCGTGGAAGGCTGCCGGCTGGTACGTGGAAGCTGTCTAGAAGGACCACAGCGTCCCCTACTATTTCACCTAAATGCTTGCTGCAACAACACCTTCGTTTACAAATCCTTATATTTCTTATCAGTCCTATCCTTTTCCTCCTGATCTCGGTGTTCATAATACTGGGCCATATTCAAAATAACAGAGGGAGAAGATGTGGACCAAGTACACTCAGACGCCTGTAAACGAGTCGTAAATTCAGGAAGAAGGTTAGAAACAAACCTGTCGACAAACAATCGAACTCCTCCCTCAATAGACATATCCTGCCCACTATAATCCAAAAAAGTATCTTCAAACCGGGTAAAGAAATCAGACACACTCTCATCCTTCTTCTGTCGACACGCTGTTAATTTGTCCCAGCTTACCTTCTTAGGTGGAATAAGTGAATGCATATATGTAATAATACGAACTGGCAAAGCAAGTATCTCGGCCTGGGGTTTATCACCTGGCTTTCTTTCCTGATCCCATCCTTTAATCACATCCCATGTACCGCCCAACTACACAACATGATCTTGAGTATGATCCTGTCTCCAAACATCAACCGGAACGGGAAGACCAAAAAACATTTCAGTATCAGCAAGGGTCATTACAGTAGAAGAGGCAGCCTCTGTTAATTCTTTATAATAAGCTGTAGGACTTTTCCTAGGGTCAGGCAAATTAGCCTTAAGGGCTAAAACCTCACTCCTTTTCCATGGAGTATAGACCCATTGCTCCTGGAAACGGGCTGCTACAGCCGGTCTAGTAACATTGACACGCTGATCCGTTAACTCAGGTATTTTTGGATGATATATGGGATGGACCTCTTGCATCGGGTACTGAGTTACCGGGGTAGGGCTCCTCTCATGTAATCTACCCCTATAGGCAACTAATGTTGTAACATTCCCAAACACTTGGCCTGGCTCCAAATCAGTAACATATACACGATCTTTAATATCAAATAAAATTTGGGGCGCTTCTGTTCCAATATGTGTTTGCCAAAGACCAATCAATGTAGCAGACATATGTCTAAGGGCATGTTGCTGTATAAAGAGTTCAAAATCTCGCATAACTTCCCAAACATTCTCAACACCATAAATTGCATTACGAGCCCACCCTGCAGCCTGGTCAGCTATTACTTGTTTCTCTTCATCCCCCACCCCAGATCGCAAAACCAGGCCCATTCTCTCCCTGAATTTCACACAATCTCTCTCCTCAAACCCACGTACAGGCATCTCAGCATTCAAAGGTGTCGGAGGATGAAAAACCATAGAGGGAGAAGCAACAGGGGTAACAGGCACAATCGTTGTCAAAGCTTGTACCGGAGGAGAAAGAATGGAAGATACAGGAGTTGAAACAGCAGAGGTACTAGGGGTCACAGTTGTCAAAGATGACGAGGACAAAGAAGGAGCAGGAGGTGCCGTAGCCAAAGCCGTCGAAACAACAGCCGTAGATACGGGAACAACCAAAGCAGACACACCAGGCTGCTGGGACTGTAAGGGAACGGTGGGATATATCATCTGCGGGGCATAAGAAGGCGGGGTCGAGTATCTAACAGTTCCTCTACGAAAGTATCATCTTCCTCTTTGGCCAAATAAGAATTATCAATATGCAACCGAAACCTCCTATCTTCACATTCAATTCCAGACTCTTGTTTTTCTCTATCATATGCCACAGCTTTCTGCGTTAATGTTTGCATTTTCCTCTTCCGTGCATCTCTTTCCATCTTTAACCGCCTCTGTCTAGCCTCCTTCAGCCACGTCGAAAGAGAATCAAACATCAACTGCCTACTTCGTCTTTTAAACAACTGTTCCTGTAAAAACCCAATCTTTAGCTCATCAAAAGTGCCCACCAATGGCCACTGCAACTCAGGATTGTCCCTGGTATATTTGTGCCATAATGTACTAAACATATTACGGCCAAGACCATGTTTCACATACATATCAAAATTAGGGCTGCCTTCGGGAGACGCCGGCTGAGGTTCTTCCTATCGAGCATCTGCAGAACAACAACAACAACACAAATTCCATATTTTGCTGAAACCAGGCATTCTAAAAGGAAAACAAGTTTGTTACTTTTACCTGGCAAAGTAGTTGCAAGTACTTTTTAGCAAAACAGTCCTCAGACCGTACCAAACTCAAACCACTATGGTACCATATCCACAAAGAACCAAAACAAACTCACCTGATATCAGTAGTACAAACAAACCAGTTCTCCACTGCCGACTCTTCAGACCAAACGGTCAGATCAAAGGGTTTCATTGTTTAGGACTCCAGTCGGGACGACCACTGGGTGAGGCACCGTCCGGCAGGACGGAAGGGACAGCTGCGAGCAATTGATACTCCTCGTGCAGGGATCCCTGAACCGTCAGTCCGACCCGACGATGGCCTCGACCTCCCCTCCGTCTGTGGAAGGGGATGAATCACACCCGAAGGAGTCCCTGTTCGGGCACCCACTGAAGAAAGTGGCCCAATTAGGGTCACTTGGGTCACTAATGGCCACCACTCGGCCTTCTGTACCAAATGAAGAGTCGGTCAGACAGTAGAGAATACAAACCAATAACTGTTTATTAATATATACTCAGAGCGGAGCCCGGTGTGCCCAGTTGCTAAGTGCTGCAGAGAGGACTGAAATCGACAAGCATAAAGATACATTATGTACATTTCGTAACTGGGCTAGAACACGCCTACAGTGGAATTTTCAAGGCAGGTGCAGCTAAACAGTGAAATACAAAAAACGGTTTCAGCGCTTCTGTCATTTACAAAGTATCTCAATCCCAAGGTCGTTCCATTCTGCCCTGTCACCAGACTAGTGAGAGAGGGCCTCTATCTAGTGAGAAAGGTATGCGCTAATAGGAACAGTGTACTCAGTACGGGAACAAATCTAACATGGCAGAAACGAAACTTACAGTGGAGCATTTCTCAGAATTGAACTAGATCAGTTTTGAACAGCCTAAAATGGTGCTGGATAAAGAAAATGGCGCAGCAAATGCTAACTTACATAGTGCAATGCGCAAACAGGAACATTTCTATTCTAACAATCACGCAGCCAGGGGACTGGGATTCAGTACAAGAGGGCTCCTAATCTCGCTTAATAGGGACGATATTACTCAGTATAGTAATAACCCGGAAGCAAATGTGTCTCCAATCCTTAGAGAACTTATTACATTTGGAGGTCTATCAGGTATATATATCAACTGGGCCAAATCAACCCTATTTCCACTAACCAAGACGACTAAGCCTTTTGCCCTAGAATATCCCCTTAAATGGACGGATGGTCCGGTGAAATATCTGGGTATTTGGCTCAGACGTGACGAACAAGAGATCTGGAACATGAACTATGGTAAGGCATTTCCTGGTTAGAGGGGAAAATTAAGACTTGGTCCAAATTGCCACTTTCCTTAGCCGGGACAATTGCGATAGCTAAAATGGTTGTTCTGCCCAAATTCCTATATCTGTTCATAAATATTCCACTCCCACTCACCCAAGCCTTCTTCAAAACTATGCGATCTTTATTAATATCAATGGTGTGGGCAGGGAAACAGGCGCGCATTTCATGGGAGTTGCTGACACTTCCCTTAACGCAGGAAGGACTAGGCGCCCGGATATCCCGCTATTTGCCTATTGTGCACAGGCCCTATACCTACACTACTGGATGCACCCCACCCCGTTTCAGCCTCACGAAGCGGTTGAGGCGGACGTGGCGGCACCAAGTCCCCTTCGGGTGGCGCTCTACCAACCATATCGGCGGCCCCGGGATGGGTTGATACAGTGGAGATTTTGCGGTGGGCGTGGGACAGACTACGCAATAGAGCCCGTCTGAGGGTGCTGTACGCGCTCTCTGTCCCTCTAGCACACAATCCGTTGATTACCTCGATGGCGGACTGTGGCAACGTGACACTAGCGAAATCACTAGGGTTAACCACATTTGCCGATCTCTATCCTGAAGATAATTTTTGCCCCCCGCCTGCCTCATCCGATGGAAATGCGCAGCGCTTCTCTGAGCTCTTTTTATATTACAAACTTCGGGCAACATGCAGACAAATACACGAAACCTTTCCTGGCCCCCCGCCTCCACTACCGGCCCTTGAACACATTATAACGAACACCTCGTCCCGCAAGCTCATCACACGAATATACTGCTCCATGCAAAACACCGCCCCGTTAGTTGAGCCCAAGGCCCTTCAGGGCTGGAACGGAACGCAGAACTTAGCGTACAGGTAACGGAGGAACAGTGGGTATTCTGCTGTGGCCAACTCCAAATGCTCTCCCCAAACTATAAATTGTGGCTGATACATTTCAAATACCTACATCGGTTCTACAGAACTCCCTCTCAATTACACCACATGGGGATTAGATCTGATGAGAGATGTTGGAGATGCCGTTCTGCCCCAGCCACCTTCTTACACATGGCATGGAGTTGCCCCCATAGCCAATTACTGGACAGCCCTATTCAGCAAAATACACAACATATTGGGCATACCAAAGGACCCCACGCCAATTATAGGGTTATTGGGGTATGTGAAAGACACTGCAGTAGGAGCTCGGAAGCTGCACGCCATAATGTTATTACTAGCTAAACGCAGGGTTGCCATACATTGGGGGAAAAAGAAAGCCCCCACGGTGAAGGCATGGATACAGGATGCCACATTCAGCCATAACCAATTATCCACATTCTGGGAATTGATGCCAGTGTCCTCCAGGTCAAAAGATATATGGAGCCCCTTCTTAGACTGGCAGCGAACGCTCCAAGTAGAGAGTGCTAACTCTCTGGGTCTAACTGAATGCAATGCGACACAAGCTCCAGGCCAGTAGGGCTTAAAAAGCCCTGCTAACACTCCCCTTAATGTAGTAACGAACAGATGCTTGGTTGTACTCCCTAATAGGCCCACCGTTTGTAGTCCGTTCACACAATCCCACACCATGAACCTAACCCAAGCTAGAAACACTGCCACTGGGTAGTTTTCAGGCCTGGGCGTAGTCCGCGGGGTTTTGCTACGCGGAACTCCGCGGGTTACAAAAACTCTGCGGAGTTCCGCGAGTGGCAGAGTGCAGTGTGAACTGCAGTTTGTGCTGGTATTTCTGCAGCTCGGGTAGAAATTCTACCCGAGCGGCAGCTCGCGCTCGCGAACTTACCTTTCGCAATCGCGAACTTACTGTTCGCGATCGCGAGCGGGAAAAAAACTCAGCCGCACTACGCGAAGTGGAGTTTTCTGCACTCCGCGAGCTCCGCGGAGTGCAGAAAACTCCGCAAACTCCGCGAACGGAGCGGAGTTCACCGCCCAGGCCTAGTAGTTTTCTTGTCCTTTACAGATAATGTGTTGTTCTCTGACTGTTGTGTTATGTTCGATGTAATGTATATTTTTGCTTGATACACTTGATGATGACTTGAATTATTCATTGCACAGATGTATGTGTACCTATGAAAATGGCAATAAACAAAGTTTCAAAAAAAGGATGACACCATTTCTGCATTAAGGGGGATGTTATAGCTGGCATTTTTTGGCATGATTTCCCCGTCTTTTTTTCTTCTGACCTCCTGTTTTTGACTGTGTGCTGCATTTCGTTTCTGCTGGTTTTAGGATTCTGGGCACTTTACCACTGCTGACCAGTGCTAAAGTGCAAGTGTTCCCTGTGTAAATTGTATTGTATGGTTTATCCATAATTGGCATCTTTGATTTACTAGTAAGTCCCTAATAAAGTGCACCAGGTGTGCCCAGAGCCTGTAAATCAAATGCTACTAGTGGGCCTGAAGCACTGATTGTGCCACCCACATGAGTAGCCCTGCAAACCTGTCTCAGACCTGCCACTGCAGTGTCTGTGTCTAGTTTTAACTTCCATTTTGACCTGGTAAGTGCACCCACTTGTCAGGCCCAAACCTTCCCTTTTACTACATGTAGGTCCCTACTAAGGTAGACCCAAGGCAGCACCTTGGGCAGGGTGCAGTGTATTTAGAAGGTAGGACATGTGCTGTTGTGTTTTACATGTCCTAATAGTGAAATACTGCTAATTTCGTTTTTCACTATTGCAAGGACTATCTCTCCCATAGGTTAACATGGGGATTGCCTTGAAATATCTTTTAAGTGTAATTTCTCATTGGGAAATGATAGAAATTTGGAATTTGGAGTCTCTGAACTCACAATTTAAAAATACATCTTTTGGTGAAGTTGGTTTTTAAATTGCGTGTTTGAAAATGCCACTTTTAGAAAGTGGCCATTTTCTTACTTAACCATTCTGTGCCTCTACCTGTCTGTAGAATCCATGTCTGGGTTAGGAGGACAGTTGGACTCTTGTGCGTTCACTCTAGACAGTCACATAAAGGGAGCTGAGGTGTGTCTTGCATATCCTGATGAGCCATCACCAGGCTGATGGGTCTTCCTGCGCTAGAGTGGTGGGAGGAGTTGTCACTGACACCTGAATAGGGCTGTGCCTGTCCTCACACAAAGCTGCCTCCACCCCCCTGTAGTGTGTCTGGAGCCAGGTCAGGGAAAGGCAGGGTCTTGTGCACTTCAAAGACTTTCCTTTGAAGTTTTCTTACTTCAAAGACAGAAAGGGGTATAAGTATTGGAACTCTGACACTCTCAAATCAGAATACTTCTGGACTAAGGACATTCTGCCAGGAAAAAGAGCTGGATGGTGTAGGAGGGACTGCCACTCTGCCTGTTGCTTTGCTGTGCTGGCCTGCTGCGTGCTGCTTCTGGCCTGGGAGTGAAAGGACTGGACGTTGCTTTCTGTATCCTGCTTTCAAGGTTCACCAAGGGCTTGTGTGTGCTTGCCTTCTGTTAAGAAGTCTCAGGGCCATCAAAGACTTCACCTACCAGTGCCTGTGCTCTTCTGCTGAGAGTCCTGACTTGCCAAGTGTTGCCAAATCTAGTCCCAATCTGGTGAACCGAAGGAGAGAATCCACACATTGACTCCCAGCTTCTGTTTTTATCAACGCATCCCTACAAACCTTAACTCATCGCCGCTGCCAGCACTGGAGCATGGTTCCCGATTGCTGCATCGACCACAGTTTTCACAGCAGGCCCCAGCTTTCCATCGCAGCATGTCAGAAGAACCGCCGCAGCATGAGTATCGACCACTGCATCACCAAAGTCCGTGACGCAGCGCTCCAACTTCGACGCAGCATCTGCTTCATCGCTGTGGAATCGACACGGCGCACCTGGATTTTTGATGCATCATCCCTGGGCACCGATTTCTTCATCGATGTTGCCCAGCAGTAAGGAACCGAGGCTGCATGTACGGAGATTGACGCATCACCTCCCCTTCCAATAAGGAGCAGACGCATCACCTTCCCTGACAGTAAGGAACCGATGCATCACCTCCCCTGCGTAGCAATAAGGAACTGATGCATCACCTCCCCTGGTAGTAAGGAACCAACGCATCACCTCCCCTGGGAGTAAGGAACCAACACATCGCTTTGCTTTCCCGGCGCCTCACCTCCCCTGCACCTGTTTCATCTTTGAATTTTGACGCATCCAAAGTACTTTGCGCTAAAAGTGACGCATCCATAGATTTCTATGGATTAAACTTATTTAAAAGGGATATCTTTATTTGTGTATGTTTGGTTTTTGTTGTTTTTGGTCTTATTCTATTCAGATAAATATTGGCTATTTTTCTAAATGGGTGTGGACTCCGTTTGTAGTGTGTTCACTGTGTTACTGTGTGTGAATGTACAAATGCTTTACACATTGACTCTGAGATAAGCCTGACTGCTCATGCCAAGCTACCAAGGAAGTGAGCAGGGGTTATCTTAGCTGTGTGACTCTCTTACCCTGACTAGAGTGAGAGTCCCTACTTGGACAGGGTGCAAACCACTGCCAACTACAGACCCCATTTCTAACACTGGTGGCAGTGGTGGGATAGGAGTGGTGTTTGTACTTTACAACTAGCAATTGATGTACACTACTCCACATCGCAGACCACTATGCAACCACATACTGTTTTTGATTTTTCCCTTCTCTGCAACTCTTGAGTTTTTGATCCACAATAATGTCTCAGGCTGGTGAGCCAGCAGTAGAAGAAGCAGATTTGGTGTGTGAGCTAGAGAGGTTGGAAACCTATACGGTGCCTCAGCTCAAAAATGTTCTACAAGAAGCTCAAATATCCTATTAAAGCCTCACTAAGAAAGAGGAGCTACAAGGGCCTGGCTGGCAGCAAAGAAGGCTGGTAGGCATACTGAGGATGAGGGTGTGGAGGTGGAGGGACAGAGCCTGGAGGAGGATGTTGTGGATCAGGATCTGCCTTAGGGGAGAGCACCCTCCAGGACTGGCAGCAATGTGTCCTCTAAAAGTATGCCCCCAGGGGTGCTGGAGGACAGGCAGGAAGCTAGAAAGTACAAGCTGGAAAAACTCAAAATAGAAAGAGAGTTCCAGTTGGAACTAGTGAAACTCAAGAGAGATGCATAAAAGGATGCCTTGGCCATGGAGAAGGATAAGTTGGCCATAGAATAGAGAAAGCTGATTTTAGCTCAGGAGCTGAGCTTAAAGGAGCTGGTTTTGATGCCCAATTCCAGCACAGATGTTGGCAGCATTGCATCCGTGCAGTCTGAGAAAATGGGGCATATTCCTCAAAATATAGGGAAAGAGTATACAGAGGGGGATGATATCCAGAGGTGGTTTTAGGACTATGAGGCAGCTCTTCATGTTAATGGGGTCCCTGAGAGAAATTGGGGGCAGGATTGTGGAATCACTTCACGCTGGAGGGATGGGACACATTTTTTGCCTTAGGGAAGGGACATAAACTCGCCTACACTAAAATGAAGGACGCCCTTCTCAACCGGTATGGTCTTACCCAGATAAGTACAGGAGTCAGTTTAGGCAAAGCAAGAAACTTGATTCCCATACATGGCGGAATGTGTAGATTCGTTTTGCAGAGCACTGGATGGTTGGGTGAAGGGCAGTGAGGTAACAGATTATCAGGGGCTGTAGCATTTGATTGTCTGGGAACACTTGCCTAGTCTATGTTTTCCAGAGCTGTGCCAGCACTTGATGGACAGCAGGCTTACTGACCCCAGGAAGCTTGCTGAGGAGGCGGACTGCTGGGTGAATACCAGGCTCCACAAGAGATTCTATGGGGAAGACTGTGCCAAGGGTGGGCAGGGTACCCAGCAACAAAGGGGGGAACAAGGGTAAAAATGGTGAGACTTTCGCTAAAGGGCCCCAAAATAATTCCTAGGGTAAGGATTGCCAGCCCCCCATAGAGAAGAAGAAGAGTTTTGTCCCGCCAGGAATGCTTGGAGGGAAGGGACCCCTGACATGCTGTGACTGTGGCCAGGCTGGGCAATTTAGAGGGCGTACCAAATGTCCCAAGAGGGCACAGGCCCCCACAAGTGGGCAGAAACTGGCGATGGCCCCTGTAGCGATTGGCGAGGAATTGGTCCCAAGTGGGTGTGGGGAACCAGCTGAGATGACGCTTGTCTCTCTAGGGGACAGTGAGATGGTCCAGAGAACTCTCATGCCTGATAACACTAAGAAATACAGGCAGTGGATTACCATTAATGGACATAGGGTAGAGGCTATGAGAGACACAGGAGCCAGTGTGACTACTGTCAGGTGTCACCTGGTGTCTGAAGAGCAAGTGGTCCCTGGAGTACTTCACCAAGTGGTTGCAGTAGACAACAGCGAGCGCTATTGTAAACTGGCTCAGGTTCCCTTTGAGTGGGAGGTGGAGTCTCAGGTCCTTTAAGGCTAGCTGTGAACCCATCCATGCCTGTGGATTGTCTGCTGGGAAATGAACTGGAACACACCGCCTTTTGGGAGGTGGATACAGGTCCCACTTGGAGATGTTGGGATTGCCAGAGTGGGCATGCATGACCACACCGTCAATGGCAGCCAGGGTGATCAGAAGGACCTGGAGCCTGAAAGAGTGGCCCAGGTGTCTGCAAAAGAAGGGGAAGGGCAAGGGGACAGGGAAACCTGATCCAGAAATTCCCACTGGAGGAGGCTGAACCTGAGAGGGGATGCCCCGGAACTTACAGGGGAAGCAGTGGCCAAACTGGGGAACCTCTCTGAGCTGACCCATTGGCAGCATGAAGGGGGTGCCACCAGGGAGGAATTCTGCACAGTGTGGAAAGAGTGCCCTACTCTTGTGGGTCTTTGGCAGCAGGCTGAGGACCAGGCAGCTGGAAAAGAGTCTAGCTCTCACCTGATCTGTTGTGAGAACGGTCTCCTATATAGCGAGTCTAAGGTTGCTGAGCCTGGTGTTGCTCTTGTGCTGGTGGCACCCCAGCACTTCAGAGCCTTCCTACTGGGTTTGGCTCATGATTAAGTCTGGGCAGTGAACTCCGCTCCGCTCATGGAGTTTGTGGATTTTTCCACACTCCGCGGAGCTTGCGGAGTTCTGAAAACTCCGCTCCACTTCCTCGCTCGCGTTCGTCAACGTCAAGTTGGCGGGCACGAGCGAGGAAAATCCACCTCCTGGCGAGATTTTTCCTCGTTCGCGATTGTTAGACCTGGTACCATTGGCGTGGGTCTCCCTTCCATTTTTTTGCGCTATGCCTCTTCTGTTACTGACCTGTTTTTGCTGGATTAGATGCTTTGGGCACTTTGCCACTGCTGATCAGTACGGGAACAAATCTAACATGGCAGAAACGAAACTTACAGTGGAGCATTTCTCAGAATTGAACTAGATCAGTTTTGAACAGCCTAAAATGGTGCTGGATAAAGAAAATGGCGCAGCAAATGCTAACTTACATAGTGCAATGCGCAAACAGGAACATTTCTATTCTAACAATCACGCAGCCAGGGGACTGGGATTCAGTACAAGAGGGCTCCTAATCTCGCTCAATAGGGACGATATTACTCAGTATAGTAATAACCCGGAAGCAAATGTGTCTCCAATCCTTAGAGAACTTATTACATTTGGAGGTCTATCAGGTATATATATCAACTGGGCCAAATCAACCCTATTTCCACTAACCAAGACGACTAAGCCTTTTGCCCTAGAATATCCCCTTAAATGGACGGATGGTCCGGTGAAATATCTGGGTATCTGGCTCAGACGTGACGAACAAGAGATCTGGAACATGAACTATGGTAAGGCATTTCCTGGTTAGAGGGGAAAATTAAGACTTGGTCCAAATTGCCACTTTCCTTAGCCGGGACAATTGCGATAGCTAAAATGGTTGTTCTGCCCAAATTCCTATATCTGTTCATAAATATTCCACTCCCACTCACCCAAGCCTTCTTCAAAACTATGCGATCTTTATTAATATCAATGGTGTGGGCAGGGAAACAGGCGCGCATTTCATGGGAGTCGCTGACACTTCCCTTAACGCAGGAAGGACTAGGCGCCCCGGATATCCCGCTATTTGCCTATTGTGCACAGGCCCTATACCTACACTACTGGATGCACCCCACCCCGTTTCAGCCTCACGAAGCGGTTGAGGCGGACGTGGCGGCACCAAGTCCCCTTCGGGTGGCGCTCTACCAACCATATCGGCGGCCCCGGGATGGGTTGATACAGTGGAGATTTTGCGGTGGGCGTGGGACAGACTACGCAATAGAGCCCGTCTGAGGGTGCTGTACGCGCTCTCTGTCCCTCTAGCACACAATCCGTTGATTACCTCGATGGCGGACTGTGGCAACGTGACACTAGCGAAATCACTAGGGTTAACCACATTTGCCGATCTCTATCCTGAAGATAATTTTTGCCCCCGCCTGCCTCATCCGATGGAAATGCGCAGCGCTTCTCTGAGCTCTTTTTATATTACAAACTTCGGGCAACATGCAGACAAATACACGAAACCTTTCCTGGCCCCCGCCTCCACTACCGGCCCTTGAACACATTATAACGAACACCTCGTCCCGCAAGCTCATCACACGAATATACTGCTCCATGCAAAACACCGCCCCGTTAGTTGAGCCCAAGGCCCTTCAGGGCTGGAACGGAACGCAGAACTTAGCGTACAGGTAACGGAGGAACAGTGGGTACTCTGCTGTGGCCAACTCCAAATGCTCTCCCCAAACTATAAATTGTGGCTGATACATTTCAAATACCTACATCGGTTCTACAGAACTCCCTCTCAATTACACCACATGGGGATTAGATCTGATGAGAGATGTTGGAGATGCCGTTCTGCCCCAGCCACCTTCTTACACATGGCATGGAGTTGCCCCCCCATAGCCAATTACTGGACAGCCCTATTCAGCAAAATACACAACATATTGGGCATACCAAAGGACCCCACGCCAATTATAGGGTTATTGGGGTATGTGAAAGACACTGCAGTAGGAGCTCGGAAGCTGCACGCCATAATGTTATTACTAGCTAAACGCAGGGTTGCCATACATTGGGGGAAAAAGAAAGCCCCCACGGTGAAGGCATGGATACAGGATGCCACATTCAGCCATAACCAATTATCCACATTCTGGGAATTGATGCCAGTGTCCTCCAGGTCAAAAGATATATGGAGCCCCTTCTTAGACTGGCAGCGAACGCTCCAAGTAGAGAGTGCTAACTCTCTGGGTCTAACTGAATGCAATGCGACACAAGCTCCAGGCC
The DNA here is from genome assembly GCA_963921515.1 of Calotriton arnoldi. NCBI lineage: Eukaryota > Metazoa > Chordata > Amphibia > Caudata > Salamandridae > Calotriton > Calotriton arnoldi. The sequence goes on along the minus strand of CAWUFW010004855.1, from coordinate 881,252 downwards.
AGTAGGGCTTAAAAAAGCCCTGCTAACACTCCCCCTTAATGTAGTAACGAACAGATGCTTGGTTGTACTCCCTAATAGGCCCACCGTTTGTAGTCCGTTCACACAATCCCACACCATGAACCTAACCCAAGCTAGAAACACTGCCACTGGGTAGTTTTCAGGCCTGGGCGTAGTCCGCGGGGTTTTGCTACGCGGAACTCCGCGAAGTTACAAAAACTCTGCGGAGTTCCGCGAGTGGCAGAGTGCAGTGTGAACTGCAGTTTGTGCTGGTATTTCTGCAGCTCGGGTAGAAATTCTACCCGAGCGGCAGCTCGCGCTCGCGAACTTACCTTTCGCAATCGCGAACTTACTGTTCGCGATCGCGAGCGGGAAAAAAACTCAGCCGCACTACGCGAAGTGGAGTTTTCTGCACTCCGCGAGCTCCGCGGAGTGCAGAAAACTCCGCAAACTCCGCGAACGGAGCGGAGTTCACCGCCCAGGCCTAGTAGTTTTCTTGTCCTTTACAGATAATGTGTTGTTCTCTGACTGTTGTGTTATGTTCGATGTAATGTATATTTTTGCTTGATACACTTGATGATGACTTGAATTATTCATTGCACAGATGTATGTGTACCTATGAAAATGGCAATAAACAAAGTTTCAAAAAAGGATGACACCATTTCTGCATTAAGGGGGATGTTATAGCTGGCATTTTTTGGCATGATTTCCCCCGTCTTTTTTCTTCTGACCTCCTGTTTTTGACTGTGTGCTGCATTTCGTTTCTGCTGGTTTTAGGATTCTGGGCACTTTACCACTGCTGACCAGTGCTAAAGTGCAAGTGTTCCCTGTGTAAATTGTATTGTATGGTTTATCCATAATTGGCATCTTTGATTTACTAGTAAGTCCCTAATAAAGTGCACCAGGTGTGCCCAGAGCCTGTAAATCAAATGCTACTAGTGGGCCTGAAGCACTGATTGTGCCACCCACATGAGTAGCCAGGCAAACCTGTCTCAGACCTGCCACTGCAGTGTCTGTGTCTAGTTTTAACTTCCATTTTGACCTGGTAAGTGCACCCACTTGTCAGGCCCAAACCTTCCCTTTTACTACATGTAGGTCCCTACTAAGGTAGACCCAAGGCAGCACCTTGGGCAGGGTGCAGTGTATTTAGAAGGTAGGACATGTGCTGTTGTGTTTTACATGTCCTAATAGTGAAATACTGCTAATTTCGTTTTTCACTATTGCAAGGACTATCTCTCCCATAGGTTAACATGGGGATTGCCTTGAAATATCTTTTAAGTGTAATTTCCCATTGGGAAATGATAGAAATTTGGAATTTGGAGTCTCTGAACTCACAATTTAAAAATACATCTTTTGGTGAAGTTGGTTTTTAAATTGCGTGTTTGAAAATTCCACTTTTAGAAAGTGGCCATTTTCTTACTTAACCATTCTGTGCCTCTACCTGTCTGTAGAATCCATGTCTGGGTTAGGAGGACAGTTGGACTCTTGTGCGTTCACTCTAGACAGTCACATAAAGGGAGCTGAGGTGTGTCTTGCATATCCTGATGAGCCATCACCAGGCTGATGGGTCTTCCTGCGCTAGAGTGGTGGGAGGAGTTGTCACTGACACCTGAATAGGGCTGTGCCTGTCCTCACACAAAGCTGCCTCCACCCCCTGTAGTGTGTCTGGAGCCAGGTCAGGGAAAGGCAGGGTCTTGTGCACTTCAAATACTTTCCTTTGAAGTTTTCTTACTTCAAAGACAGAAAGGGGTATAAGTATTGAAACTCTGACACTCTCAAATCAGAATACTTCTGGACTAAGGACATTCTGCCAGGAAAAAGAGCTGGATGGTGTAGGAGGGACTGCCACTCTGCCTGTTGCTTTGCTGTGCTGGCCTGCTGCGTGCTGCTTCTGGCCTGGGAGTGAAAGGACTGGACGTTGCTTTCTGTATCCTGCTTTCAAGGTTCACCAAGGGCTTGTGTGTGCTTGCCTTCTGTTAAGAAGTCTCAGGGCCATCAAAGACTTCACCTACCAGTGCCTGTGCTCTTCTGCTGAGAGTCCTGACTTGCCAAGTGTTGCCAAATCTAGTCCCAATCTGGTGAACCGAAGGAGAGAATCCACACATTGACTCCCAGCTTCTGCTTTTATCAACGCATCCCTACAAACCTTAACTCATCGCCGCTGCCAGCACTGGAGCATGGTTCCCGATTGCTGCATCGACCACAGTTTTCACAGCAGGCCCCAGCTTTCCATCGCAGCATGTCAGAAGAACCGCCGCAGCATGAGTATCGACCACTGCATCACCAAAGTCCGTGACGCAGCGCTCCAACTTCGACGCAGCATCTGCTTCATCGCTGTGGAATCGACACGGCGCACCTGGATTTTTGATGCATCATCCCTGGGCACCGATTTCTTCATCGATGTTGCCCAGCAGTAAGGAACCGAGGCTGCATGTACGGAGATTGACGCATCACCTCCCTTCCAATAAGGAGCAGACGCATCACCTTCCCTGACAGTAAGGAACCGATGCATCACCTCCCCTGCGTAGCAATAAGGAACTGATGCATCACCTCCCCTGGTAGTAAGGAACCAACGCATCACCTCCCCTGGGAGTAAGGAACCAACACATCGCTTTGCTTTCCCGGCGCCTCACCTCCCCTGCACCTGTTTCATCTTTGAATTTTGACGCATCCAAAGTACTTTGCGCTAAAAGTGACGCATCCATAGATTTCTATGGATTAAACTTATTTAACCTTTGAAAAGGGATATCTTTACTTGTGTATGTTTGGTTTTTGTTGTTTTTGGTCTTATTCTATTCAGATAAATATTGGCTATTTTTCTAAATGGGTGTGGACTCCGTTTGTAGTGTGTTCACTGTGTTACTGTGTGTGAATGTACAAATGCTTTACACATTGACTCTGAGATAAGCCTGACTGCTCATGCCAAGCTACCAAGGAAGTGAGCAGGGGTTATCTTAGCTGTGTGACTCTCTTACCCTGACTAGAGTGAGAGTCCCTACTTGGACAGGGTGCAAACCACTGCCAACTACAGACCCCATTTCTAACACTGGTGGCAGTGGTGGGATAGGAGTGGTGTTTGTACTTTACAACTAGCAATTGATGTACACTACTCCACATCGCAGACCACTATGCAACCACATACTGTTTTTGATTTTTCCCTTCTCTGCAACTCTTGAGTTTTTGATCCACAATAATGTCTCAGGCTGGTGAGCCAGCAGTAGAAGAAGCAGATTTGGTGTGTGAGCTAGAGAGGTTGGAAACCTATACGGTGCCTCAGCTCAAAAATGTTCTACAAGAAGCTCAAATATCCTATTAAAGCCTCACTAAGAAAGAGGAGCTACAAGGGCCTGGCTGGCAGCAAAGAAGGCTGGTAGGCATACTGAGGATGAGGGTGTGGAGGTGGAGGTGGAGGGACAGAGCCTGGAGGAGGATGTTGTGGATCAGGATCTGCCTTAGGGGAGAGCACCCTCCAGGACTGGCAGCAATGTGTCCTCTAAAAGTATGCCCCCAGGGGTGCTGGAGGACAGGCAGGAAACTAGAAAGTACAAGCTGGAAAAACTCAAAATAGAAAGAGAGTTCCAGTTGGAACTAGTGAAACTCAAGAGAGATGCATAAAAGGATGCCTTGGCCATGGAGAAGGATAAGTTGGCCATAGAATAGAGAAAGCTGATTTTAGCTCAGGAGCTGAGCTTAAAGGAGCTGGTTTTGATGACCAATTCCAGCACAGATGTTGGCAGCATTGCATCCGTGCAGTCTGAGAAAATGGGGCATATTCCTCAAAATATAGGGAAAGAGTATACAGAGGGGGATGATATCCAGAGGTGGTTTTAGGACTATGAGGCAGCTCTTCATGTTAATGGGGTCCCTGAGAGAAATTGGGGGCAGGATTGTGGAATCACTTCACGCTGGAGGGATGGGACACATTTTTTGCCTTAGGGAAGGGACATAAACTCGCCTACACTAAAATGAAGGACGCCCTTCTCAACCGGTATGGTCTTACCCAGATAAGTACAGGAGTCAGTTTAGGCAAAGCAAGAAACTTGATTCCCATACATGGCGGAATGTGTAGATTCGTTTTGCAGAGCACTGGATGGTTGGGTGAAGGGCAGTGAGGTAACAGATTATCAGGGGCTGTAGCATTTGATTGTCTGGGAACACTTGCCTAGTCTATGTTTTCCAGAGCTGTGCCAGCACTTGATGGACAGCAGGCTTACTGACCCCAGGAAGCTTGCTGAGGAGGCGGACTGCTGGGTGAATACCAGGCTCCACAAGAGATTCTATGGGGAAGACTGTGCCAAGGGTGGGCAGGGTACCCAGCAACAAAAGGGGGAACAAGGGTAAAAATGGTGAGACTTTCGCTAAAGGGCCCCAAAATAATTCCTAGGGTAAGGATTGCCAGCCCCCCATAGAGAAGAAGAAGAGTTTTGTCCCGCCAGGAATGCTTGGAGGAAGGGACCCCTGACATGCTGTGACTGTGGCCAGGCTGGGCAATTTAGAGGGCGTACCAAATGTCCCAAGAGGGCACAGGCCCCCACAAGTGGGCAGAAACTGGCGATGGCCCCTGTAGCGATTGGCGAGGAATTGGTCCCAAGTGGGTGTGGGGAACCAGCTGAGATGACGCTTGTCTCTCTAGGGGACAGTGAGATGGTCCAGAGAACTCTCATGCCTGATAACACTAAGAAATACAGGCAGTGGATTACCATTAATGGACATAGGGTAGAGGCTATGAGAGACACAGGAGCCAGTGTGACTACTGTCAGGTGTCACCTGGTGTCTGAAGAGCAAGTGGTCCCTGGAGTACTTCACCAAGTGGTTGCAGTAGACAACAGCGAGCGCTATTGTAAACTGGCTCAGGTTCCCTTTGAGTGGGAGGTGGAGTCTCAGGTCCTTTAAGGCTAGCTGTGAACCCATCCATGCCTGTGGATTGTCTGCTGGGAAATGAACTGGAACACACCGCCTTTTGGGAGGTGGATACAGGTCCCACTTGGAGATGTTGGGATTGCCAGAGTGGGCATGCATGACCACACCGTCAATGGCAGCCAGGGTGATCAGAAGGACCTGGAGCCTGAAAGAGTGGCCCAGGTGTCTGCAAAAGAAGGGGAAGGGCAAGGGGACAGGGAAACCTGATCCAGAAATTCCCACTGGAGGAGGCTGAACCTGAGAGGGGATGCCCCGGAACTTACAGGGGAAGCAGTGGCCAAACTGGGGAACCTCTCTGAGCTGACCCATTGGCAGCATGAAGGGGTGCCACCAGGGAGGAATTCTGCACAGTGTGGAAAGAGTGCCCTACTCTTGTGGGTCTTTGGCAGCAGGCTGAGGACCAGGCAGCTGGAAAAGAGTCTAGCTCTCACCTGATCTGTTGTGAGAACGGTCTCCTATATAGCGAGTCTAAGGTTGCTGAGCCTGGTGTTGCTCTTGTGCTGGTGGCACCCCAGCACTTCAGAGCCTTCCTACTGGGTTTGGCTCATGATTAAGTCTGGGCAGTGAACTCCGCTCCGCTCATGGAGTTTGTGGATTTTTCCACACTCCGCGGAGCTTGCGGAGTTCTGAAAAACTCCGCTCCACTTCCTCGCTCGCGTTCGTCAACGTCAAGTTGGCGGGCACGAGCGAGGAAAATCCACCTCCTGGCGAGATTTTTCCTCGTTCGCGATTGTTAGACCTGGTACCATTGGCGTGGGTCTCCCTTCCATTTTTTTGCGCTATGCCTCTTCTGTTACTGACCTGTTTTTGCTGGATTAGATGCTTTGGGCACTTTGCCACTGCTGATCAGTGCCAAAGTGCAAGTGCTCCCTATGATAAATTGATGTATGGATTAGTGACTCCATGTTTGGCCTATTTGATTCACTGTCAGACCCTAGTACAGTGCACTGGTTGTGCCCAGGGCTTGTGACTCAAAGGCTGCTGGTGGGCTTGCAGCACTGGTTGTGCCACCCACAGGAGCAGCTTGTAAAGTGTGTCTCAGGCCTGCCATTGCAGAGCCTGTGTGCAGTCTGGTACTGCCATGTCGACTTGGTAAGTGCACCCACTTACCAGTCCCCAAACCTTCCCTTTCCTGCATATTAGTCACTCTTAAGGTAGGCCCTAGGGCAGGGTGCATTGTATGTGTAAGGTAGGACATGCCCTGGTGTGTGTGGCATGTCCTGATAGTGAATTACAGCCAATTTCGTTTTCACTATTGCAAGGCTACCTGTCCCCATAGGCCAGAATGGGCAGTTTGATTATAACACCTTATAATCCTAACTGACCCAGGGAACATGGTAGAAAAACAAATTTAGTATGCCTGAACTCAGAATGATAAAATACATCTTTTAGTGAAGTTCGTTTTAACATTCTGTGTTTGAAAATACCACTTTTAGAAAGTAGGTATTTTCTTGCCTAAACCATCCAGCCTGCCTCTGCTAGCTTGTGTATTGTGTGTCTGGGTTTGTGAGTGACAGGGCTGCCTTCCACAATGCTGGCTCCACCTCCTGTGGTGTGTCTGATGACCCTAGCCCACACTGACAAAGAGAGAAGGTGTGCCCTGGCAGAATGCACCCAGAACTGGTTTGGACTAGGTACAGGACCCTCTGACTTCAGAGGACAAAGGATTTATGGGTATAAATACTGGGGCCCTGACCCCAAGACTTTAGATCACTTCTGGAACAAACAAGACAAACCTTTGCTGAGGAGAGGAACCAGAGAAGCTGAAGGAGGAGACTATCCCTATGCTGTGTGCTGTTTGAGGGATTGGCCTGCAGTGGTTGCCTGATTGCCAAAGAAAGGAGAAAGGAACTTTGTGCTTACTTTCATCATCTTGCAGAAAATCTCCAAGGGCTTGAAGATTGAGCTTGCCTCCTGCTGAAGTCTCAGGGACACAAGACTTTACCAACCAGCTCTCCTGAATTCCCTTGCTGGGAATTTGAAGTGCCTACTGTTGTGTTGGGCCTTCTGAGAGACTGCGTGTCGCTGGGAGCTGGAAGCGTGACTCACGAAGAAGAAGCGTGTCGCCGCCGCAGCAGTTGTCGTCGCATCGCCGAGAAAGCATGCCGCCGCTGTCGCCATCGCATCACCGAAGCGCCTCGCATCACCGGAGAAGTGTGTCGCCGTCGCAGCAGACGCCGTCGCATCACCGGAGAAGCGTGTCGCAGGGCCTGTCGCGGCTCAGAAGATTCACCGAGTCGCCGCACGGCCGTCGGGCGTGCACGCATCGCCCCTTCGTTGTCGCATCCAGAGGAAGACGCCATTTTGTTTCATTGCACCGGGTCGTCATCGCATCACGGCGCTGCTGGTCGCATCGCCACAGAAGCGCAGTAAGAAACCGACGCATCACCTCCCCACGTTGTGAAGAACCGACGCATCACCTCCTCTCCGGTAAGGAACCGACGCATCACCCTCCCCTACGCAGCAGTAGGGAACCGACGCATCACCTCCCCCGGAGCAAGGAACCGACGCACCACCATTCTTGCGTGTAAGGAACCGACGCATCACTTTCCCTGCAACTCTTTTGTTTGTATCGCGTTACGCATCCAAAGGTACATTGAACGTAGAGTGTCGCATTTATCACCTGCATTTGAACTGAACTATTTTCTACCATTGACAGTCATATTTTTCATAGTGTATTGTGGATTTTTGTCGATTTGGGTCTTGTGTTAAGTCTATATAAAAATACTTATTTTTATAATACAATCTGTATGGTGTCAATCGGTAGGGTTGTCACTGTGTTACTATAGGTGTTCACAAATGCTTTACACACTGCCTCTGAGATAAGCCTGCCTGCTCGTGCCAAGCTACCAAGGGGGTGAGCAGGGGTTATTTTAGTAGTGTATCTCCCTTACCCTGACTAGAAGCAAGGGTCCCTATTTGGACAAAGGTACCTACCTCTGCCAACTAGAGACCCCCAGTTCTAACATTGGTGGTCAGCGGTGAGGATTCTGGACTTGCATTTGTGACTCATATACAGTGATTGGTGTACACTACTAGTGAGTGCAGACCAAACGCAACCACTTACATTTTGGTAGATTGTTTTTTCCTGGGATTTCTATTTTTGCCAAGAACTGCCAAGTTTCACCATGAGCAAAACAGCGTCCATCGCATCTGTTGATTTTGATTTTGAGGAAGAGAAACTAGAAAGTTACACTGTGAAACAGCTGAAGCACTTCTGCAGGAAATTTAAAGTTGCTATGACCGGTCTCTCCAAGAAGGATGAGTTCCAAAAAGCGCTAAGGTCCTGGGTGGAAGCAAGGAGCACCCCTGAGCATGTGGAAGAGCAGGAGGAGGGGGCTGAGAATGCAGAAGGGCAGCTAGATGGGCCACTGGGTCCAGGGGGGAGGAAAGCACCTTCCCCAGCAGGTAGCAGTGTTTCTTCCAAGGGCCTGTCCCCAGGAGAGCTGGAGGACAGGGAGAGAAGTAGGATGCATGAAATGGAACTGACCAAGCTTAAGATGGGTGGGCAGTTGGAATTGGAAATTAAGAAATTAGCCCTAGAGGAAAAGAGGATGCAAATGGAGCATGAGAGAAGTTTGAGGGAGTTGGAGTTGAAAGCTAGGAGCTTAGAGATTACTCCCTCTGGTGGCAGCACACCGTCCATGCCTGTTGAAGCCAGGGTGTATATACCTAAAGATGTGGTGAAAGAGTTTTATAAGAATGATGATATTGGGCAATGGTTTAAAGCCTATGAGGTAGCTATGACCTCACACCGGGTCCCTGAGAAGGATTGGGGAGCGGGGTTGTGGGGGCGGTTCCTTAGTGAGGGGCGGGATACCTTATTAGACTTGCCCTCTGATGTCCACAATTCTTATGGTCATATGAAAGAAGCATTGATGTCCAGGTATGTGTTGACTCCTGAACTGTATAGGCAGAGGTTCAGGAGTTGCAAAAAGTTGGAGGGCAGTACCTGGGTAGAATATGTGACTTTTTTTTGCAGAGCATTGGATGGTTGGGTGAAGGGTAGCAAAGTGAATGATTTTGAAGCGCTCTTTGATTTGATTGCATGGGAGCACTTGTCAGGAAATTGTTTTCCGGAGCTACGCCAGCACCTTATTGAGAGTAGGCTGACTAACCCTAGGAAGCTTGCTGAGGAGGCGGACCGCTGGGTGAGCACCCGGGTCCACAAGGGTCACGTGGGAGACTCCGCCAAAGGTGGGCAGGGTCCCCAGCAGAGGAGTGGGGGGGACAAGGGTAAACAGAAGGAGTTCCATAAAGGGCCCCAAAGTATTCCCCAAGGGAACCAAGTGAAAGGTTCCCAGCCTCCCCCTGAAAAGAAGCCAGGGGCCCGACAGATAAGCCTGTTTACAGGGGGCCCAAGACTTGCTTTAAGTGTGGTCAAGTGGGCCACTGCTCCTGGGAGACTAGATGTCCCTTGTATGGAAAATCAGCACCCCCTGGCGCACCACCCCGGCAGGTAGCTAGTGTAGCCCTGGGGGAGGAGATGGGTGCCCAAGGTGGGTGGGGTCCCGTAGCAATGTCCTTGGTCTCTTTAGGAGACAGTGAGATGGTCCCCAGGACCCAACTGCCTGATAACACTAAAAAATACAGGCAGTGGGTGACCATCAATGGCCAAAGGGTGGAGGCTCTGAGAGACACCAGAGCCAGTGTGACAGCTGTCAGTTGTCGGCTGGTGTCTGAAGAGCAGGTGATCCGCAATGCATTCTGCCCAGTAGTTGCCGCGGACAACTCAGAGAGCCACTGCAGAGTAACTCAGGTTCCCTTTGAGTGGGGGGGGGGGGTTTCAGGTACCTTTCAAGTAGCTGTGAGGCCAGCCATGCCTGTATACTGTCTGTTGGGCAACGATTTAGAAAGTTCACCTTGGAGAGAAGTGGAGAGAAGGTCTCATTTAGAGATGTTGGGTCTGCCTGAGTGGGCGTGCGCGACCACTCGGTCTATGGCAGCCAGTAGAGGTGTTCAAGAGGACCTGGAGCCTGAGAGGGTGGCCCAGGTGCCTGCCTTGAAGAGAAGAGGCAGGGGGCGCGGGAAACCGGCCCCCGTAGTTCCCACGGTCCAGGAGGAAACAGAACCTGAGGGGGATGCTCTGGAACCTACAGGGGAGCAAGTGGCCGAACTGGGGGACCTACCTGAGCTGACCCATTGGCAGCAGGAGGGAGGCCCCTCCAGGCAGGAGTTCTGTGAGGAGCAGAACAAGTACCCTTCTCTTGTGGGTTTGCGGGAACAGGCCACAAACCAGGCAGCAGGTGATCAGTCTGGATCACATTGGATCTACTGGGAGAATGGTCTCCTGTATAGCGAGCCTAAGGTTGCTGAGCCTGGGTCAGCCCGTGTGCTGGTGGTACCCCAGCGCTTCAGAGGCTTCCTACTGGGGTTGGCTCATGATGTGCCTTTAGCAGGACATCTGGGGCAGAGCAAGACCTTTGAAAGGCTTGTCACCCACTTTTATTGGCCCCAGATGAGCAGGAGTTCAGACACTCACTTCAGGACATGTCAGACTTGCCAGGCAAGTGGAAAAAGTACAAGGCTCCCCTCCAGCCATTCCCTGTGGTCAGCACCCCCTTTGAACGGGTGGGTATTGACATTGTGGGGCCACTGGACCCCAAGACAGCCATGGGCAACAGGTTCATCCTGGTCTTGGTGGACCATGCCACCCGGTACCCGGAAGCCATCCCTTTTCGGACAGTGACGGCCCCCGTGGTGGGACGTGCACTGATGGGGATTTTCTCTCGTGTGGGGTTCCCCAAGGAGGTGGTGAGTGACCGTGGTACAAACTTCATATCCAAGTATATGAAGTCCCTGTGGCAGGAGTGCGGTGTTACCTATACGTTCACCACTCCTTACCACCCCCAAGGAAATGGGCTGGTTGAGAGATTCAACCGGACCCTGAAGGGCATGATTATGGGTCTGGAAGAACCCATGAGGGGTAAGTGGGACGTCCTCTTGCCATGCCTTCTCTTTGCTTACCGTGAGGTGCCACAGAAGTCCTTAGGGTTCAGTCCCTTTGAACTGCTCTATGGTCACTCGGTAAGAGGACCTCTGAGTTTGGTGAAAGAAGGCTGGGAGAAAGCCCCCAGTAAACCTCCCCAGGATGTATTTAGCTACATGCTGGCCTTTAGAAACCAAACTAGGCAATTTAGACAACTCGCTGAGGCGAATCTGGAAGCCAGCCAGGAGGAGATAAAACGGTGGTATGATCAGAATGCCACTCTGATCGAGTTTCAGCCTGGACAGAAAGTGTGGGTCATGGCCCCCATGAAGCCTTGCGCGCTCCAGGATAAGTGGACCGGACCATTTGAGGTGGTGGAGCGCAAGAGTAACGTCACCTACCTGGTGGATTTGCGATCTCCCAGGAACCCTTTGCGGGTCCTACATGTCAACCGCCTGAAGCCCCATTTTGAGAGGTCTGAAGTGGGCATGCTCCTAGCAACTGATGATGGAATGGAAGAGGAGACAGAACCTCTTCCTGACCTCCTGTCTGCAACAGAGCAAGATGGGTCATTGGAGGGTGTGAACCTCTCTAACTCCCTGACACCTGAGCAGCAGGAAGACTGTCGCCAACTGTTGGGACAGTTTCCTGACCTGTTTTCCCTGGTTCCTAGTGTCACTGATTGGTGCGTCCATGATGTGGACACTGGGGACAGTCCTCCTGTCAAGCACAAGGCTTACAGAGTGACTGACAGGGTGAGAGCTTGCATCAAGGAGGAGGTTTCCAAGATGTTTGCATTGGGGGTGATTGAGTCCTCTCACAGCCCTTAGGCCAGCCCAGTGGTCTTGGTCCCAAAGGCTGCCGTGCCTGGTGCCACACCCAGATTTCGGTTCTGTGTGGACTACCGAGGACTCAATTCAGTCACCAGGACTGACGCGCACCCCATCCCCAGAGCTGATGAGCTCATCGATCGGTTAGGGGCTGCCCGGTACCTCAGCACGTTTGACTTAACGTCTGGGTACTGGCAGATCGCCTTGACTGATGGGGCCAAAGAGAGGTCAGCATTCTCCACACCAGATTGGCACTACCAATTCCGGGTTATGCCCTTTGGGATGAAGAATGCCCCTGCCACCTTTCAGTGGTTGGTCAACCAGGTGTTGGTTGGACTGGAAGATTTCAGTGCCGCCTACCTGGATGACATCGCAGTGATCAGCGCCAGTTGGGAAGAACATCTGCGCCACCTCTGGGAAGTGTTGATGGCGCTGCGGAGGGCAGGCCTCACGATCAAGGCAAGTAAGTGCCAGATCGGGCAGGGTTCTGTGGTGTACTTGGGACACCAGGTTGGGAGCGGCCAGGTGGCGCCCCTACAGCCCAAAATTGATACCATTCTGGCTTGGGAGCCCCCCCAAGACCCAGACAGAGGTGAGAGCCTTTTTAGGTCTCACCGGGTATTACAGGAGATTTGTCAAGGGGTATGGCAGCATCGTTGCACCCTTGACAGAGCTGACTTCCAGGAAGCAGCCCAAGAGAGTGATTTGGACTGACACCTGTCAGAGAGCTTTTGACGCCTTGAAGACTGCCATGTGCACGGCCCCCGTGCTTCAGGCGCCCAACTTCTCAAAAGAATTTGTTGTTCAAACAGACGTTTCAGAGCATGGTGTAGGGGCTGTTCTGGCACAGTTAAATGAGGAGGGCCTAGACCAACCTGTAGCCTTCATCAGTAGGAGGTTACTTCCACGGGAACAGAGGTGGAGTGCTATGGGCACTGAAGAAGTTGAGACCATACCTGTTTGGGACTCACTTCCGGGTTCAGACAGACCACAGGCCCCTCAGATGGTTGATGCAGATGAGGGGTGAGAATCCAAAGCTGTTGAGGTGGTCCATTTCCCTACAGGGGATGGATTTCACGGTGGAACACCGCCCTGGTACAGAACACGCCAATGCTGGTACAGAACACGCCAATGCTGATGGTCTGTCCAGATTTTTCCGCCTTAGCGATGAGAACTCCCAAGGGGATGGGTAGTTCTCCCCACATTTCAGCTGGAGGGGACACGTGTTAGACCTGGTACCATTGGCGTGGGTCTCCCTTCCATTTTTTTGCGCTATGCCTCCTCTGTTACTGACCTGTTTTTGCTGGATTAGATGCTTTGGGCACTTTGCCACCGCTGATCAGTGCCAAAGTACAAGTGCTCCCTATGATAAATTGATGTATGGATTAGTGACTCCATGTTTGGCCTATTTGATTCACTGTCAGACCCTAGTACAGTGCACTGGTTGTGCCCAGGGCTTGTGACTCAAATGCTGCTGGTGGGCTTGCAGCACTGGTTGTGCCACCCACAGGAGCAGCTTGTAAAGTGTGTCTCAGGCCTGCCATTGCAGAGCCTGTGTGCAGTCTGGTACTGCCATGTCGACTTGGTAAGTGCACCCACTTACCAGTCCCCAAACCTTCCCTTTCCTGCATATTAGTCACCCTTAAGGTAGGCCCTAGGGCAGGGTGCATTGTATGTGTAAGGTAGGACATGCCCTGGTGTGTGTGGCATGTCCTGATAGTGAATTACAGCCAATTTCTTTTTTCACTATTGCAAGGCTACCTGTTCCCATAGGCCAGAATGGGCAGTTTGATTCTAACACCTTATAATCCTAACTGACCCTGGGAACATGGTAGAAAAACGAATTTAGTATGCCTGAACTCAGAATGATAAAATACATCTTTTAGTGAAGTTGGTTTTAACATTCTATGTTTGAAAATACCACTTTTAGAAAGTAGGTATTTTCTTGCCTAAACCATCCAGCCTGCCTCTGCTAGCTTGTGTATTGTGTGTCTGGGTTTGTGAGTGACAGGGGCTGGGGGACTCCAGGAGACAGGGTGAGTCAGCACAGGGCTGAATAGACCTATCTGCATGTAGAGTGGTGAGTGGAGTGGCACCTGGGTCTGAATAGGGCTGTGCCTGCCTTCCACAATGCTGGCTCCACCTCCTGTGGTGTGTCTGATGACCCTGGCCCACACTGACAAAGAGAGAAGGTGTGCCCTGACAGAATGCACCCAGAACTGGTTTGGACTAGGTACAGGACCCTCTGCCTTCAGAGGACAAAGGATTTATGGGTATAAATACTGGGGCCCTGACCCCAAGACTTTAGATCACTTGTGGAACAAACAAGACGAACCTTTGCTGAGGAGAGGAACCAGAGAAGCTGAAGGAGGAGACTATCCCTATGCTGTGTGCTGTTTGAGGGATTGGCCTGCAGTGGTTGCCTGATTGCCAAAGAAAGGAGAAAGGAACTTTGTGCTTACTTTCATCATCTTGCAGAAAATCTCCAAGGGCTTGAAGATTGAGCTTGCCTCTTGCTGAAGTCTCAGGGACACAAGACTTCACCAACCAGCTCCCCTGAATTCCCTTGCTGGGAATTTGAAGTGCCTACTGTTGTGTTGGGCCTTCTGAGAGACTGCGTGTCGCTGGGAGCTGGAAGCGCGACTCACGAAGAAGAAGCGTGTCGCCGCCGCAGCAGTTGTCGTCGCATCGCCGAGAAAACGTGGTGCCGCTGTCGCCATCGCATCACCGAAGCGCCTCGCATCACCGGAGAAGAGTGTCACCGTCGCAGCAGACGCCGTCGCATCACCGGAGAAGCGTGTTGCAGGGCCTGTCGCGGCTCAGAAGATTCACAGAGTCGCCGCACAGCTGTCGGGCGTGCACGCATCGCCCCTTCGTTGTCGCATCGAGAGGAAGACGCCATTTTGTTTCATTGCACCGGGTCATCATCGCATTGCGGCGCTGCTGGTCGCATCGCCACAGAAGCGCAGTAAGAAACCGACGCATCACCTCCCCACGCGGTGAAGAACCAACGCATCACCTCCTCTCCGGTAAGGAACCGACGCATCACCGTCCCCTACGCAGCAGTAGGGAACCGACGCATCACCTCCCCCGGAGCAAGGAACCGACGCATCACCGTTCTTGCGTGTAAGGAACCGACGCATCACCTTCCCTGCAACTCTTTTGTTTGTATCGCGCTACGCATCCAAAGGTACATTGAACATTGAGTGTCGCATTTACCATCTTTATTGAACTGAACTATTTTTTACCATTGACAGTCATATTTTTCATAGTGTATTGTGGATTTTTGTTGTTTTGGGTCTTGTGTTAAGTCTATATAAAAATACTTATTTTTATAATACAACCTGTGTGGTGTCCATCTGTAGTGTTGTCACTGTGTTACTGTAGGTGTTCACAAATGCTTTACACACTGCCTCTGAGATAAGCCTGCCTGCTCGTGCCAAGCTACCAAGGGGGTGAGCAGGGGTTATTTTAGTAGTGTATCCCCCTTACCCTGACTAGAAGCAAGGGTCCCTATTTGGACAAAGGTACCTACCTCTGCCAACTAGAGACCCCCAGTTCTAACAGCGATCATCAACATCAAGTTGGCGAGCACGAGCGTGGAAAATCAACCTCCCAGCGAGATTTCTCAATGCGGGCGGTCAGATTTCTCATTGCGAGTGGTCACGTATGCTCGCGACCGCTCGCGTTGAGAAACTGTCCATTCGCGTTGAGAAAGCTGCCGCTCGAGTAAAAATCTACTTGAGCAGCAGAAAGGAAGCAGCGCCCGCTTGCGCTGTGCATGGTTCCGTTAGCGATGATTGCACAGTGCGGACAAGCATCTGGCACTGAAAATCACCGCGAACTGCATTTATCTAACGCATTCCGCCGCTTGCAGAGCTCCACGTAGCGCTGCGGAATTTTTTTGTACTTCCTCTGCCCAGGCTTACTCATGATGTGCCTCTGGCAGAACTTTTGGGACAGGGCAAGAACTTTGACAGGCTTGTCACCCACTTTTACTGGCCCCAAATGAGAAAAAAACTCAGATGCTTTGTGTAGATCCTGTCAGACTTGCCAAGCGAGTGGCAAGAGTGGGGGGAGATTTAAGGCTCCCCTGCAACCATTCCCTGTCATGAGCACCCCCTTCGAGCGGGTGATTGTTGACATTGTGGGGCCCCTGGATCCCAAGACAGCCATGGGCAACAGGTTCATCCTGGTCTTGGTGTACCATGCCACCCGGTACCCGGAAGCTATCCCTCTGAGAATGATGATGGCGCCCGTTGAGGCCCAGACACTGATGGAGATCTTTACCCGCATGGGTTTCCCCAAGGAGGTGGTATCGGGTACCAACTTCATGTCGCTGTATATGAAGGCCATGTGGAAGGAGTGTGGCATGAACTACAAATTCAAGGTTCAAAGGTTCCACCGAACCCTAAAAGGTATGATTGAGGGCCTGTCGGAAACCCATGAGGCATAAGTAGGACATACTCTTACCATGCCTTCTTTTTGCCTACAGGGACGTCCCACAGACGGGGGCTGGCTTCAGCCCTTTTGAGCTTCTGTATGGGCACCCTGTGAGAGGACCTCTCAGTTTGGTCAAGGAGGGCTGGGAGCAAGCTCCTAGGAAGCCACCCCAAGATGCATTCAGTTACATGTTGGCCCTCGGAAACCAGACAGCACGCTTCAGGAAACTCGCCCAAGAGAACCTAGAAGCAAGCCAGGTATGACCAAAATACCACTATGGTTGAGTTTCAGCCTGGTCAAAAGGTGTGGGTGATGAAGCCAGTAGAGCTTCGCACTCTACAAGACAAGTGGTCTGGCCCCTATGAGGTAAAGGAGCGCAAGAATGACGTCACCTACCTGGTGGACTTGCAGACTCCTAGCATCCCCTTGAGTCCTGCATGTGAATCGCCTCAAGTCCCACTTCAAGAGGTCTGAGTTGACCATGCTCTTGGCTACTGGTGATGGGGCGGAAGAGGAGAGTGAACCTCTACCCGACCTCCTGTCTGTTCAAGAGCAGGATGGGTCAGTGGGGGGTGTGATCCTCTCCCCTACACTGATCTTAGAGCAGCAAAGTGACTGTCGCCAGTTGCTGATACTATTTTCCACTCTATTTTCAGTCATCCCAGGAGTCCCCCATTGGTGTACTCATGACATTTTTACTGGGGATAGTCCACCTGTGAAGCACAAGATTTACAGGCTGACTGACAGAGTGAAGGCTAGAATTAAGGAAGAGGTTTCCAAATGCTAGCCCTACGGGTGATTGCGCCGTCCAGCAGTCCTTGGTCCAGCCCAGTGGTCTTGGTTCCAAAGACTTCCCCGCCCAGTGTCACTCCTGAACTGCGGTTCTGTGTGGACTACCGTGGTTTCAATGCCGTCACCAAGACTGACATGCACCCCATCTCCCGAGCTGATGAACTCATTTATCGGATGGGAGCTGCCAAGTTCCTCAGTACATTTGATTTAAGTCTGGGTACTGGCAGATTACCTTGACTTAGGGGACACAAGAGAGGTCAGCCTTCTCAATACCAGAAGGGCGCTACCAGTTCCTGGTCATGCCTTTTGGGAAAAACTCCCCTGCCACATTGCAGAGGCTGGTCAACCACGTCCTGGATGGATTTGAGAACCTCAGTGCCGCCTACCTAGACAACATTGCGGACTTCAGTTCTAGTTGGGAGGGCACTTGTACCACCTCCAGATGGTGTTGAAGGCTCTGCAGAGCACAGGCCTCACTATCAAGGCCTGTAAGTGCCAGATAGGGTGGGGGCCTGTGGTGTACTTGGGGCACCAGGTAGGAAGTGGCCAGGTGGCGCCCCTACAACCCAAGATTGAAACCATTCTGGCTTGGGCAGCCCCCACGACCCAGACAGAGATGAGAGCCTTCTTAGACCTCACCGGGTACTACATATAAACAAGGGGGGATTCAACTCCACGATTTGAAGTTATATTTTTGGCCTGCATTTGCAGGGCGCCAGTGTAGTTTATTAAGCCCGGCTGACCCACATACAGCAGATTTTGGCTATCAGCTAGCGCAAGGTGGCCGAGTTTAGGCTTTTCTTCTACCGGCTAGGAGACCATAATTATGAAAAGAGGGCCCAATTTAAGGTGGTGAAGGATGCCATTTGTATTTGGCAGGAAATTTGTAATAAATTCTCAATAGCTTTTTTTAAATAAAGAAGCACCGCAACTGGATAATCCTGCCTTCCCATCAGTGTTCCACGATTCCATCTGTAGGGCCTGGGCGCGAGATGGGGTTCAGACTATAAGGCAGCTGTATGATCTGAATGGCTTCTGCTCATTTACCGGATTACAGGTCATCTATGGGCTCCCCAATCATTTTTTTTAATTTCTATAGTGCTTCACAAATATAGTAGAATCAATGGAATATGCACATGGCAATTGAACCGACAAAGGGTCACCATCAGAGGAAGCGACGGTATGATAGTGGAGGCACCGAGAGCTGTAGTTGGCAGCGACAGCAACAGTAACTTCCTAAGATAATTTTTGGGCTCTGGTGTTAATTTTCTTAGTCGTACATATTAAGCATCGCGCACAACCTGTCAGGTAGGCTTGCCTATGATAGCGATGAAAAGGTTGTCTTTCTCCTTATAGTGAAGAAGGTAATTAAGGAGCTCCCTTCAGTCCTGATGAATGCACCCGATTTAGGGGCCAGAAACACGATGAACACTCATTGCAAGGATGTGTGAACCACGTTTATTTGTTTTGTGTGGAGGGAACAAAGCAAATAAAATAGAGGTTGTGGAACCTCGCCCAACGCAATTTGACTCCTATCAATCTACAGAAGGGTATGGCTGAGAGGAACACACCACATTTACAAACACAACCACTGTATTGTTTAATTCAGCAGCCAGAAACTGCAGAGGTAGATGACTCAGTGGTAAGGCAGAAACACCGGAACTCCATGCATCAGGGTCAGTGGCTGCAGGAGCCAGAGTCAATGCTGGCATAGTTGTCATAAACAATGTTGAATGCATATATTCATGTGATGAATGTACCAATGATAACATTCCAGTAGAATCAACCATAGCTACATGCCGTCAGATCCAGTCTTTGCTGGTGAGGTCCAGCATTTTACAGAGGTTGTATATTACAGAAGTAAGCAGAGATCCACGGTGAATCTACTGAGGAAAGGCCATAAATAAGGCTTATGTAAAATCACCAGCACCTAAACAGACTTCTGCTGATCTTTTTGCAAGACTGCTGGAAACAGGGGATTCGGAGGAGTAATGCGTGGGGGTCTTTCTTTATTTGCATGCTAGTTTGCAGAGACAAATTTTGACTCTTGGGTGAAATCTGACAGGTTCTTCCACCTCTTTTAGAGTGGGACATGCTGTGGGGCAGTCAGGAGTCTCCCCTCCATAGTTTCTTGACTTTAGGCCTCGGGCCCTTGTTAGGACAGTAACAGCTCATTTACTGCTGAAAGTGGTTTTGACCACTGTGCCGGGTTGCACTGCACTGCACACTCAATGAAGGTTGCTGCAGGCAGCCATTTCATCTCTGAAATGCTGGTGGAATGTGAGGTTGAAAAGTGCATCGCAGTCCTTTGTTTTGTTAAAGGTAGAGCTATCAGCAGCAATGGCAGAATATTTCAAGCATGACACTAGCTTCTGGAATTTGTTTCTATTGCAGTTCCAGACAGCTGAGTGTCAAGTGCCTGTATAATTTTATGAAAGTGTTACTTTCAGGGTTGTGCTGACAGTGCAGTGCAAAGCGGGAGTTTTGGTTCAGCCCTTACAACTGTTGATTTAATTAGATCAGCCTCTTTCATCCATGTCTTCAAGTGTTCTTAATCACATCTTAGATCTACCCAAAGGAGTATTTCTTTTATCTTGTACATGCATTTCATTCAGAAAGAAATCCTTTTTAGTGCAAAAGGCATAATTGTTTGTTTTTGTCATGACTCGAGAGTGAACCTGTCACCTAACATGGCCTCCGCATTGTTTTTGTTTCCCACCACCAGTACCATACCACCACCATCAATATCACATACACACAACTAATACTACTTCCACCATTATCACTCTGGTACCACACACACCAATATGACCATGAATACCACCACAGACATCAGGCACCATCAATACCACTGCTGAACCATCACAAATACTACTGGTTTCCCCACCACCAATACCACTGTCACTACCAATGCCACCACCAATGTCACCACCACAAATACCATTACAACCACACCACCGCAACCAGTCCAGTGCTTAATTTGTGAACAAATAAGTACTGAGGCCCTTATCAAGAGGCCACTGCAGCTTTCACCACTCATTATCACTGCCAGCACTACCAATTAAAACACCAACAAAACTACCAAGCATCACATTCAGACTATCCCAGGCCCCCTAAGTTATAAGAAGGGCTTGGGAGGCTGGTAGTAGTCATTTTTAAGGTATATTGAATTACCAACAACTGTTCTTGTACTTGTCTCTCAATTAGACATACAGCACCACCATGTTTTCAGACTATCATAAGTGCTGGTGTTGACAATTAAGTGCCAGCGCTGAGCACCGCAAACCACTGGCTCAAATTAAGCACTGGCTACCATGCACCCGGAAGGCTAATAGTCGTGACTTTAATGTGCTAACACACGGAAGTTTCCTTTCTGCGTGTTTTGTCATAATTAAACCCAGACTTACTGGCTTTGCCCATGCCTGTTTTACTTGGTCTTTCTTGAATATCTCTTCCATCTTTTGGTTTTTATAAAGCTGAGAATTTCTGCTTGATTTCTACTTGGGACTTGAAGGGCTATTGCCCAGGAACAGGGCTGCCACAATGGGATCTGAAAGAGCCAATGAAATAAGAAAAAAAAGTCTATGTGACATGAAAATGACATTTATTGCTTTATGTAGCACAGCTGTACCTACTACAGATGCTGACACAAACATGCTGCTTTCTGCACCCCAACACCGAAACATCACTTCATTATATTAAGAAGTGTGCCATTCCCATGTTGTGCGTACCCTACAAAATGCCTTATCCATAATGCTTAATCTGTGCCGGTGGTTGCAGATGGGAGTCAACAGCACTTATTTTTCCCTAGAGAAAGAGAGAGGAAATCACACAAAGGGGAAAGAAGGGGGGAGAGAGAGAACAGTGATAAAGAGATAAAACAGGGATGAAATGAATGTGAAATAGTGAGATAGAGAGGCAGGGGGTGCCTGGTAGTGGCTTAAATAGGTCTGGAGTGGAAACAAGACTATGCTGCCTTTGCATTCAACAACGCGACCTTCGATAGCGCCGAACAAAACTTAGGACCGCGGCACTTATTATTTTTACAAATTAAGCACTGCTGATTCAGGCTGCATATGCGTAACTCAGCCAATACACATATGTGTTTCTATAGCGTGGAGGGTCTGAGAAGCTCCGGGAGGGGCACGCAGTCACTTAGACCATGTCTACTCATCAAGGACACCATCCGATGTTGACTTGTTCCTTCTTCGAAATAATTCTAAATAATTGGCCCGGTCTATGACGTGTCAAATTGTACATATTAATAGTCACAAGACGGGCATGAGTCGGCCTGCTTTCTAAAAGTGCTTCCTCATTGATGGAGGGCCAGCATGGCCATGCCCCTCTGCTCAACGCCCAGACCCCCTTTCCCTGCCCCTCGTGATAGAGGTGATAAATTTAAAGAGGCCATTTTCATCAGCAGTCCTTCATCCAAATACCCTCCTTGCAGCCGTCGCGTTTCCCCCAGTCCCCGGCAGCCGCAGATTGTTTCTTCCAGCACAACACACGATGAATCGTTTTGCGAAATGAAAAATGGCCGGGCGGTGGATTCTGGGTAATCGAATGCAAATGAGATGGCAGGCGAGGATGGCGGAACTGTTGCCTTGAGCCTCGCCACGAGGTGACTGATCTCTGAATGAAGGCGGGAGCTTTCCCCTCCCTCTCTTCTCTCTTTGACGTGAAGGATGCCTCTCCGAGAGGGGAGTTAATCGACAAAGAGATTCGCAGGTGATAGACGGCGCCCCCACGGGGATATTTAACTCTTCTCCACAGAAAGATGTCACAGAATGTGTTTTTTTCTTGTCAGCAACTGCTTACAAAGAGGGCTGAAGTCTGCAAGATGACATGTAAACAATTGAAGAGTAAGATAAACCGTAACCATGGAGGCGGTGTGTAATATCTCGCAGGTGTGTACTGCCCCTAATCGTCAGCGACTGCGCACTTTGACGTGCACCTCTTCTCTTACTTGCAGCAGTGTGTGGTATTCAGGGGTATATTTACGTTCCCTGGCGCATCCCTGCATATCAGCAGGGATGCGCCAGGGAAAATGCGTCACGCAAGTTTACCCTTGCGCCACGTCCGATGCGCCGCATTTACAATGCGGCGCATCGTGGCGCAAGGATAAGCAGATGCGTGACGCATCTGCCGGCGGAAGGTTGGCGCAGTGCTGAAGTTGGGTCGCAAGCGCGACGCAACTCCAGCACTGTTCCAACCTTCCCTATCCGTAACATGGTGCGTCAATCCTTACGCCTGCTTGAAGCAGGCGTAAGGATTTGACGCACCAGCGTCGGAAAAGTGACTGCGTGAAATCTTGTAGATTTCACTACGTCACTTTTCCGAGGCGTTCCTGCGCCGGAACGCCCCCCCCCCCTGCGCCGGTACGCCCACATGAAACCTGACGCAGGTTTCATGTGGCGCAGGGGTTTACTACGTGACGCATCTCCCTAGATGCGTCACGTTGTAAATATAGCGCAACGCGGCGCATGGTTTGCGTCACCGCTGCGTCACATGCGTGACGCAACGGCGGCGCAAAAGTGGCGCAAGGGGCTTGTAAATATGCCCCTCAGTGCTTTGGGCCAAACACACCAACACCGATGCGTCTACAACAAAACTGCAGCGGCACCTACTGTAGCGCTCGAACCCGGTAAAATCCCACCAGTGCACGACAGTAGCAACCGCACCCGCTGACCCAGTGATGGAACCCGGTGCACAACCACACCAAATGTGCCTGAACCGAAATCAGCATCGGCACCTGCTACTCCATTGTTAGGATCCCAGGCGCCTACAACAATGCCCCTCAGTCACAACCAGCATCGGCACCTGCTATTCCACCCATAGCTTCCAAGGCGCCTACAACGATGCCCCTCAGTCACAACCGGCATCGGCTCCTGCTATTCCATCCATATCTTCCAAGGCGCCTACAACGTTGCCCCTCAGTCACAACCGGCATCGGCACCTGCTATTCCACCCATATCTTCCAAGGCGCCTACAACGATGCCCCTCAGTCACAACCAGCATCGGCACCTGCTAGTCCACCCATAGCTTCCAAGGCGCCTACATGATGCCCCTCAGTCACAACCGGCATCGGCACCTGCTATCCCACCCATATCTTCCAAGGCGCCTACACCGATGCCCCTCAGTCACAACCGGCATCGGCACCTGCTATTCCACCCATAGCTTTCAAGGTGCCTATACCGATGCCCCTCAGTCACAACCGGCATCGGCACCTGCTATTCCACCCATATCTTCCAAGGCACCTACAACGATGCCCCTCAGTCACAACCGGCATCGGCACCTGCTATTCCACCCATAGCTTCCAAGGCGCCTACACCAATGCCCCTCAGTCACAACCGGCATGGGCACCTGCTATTCCACCCATATCTTCCAAGGCGCCTACACCGATGCCCCTCAGTCACAACCGGCATCGGCACCTGCTATTCCACCCATATCTTCCAAGGCGCCTACACCGATGCCCCTCAGTCACAACCGGCATCGGCACCTGCTATTCCACCCATATCTTCCAAGGCGCCTACACCCAACCGGTATCGGCACCTGCTATTCCACCCATAGCTTCCAAGGCGCCTACACCGATGCCCCTCAGTCACAACCGCAAAAGAAACAATTGATGGACGGAATGATTGACAATGCAAACATTCACCCCCAGTCACAAGGATCTGGGTTTAATCCATCATTCTTTTGCTCACCACACCACCCCAGTTTGGACCCAGCCATATGCAAATCAGTCATGACCCTGTTCCTTATGGGAACAGTCCAGCTCGAACTGCCAAGCCAGGTCCTCTCTGGACCAGAAACAAGCATCCTGGGACCAGTTTCAGGGCATCACCCTTCATCAGCCAGGCTAGCTTGAATCCAGTCGCGCAGTGAGCACGGGACCCATGTCTGGGCATACCCTTTCCACTTGGGGAGGCAAATGCAAAAGAAACAATTGATGGACGGAATGATTGACAAAGCAAACATTCACCCCAGTCACAAGGATCTGGGTTTAATCCATCATTCTTTTGCTCACCACACCACCCCAGTTTGGACCCAGCCATATGCAAATCAGTCTTGACCCTGTTCCTTATGGGAACAGTCCAGCCCGAACTGCCAAGCCAGGTCCTCTCTGGACCAAAAACAAGAATCCTGGGACTGGTTTCAGGGCATCACCCTTCATCAGCCAGGCTAGCTTGAATCCAGTGGTGCAGTGAGCATGGGACCCACGTCTGGGCATACCCTTCCCACTTGGGGCGACAAATGCAAAAGAAACAATTGATGGACGGAATGATTGAGAATGCAAACATTCACCCCCAGTCACAAGGATCTGGGTTTAACTTTAATCCATCATTCTTTTGCTCACCACACCACCCCAGTTTGGACCCAATCATATGCAAATCAGTCTTGACCCTGTTCCTTATGGGAACAGTCCAGCCCGAACTGCCAAGCCAGGTCCTCTCTGGACCAGACACAAGCATCCTGGGACCGCTTTCAGGGCATCTCCCTTCATCAGCCAGGCTAGGTTGAATCCAGTGGCGCAGTGAGCACGGGACCCACGTCTGGGCATACCCTTCCCACTTGGGGCGACAAATCCTAAAGAAACAATTGATGAACGGAATGATTGAGAATGCAAACATTCACCCCCAGTCACAAGGATCTGGGTTTAATCCATCATTCTTTTGCTCACCACACCACCCCAGTTTGGACCCAGCCATATGCAAATCAGTCTTGACCCTTGGGGCGACAAATGTTCTTTTTGCATTTGTCACCCCGAGTGGGACGGGTATGCCCAGACGTGGGTCCCATGCTCTCCATGCCACTGGAGTCAAGCTATCCTGGCTGATGAGGGGTGAAACCCCGAAACCAGTCCTAGAATGCTTGTTTCCAGTCCAGGGAGGACCTGGCTGGCAGTTCGGGCTGGACTGTTCCCATTGGGCACAGGGTCAAGACTGATTTGCAATTGGCTGAGTCCAAACTGGAAAGGCGTTGTGAGCAAAAAAATGATGGATTTAGGCCCAGATCTCTGTACTGAGGTGAATGTATGACATTGTTCTGCATTCTGTCCATCAATTGTTCTTTTTGCATTTGTCACCCCGAGTGGGAGGGGTATGCCCAGACGAGGGTCCCGTGCTCTCCATGCCACCGGAGTCAAGCTATCCTGGCTGATGAGGGGTGAAACCCCGAAACTGGCCCTAGAATGCTTGTTTCCAGTCCAGAGAGGACCTGGTCTGGCAGTTCGGGCTGGACTGTTCCCATTGGGCGCAGGGTCAAGACTGATTTGCAATTGGCTGGGTCCAAATTGGAAAGGCATGGTGAGCAAAAAATTATGGATTTAGGCCCAGAGCTCTGTACTGGGGTGAATGTATGACATTGTTCTGCATTCTGTCCATCAATTGTTCTTTTTGCATTTGTCACCCCGAGTGGGAGGGGTATGCCCAGACGAGGGTCCCGTGCTCTCCATGCCACCGGAGTCAAGCTATCCTGGCTGATGAGGGGTGAAACCCCGAAACTGGCCCTAGAATGCTTGTTTCCAGTCCAGAGAGGACCTGGTCTGGCAGTTCGGGCTGGACTGTTCCCATTGGGCGCAGGGTCAAGACTGATTTGCAATTGGCTGGGTCCAAATTGGAAAGGCATGGTGAGCAAAAAATTATGGATTTAGGCCCAGAGCTCTGTACTGGGGTGAATGTATGACATTGTTCTGCATTCTGTCCATCAATTGTTCTTTTTGCATTTGTCACCCCAAGTGGGACGGGTATGCCCAGACGTGGGTCCCATGCTCTCCATGCCACTGGAGTCAAGCTATCCTGGCTGATGAGGGGTGAAACCCTGAAACCGGTCATAGAATGTTTGTTTCCAGTCCAAGGAGGACCTGGCCTGGCAGTTCGGACTGGACTGTTCCCATTGGGCGCAGGTTCAAGACTGATTTGCAATTGGCTGGGTCCAAACTCGAAAGGCATGGTGAGCAAAAAAATGATGGATTTAGGCCCAGATCTCTATACTGGGGTGAATGTATGACATTGTTCTGCATTCTGTCCATCAATTGTTCTTTTTGCATTCCTCAGTCACAACCGGCATCGGCACCTGCTATTCCATTAGTAGGAGCCCAGACGCCTACACCGATGCCCCTCAGTCACAACCAGCATCGGCACCTGCTATTCCATCCATATCTTCCAAGGCGCCTACACCGATGTCCCTCAGTCACAACTGGCATCAGCACATGCTATTCCATTATTAGGAGCCCAGACGCCTACACCGATGCCCCTCAGTCACAACCAGCATCAGCACCTGCTATTCCATTATTAGGAGCCCAGACGCCTACACCGATGCCCCTCAGTCACAACCAGCATCAGCACCTGCTATTCCATTATTAGGAGCCCAGACGCCCACACCGATACACCTCAGTCACAACCAGCACCGGCACCTGCTATTCCACCCATAGCTTCCAATGCGCCTACACCAATGCCCCTTAGTCACAACCAGCATCGGCACCTGCTATTCCACCCATAGATTCCAAGGCGCCTACACCGATGCCCCTCAGTCACAAGCGGCATCGGCACCTGCTATTCCATTATTAGGAGCCCAGACAGACGCCCACACCGATGCCCCTCAGTCACAACCAGCATCGGCACCTGCTATTCCATTATTAGGAGCCCAGACGCCCACACCGATGCACCTCATGCAGACACAACCGGCATCGGCACCTCCTGTTCTATTATTAGGTCTGGGACAGTAAGGAAGGTGGAATCTGACTATATGGTTGCCCCCACTTTTTTTCTGGTGTTTTGCTGGTTTATGACTTAGTTGGACTGGGATCCTGCTATTCAGGGCCCCAGTCTATCTGCTTCCTCTATAAAATGGTTTCCATGTGCCTTAGGCACATCTCTGATGGAATCTGGAGTGCCCTTGTAAGTCCCTAGTATATGGTATACTATGTACCCAGGGCATAGGTACCTCAGAGGCCTACCAGGGGCTGCAGCATGTATTGTGCCACCCCTGGAAGGCCATCCAAAATGACACCACAGGTCTGCTACTGCAGCCTGGGTAAGGTGGTGCATGCACCCCTTACTGTGATATAGGCTACCTATATCACTACATACATACACACATATAAACCTATAAGTCACTCCTATGGCAGGCCTTATCAATCCTGAAGGCAGAGTGCTTGGTTCCTATGTGAGAGGGTGCCCCTGCATGAGCAGAGCCCCTCTGCAGCGTTCGGAGACCCTTCTCTGATGCTGTTTGTAGTGCAGCCTGACCATATACTCTTAAGCGCATTATAACCTCGCGTTAAATGCTAACTTTGGGATGGCTGCACGGAAACATGTCGTGTTTGGTGTCAAACATCTTGGAATACTACCCCCCCGCCAGTTCTGGCGGCGGGGGTAGCATTCCACCCTTCTAGAGGGAGAGACATGTACACACCGGTATACCCGGTACTGACTTTCCAGAGCCCTGGCATCACAAAATGGATGCCGCTGCCACAGACACGAGTCTGGCCTCCTGCTGCTGACCGAAACTCCGGCAGGGGAGGCCTGGACAATAGGTTTCCTGTCCCAGGGAGGTGTAACCACCTCCCCAGACAGGATAGTGTGTATTGGGGCTGGGCGGGAGCACTCTCTGGTGCTTTGAAGTCCTGCACTGGGGGCACATTTGGTGTCCCTGTGCATACCCCAGTTCAAACCGGCTCAGGGGCTTCCAGCCCCTGCTCTGGCGCGAAACTGGACAAAGGGAAAGGGTGTAACCACCCCTCTGCCCTGACCCTCCCATAGGTGGGTCCCCAGAGTATGTCCAACCCCTATCTTAGTATAAGTATGGGACCCCAGTCCTTAGGACTTTAGATTTACCTGGACGAAACTCTGACACAGAATCCTGGACCTTCGACGCTCTACTTTAAGATTAGAGGACTGAAGAATCTCCCTTGGGGTCAAGGAGTGACTCCCCTGCTTGGCAGGCACCAAAGAAGCAATTGTCCGGTCTGCATCGCTGAAGCTCCCACCGGACGCCGAAGTCTTTGCATCACCAGAGGTGGATTTCCAGACTTCCCCGAGGCTGCCCTGAGTCCCCAGCAAAGCTGAGGCCCGTAGCTGTCGTGGGTAACGTGGAACTGTGACCCCTGGACACCAAGCACATTTGCAAGTGCATCCTCTTCCTGGGCTTCCACGAAGTTGTGCTTTGGGCTCCGAGTAGCCCCCGCCTCCAGCACCGACTGCACCGAAGATCACTGGCCTCCACTCCACGAGTGTCCCGTGAGCCAGCTCCAAGTGCGTCCACTCGAGGCTCCTTCACGGTCGCTAGTCCGTTGGCTAGTAGGCCCTCCCGAAGGCCAATCTTCATCTGCTTGGGCTTCCCTGGTTGCTCCAGGCGTGCCCTGACTTACCTTCGCTGGGTGAGTCCCTCAGACCTTGCTGGTCTGCACCACCATCCTTCTTCTATTTCCACGAGACTTGCCGTTGCCAAGGCTTGTTGGGTCCAATCCGGTCGCCGACACCTCAGCAATCGACAAACGTCGTGGGACAGCTCGAATCCAGCTCCTGGTCATCGTCGACACCTCCTGGACCTCGTGGCTGAAGAGTCAAGATGACCGTCAACCTACCTGAAGCACTCGACATCGGTGGGCATCCGCTCATCGCCTTCCTGGTCACTGGCTAGTGACCCAGACTCTGTCCCCTCTGCTTTCAGGTTCTTCACCTTTGGATCCACCCGAACACTTTCGACTTGGCCGCCAGCAGCACTTTGCAGCAGATCGCCATTGAAAACGACGACGAAACCCGACCCCGAAAGACACCTATGCACCCGGCTTCCCTGGGTGAGGTAACACGAGTACTCCGGTGCTCCCGTGGGTATAGACACTAGAACGACCCAGTCCTAAAAGGGTTTGCTCCAAGTCCTCCTCTAAGTGTCCCTTTTCTCTAAAATTCCAACTGCGACTTTCCCCATAAAAGTCAACGGCGATTCGCGGCTGTGTTCTCACACTGCACGCGTCACCCGTGGGTCCCCTGTGTCAGTACCTTGGGTGGTTCCTTGTGGTCCAAGCACTTCTACAGGCTCTAGGCCTTGTGTCTAGCTCAGTCGTGGTTCTTATACCACTTTATTGGTATATGGTTTGGTACGCCCCTAGGGCTCAAACGTGTATTTGTGCTATTACTGTTGATAACTAACTTATAACTTATGTAGTTCGAACTCTAGCCTCATAAAGAGACTAGAGGGGTGTGTTTAGCAATAAATACATATATTTTGACTATATACCTGGTGTGGTCCTCTTTCATTTGGTCACACAAGAGATTATAGGCTGGTAAAACAAGCTGCTTTACATTCCTTCAAGACTTAGCCTGAAGGCTGCTCTCCATAGCTACCACTAGGATAGCTTTCAATAAAGGTTGTCTTTAACCTATCTCCAATAAGGGGTTGTTTGGACTGGTGCAAGGTGCCCACTATAAATAGTGGACAGCATATACCAGGCCAAATTCTCACATTGGTGTGCAGCGTGTGGGATTCTAGCTTGCTATTGTTTTACCAGATAATCTCAATTGAATTGATCAACTGAAAACCACTAAGGGTACCTAAGGTACATATAAATCAAGCTTAGTATACAGTAAGTTCTACTGAACTTAGAGTTGTGTGTTAAGGGATAGCACACCCTTTCTACAACTCAAGAGAGTTTAGTAGGCCACACTAGAGTAGGTAGTGCATACACCACACCTCACTAGTAATGTCTTCAAAGCCAGGACCCAGTGAGTCCTTGCCAGAAGCCAGTGGGCTTCTTCCCTCCAAGTATGATAAACTCCCATTCTTGGAATTGAGAGCATTATGCAATACTAGGAAGCTGAAGGCAGGCAAAAGTGCCAGCACCCAACACCTCAGGGAGGTGTTACTGGCTGATGATCTCAGCAGGCCCCTAGGGTCTGAAGGGGTAGGCAGAGAGGGTGGGGCAGAAAATGAGGAAGGGGTCAGGGGTGAAGAAACCCAGGGCCCCCCTCTGAAACTGGCCAGGAAGGTGAAAATGACCTTGACCTGGAGAACCCAATTCCTCCTGTGGAGGAGGAGGATCAGAATGACCTCCCCTTTGTCCCCCCAGGAAGAATTATGAGTGTGCCCAGAAGGTCTAGATCTCCTTCTCAGGAGTCTAACCACTCTGAATCCTCAATAGGGACCTCTGTCTCTTCTCATAGGAGAGAATCCTCTCATGACAGGAGAAAGAGACTGATTCAGTATGAGCAAGCCCAGCTTGAGCTCAGAAAACAGCAGTTGGCTATAGAGAGGGAGTCCCTAGATCTCTATAGAGAGAAAAAAAAGTTGGGACTAGAGTCCCATGGTGGCAGCAATTTCCCCAGAGATAGGGAAAGGTCTTCTGACCATAGAAACCTGAGCAAGATTGTCCCTCCCTACCAGAGTGGGGATGACATCCATAAATGGATAACTGCACTGGAGAGGGCCTGTAAAGTACAGAGGGTCCCTCAGGAGCAGTGGGCAGCAATCTTGTGGCTCTCCTTTGCAGACAAAGGTAGAGACAAGCTCCTCACTGTAAGAGAAGAGGATGCTGACAATTACAAAGTCTTGAAGAGTGCTCTGATAGATGGGTTTGGCTTAACCACTGAACAGTATAGGTTGAAGTTCAGAGACACCCAAAAGGCTCAGACTCAAGACTGGGTTGACTTTGTAGATTGTGCTACTAAGGCTCTGGAAGATTGGATACATGGCAACAAGGTGCATGACTTTTTAGGATTGTACAATTTGATTATGAGGGAGCAGATCCTTAATAATTGTCAAAACCAGCTTTTACACCAGTACCTGGTGGACTCTGATCTGACCTCTCCCCAAGAATTGGGAAAGAAGGCAGACAAATGGGTCAGAACCAGAGTAAAGACTAAGAATCAGGGTGGTGACCAGAAGAAAGATTCTACCAAGTCCCAAGAGAAAGGTAGGGATAAATCTAAGGATAAATCCACTACAGGGCCCCAAAAGTCCTCTTCTGGGGGTGGGTCCCAAACTCCTTCCTCTCCTGAAAAGAAACCATATTGCCATGTCTGTAAGAAGCCTGGACACTGGAAAACTGATCCCAGTTGCCCCAGGATTGGCAATAAAGAAAATGTTTCTCCAACAACTACTACCACCCCTCCTGGTACTACCAGTAGTAATCCTCCAGTTGGGAGTAGTGTACCCAAAAAGTTAGGTGCTTTTGCAAGAGGAACCGAGGTGGGCCCTAGTTTAGACAGGACCCCCTCAACAGACTCCTCTGACTCTGATGGTGGTATAGGATTTGCCACCTTTACCATGGGTCCCAATGCATTGGGCAGGTACAGACTGGAGCCAATAATTAATGGTCAGAAAGCTGTGGCATTTAGGGACACAGGGGCTAGTGTCACCATGGTGGCAGGGAAACTAGTCCCCCTCACCAGCTTTTACCTGAGTTTAAATACCAGGTAACCAACATTGATGGTGTCAGAACAGATCACCCCATGGCCATAGTCAATCTCAGCTGGGAAGGGGTCACAGGCCCAAAAAGAGTGGCAGTGTCCCCAACCTTGCCTGTAGATTGCCTGATGGGCAATGATCTGGGAAATTTCAGCCTGGGCTGAAGTTGAACACCAAACCCATCTGAGAATGCCGGGTGTCCCTGTAAAGGTTAGTGGGGCTGTGATGGCCACAGCCCAAGCCCAGGGAAATTTTGGAGAGATGGAGCCTGGAAGAATGGCCCACTCTCCCCCAAAAGAGAGCACAAGGGTTGAAGAAAAGTCTTCTTCCCTCCAGACAGTAGGTAAGGGTCAGCCTCCTCAGGGAACTGACCCTACCCCTAGTGAAGGAACTGCCCCAGAGGTAGTCAGGCCTGGCCTGGCCCCACCCCTGATGGCAGAGGACCCTTCCAAGGTGGTACCCAGTCTGGAGCAGGTAACCTGCCCCTCTCTACCCTGCCTCAGTCAGCCCAGGGCAGCAGAGGTCAGGGAGGTCAGTGGACCCCCAGGGCCCCCTGTCCAGAGGAACCCCCCATCAGCAGATTAGGGGCACCCAGTCTAGTAGCCCTAGCCAGGTGAAAATTCCTCAACACACTGAGGGATCCCCCATACCTTTGTGTAGGGACCTCCCCCAGAAGGACTCTGTTAGGCAAGGGCAAACCTGGGACCAAAAGGTTCCAAACCTGCCATGTCCCTCCAGTGGTCCATCCAAAGGGACCCAACCCCCAGCTGTAGGCAGCCAAAGGT
The DNA here is from genome assembly GCA_963921515.1 of Calotriton arnoldi. Lineage (NCBI taxonomy): Eukaryota > Metazoa > Chordata > Amphibia > Caudata > Salamandridae > Calotriton > Calotriton arnoldi. The sequence continues at coordinate 849,150 of CAWUFW010004855.1, read as the reverse complement.
TGACCCTTAGAGCAAAGTGCAACTCAGTCATGGAAAGACAGGCATACATGGGGACCAGTGATCTGAGGAAGCTGAGACCAACCTTCATAGGGCCTCACTTCCCTTCTCAGACACCTCACCAGCCTTGTACTTTACCAAAGCACACCACAGGTAGTAATTCCCCATGGTGGAGACCCTCTCATACCCTTAGGGTGAGGGATTGCTTAGTGGACCATAAGACAGGGGGCAACCATACTAGTGCAGGTGCTTCCTTATATGGCCACTTAGTCAATAAAGGCTCAACTGGCCAAGGTTAGCCTTATCTCCTTTCGTTTGGGGGGTTATGTAGGAAGGTGGAATCTGACTATATGGTTGCCCCCACTTTTTTCTGGTGTTTTGCTGGTTTATGACTTAGTTGGACTGGGATCCTGCTATTCAGGGCCCCAGTCTATCTGCTTCCTCTATAAAATGGTTTCCATGTGCCTTAGGCACATCTCTGATTGGAATTTGGAGTGCCCTTGTAAGTCCCTAGTATATGGTATACTATGTACCCAGGGCATAGGTACCTCAGAGGCCTACCAGGGGCTGCAGCATGTATTGTGCCACCCCTGGAAGGCCATCCAAAATGACACCACAGGTCTGCTACTGCAGCCTGGGTAAGGTGGTGCATGCACCCCTTACTGTGATATAGGCTACCTATATCACTACATACACACATATAAACCTATAAGTCACTCCTATGGCAGGCCTTATCAATCCTGAAGGCAGAGTGCTTGGTTCCTATGTGAGAGGGTGCCCCTGCATGAGCAGAGCCCCTCTGCAGCGTTCGGAGACCCTTCTCTGATGCTGTTTGTAGTGCAGCCTGACCATATACTCTTAAGCGCATTATAACCTCGCGTTAAATGCTAACTTTGGGATGGCTGCACGGAAACATGTCGTGTTTGGTGTCAAACATCTTGGAATACTACCCCCCCTCCCCCGCCAGTTCTGGCGGCGGGGGTAGCATTCCACCCTTCTAGAGGGAGAGACATGTACACACCGGTATACCCGGTACTGACTTTCCAGAGCTCTGGCATCACAAAATGGATGCCGCTGCCACAGACACGAGTCTGGCCTCCTGCTGCTGACCGAAACTCCGGCAGGGGAGGCCTGGACAATAGGTTTCCTGTCCCATGGAGGTGTAACCACCTCCCCAGACAGGATAGTGTGTATTGGGGCTGGGCGGGAGCACTCTCTGGTGCTTTGAAGTCCTGCACTGGGGGCACATTTGGTGTCCCTGTGCATACCCCAGTTCAAACCGGCTCAGGGGCTTCCAGCCCCTGCTCTGGCGCGAAACTGGACAAAGGGAAAGGGGTGTAACCACCCCTCTGCCCTGACCCTCCCATAGGTGGGTCCCCAGAGTATGTCGAACCCCCTATCTTAGTATAAGTATGGGACCCCAGTCCTTAGGACTTTAGATTTACCTGGACGAAACTCTGACACAGAATCCTGGACCTTCGACGCTCTACTTTAAGATTAGAGGACTGAAGAATCTCCCTTTGGGGTCAAGGAGTGACTCCCCTGCTTGGCAGGCACCAAAGAAGCAATTGTCCGGTCTGCATCGCTGAAGCTCCCGTCGGACGCCGAAGTCTTTGCATCACCAGAGGTGGATTTCCAGACTTCCCCGAGGCTGCCCTGAGTACCCATCCAAGCTGAGGCCCGTAGCTGTCATGGGTAACGTGGAACCGTGAACCTGGAAACCAAGCACATTTGCAAGTGCATCCTCTTCCTGGGCTCCCACGCAGTTGTGCTTTGGGCTCCGAGTAGCCCCCGCCTCCAGCACCGACTGCACCGAAGATCACTGGCCTCCACTCCACGAGTGTCCCGTGAGCCAGCTCCAAGTGCGTCCACTCGAGGCTCCTTTGCGGTCGCTAGTCTGTTGGCCAGTAGGCCCTCCCGAAGGCCAATCTTCATCTGCTTGGGCTTCCCTGGTTGCTCCTGGCGTGCCCTGACTTACCCTCGCTGGGTGAGTCCCTCAGACATTGCTGGTCTGCACCACCGTCCTTCTTCTATTTCCACGAGACTTGCCGTTGCCAAGGCTTGTTGGGTCCAATCCGGTCGCCGACACCTCAGCAATCGACAGACGTTGTGGGACAGCTCGAATCCAGCTCCTGGTTGTCGTCGACGCCTCCTGGACCTCGTGGCTGAAGAGTCAAGATGACCGTCAACCTACCTGAAGCACTCGACATCGGTGGGCATCAGCTCATCGCCTTCCTGGTCACTGGCTAGTGACCCAGACTCTGTCCCCTCTGCTTTCAGGTTCTTCAGATCTTCGATCCACCTTTGGATCCACCCGAACACTTTCGACTTGGCCGCCAGCAGCACTTTGCAGCAGATCGCCATTGAAAACGACGACGAAACCCGACCCCGAAAGACACCTATGCACCCGGCTTCCCTGGGTGAGGTAACACGAGTACTCCGGTGCTCCCGTGGGTATAGACTCTAGAACGACCCAGTTCTAAAAGGGTTTGCTCCAAGTCCTCCTCTAAGTGTCCCTTTTCTCTAAAATTCCAACCGCGACTTTCCCCATAGAAGTCAACACTGCATGCGTCCCCCGTGGGTCCCCTGTGTCACTACCTTGGGTGGTTCCTTGTGGTCCAAGCACTTCTACAGGCTCTAGGCCTTGTGTCTAGCTCAGTCATGGTTCTTATACCACTTTATTGGTATATGGTTTGGTACGCCCCTAGGGCTCAAACGTGTATTTGTGCTATTACTGTTGATAACTAACTTATAACTTATGTACTTCGAACTCTAGCCTCATAAAGAGACTAGAGTGGTGTGTTTAGCAATAAATACATATATTTTGAATATATACCTGGTGTGGTCCTCTTTCATTTGGTCACTCAAGAGATTATAGGCTGGTAAAACAAGCTGCTTTACATTCCTTCAAGACTTAGCCTGAAGGCTGCTCTCCATAGCTACCACTAGGATAGCTTTCAATAAAGGTTGTCTTTAACCTATCTCCAATAAGGGGTTGTTTGGACTGGTGCAAGGTGCCCACTATAAATAGTGGACAGCATATACCAGGCCAACTTCTCACAGGACACACTCCATTTGTCCTCGACCCTGACCTGAAACAGTGGCAGTTTTTCCAGTATGGAGGCCACAGACTCCCATAGCAATGTACCTCAGCCATATCCTACAGATGCTGGTGCTAACCCAGTGTTGCTTCCCCAAAGACCCACACCAGTGCTTTAAGTGGGATGAGAATGTAGGTGGGGGGCGGGGGGTGGGTCGGGCTCTAAAAGAACCTGGCCAAATACTCATATCTATGGATCATTTCCAAGAGGCGCAACCAATGCAGTTAAGGGTGCGGCTTAAAATATGTAAAATAAAAATTCTGTGATTCACTCAGTCTGCCACCTGAGCAGTATTTTAGTGCCTCCCTGTGAGTTTTCTGTTATTGCAAGCCACAGAACAACCCAAACAAATCCAACAGACGTATTGGCTTTGCCAGTGCTTGTTAATTGTACCAGATAAATGAATAAAAAGATTGATTTTGTTGTGAATAATTAGAATGGAAAATGTTCCGATTCTGAAAATATGAGTCTGTAAATTAAATATTACTTAGATTTGTGAAAGCCATGGTGGTCTCGGGGGAGTCTCAGTCACTCACATTCTCTGCTTCACACCACTTTCTTCTGCAATCTCTCTTTTTGTTGGACACTTATGCCCTTTTTCTCCCTACATCTTTGCCACAGTTTTAATTGGTACATATGCAACCATTGCTCAGTGCGCCCTGCAGAGAGGCCGGGGACTGGATGTGCATGCAGTATGACCACCTTTATAACCCGACAGGTATTGTGAGAACCTCACACAGTTGCAAGGTTTTTCACCCGCTTCCCAGTTCGTTACAGTTTTCCTACATTTTTCTTGATCCTTCTTTCTCCCTTTTCTGCCTTTCTCTCTCTTGATCTGAGACAAACTCTAATGATGAAAAATTAACCCTGACCCCCCCAAAAATGAGTGCCGGTGCGCTCCACCTGCAGCCAGATGCACAAATTAAGGACTAGCACACCTCCACCCAGATTGCAAAGTATGCCCTGCTTCCAATACAGGGGTGTGCGTACACACAAGTCCAGCAGTAAAGCTCATTCCGTGATTGGAGCCCACAACCCATCGCTCTCCCAATCCACTTCACTCTTTTCCTGCCCTGTTCTCTACCGTTATAAACACTCAAACACCCACAAGTGCATACACACCATAAAAGATGCTGACACACTTAGAAAATAATTTTTTTGAAATACTTGTGGCCGTGTTGCTGACATGGTAAACCTCAACAGATTATATCCAGTGGTGCTGGAACAAATTTCAAAGTGGGGTGCTACCATCATGGCACTGAAGTCACAAGGATTGTAAATAATCCAAGCATCACACAAAGAACAAGTGTAGCAAATGAGCCTTGTCCAATCAGCAGGAGAGTGGTACGGATGTGGTAAATAGCTCGTAGTGCAGTTTGGACACACTATCACAAATAAATTACTGAAGTATTGTGTGGTAGTGCACTGTAATTTACAGACAGCACTTTTTTTAAAAATTGAAATGGTCACTAGATTTGCACAGACACGCAGTTTTACTGATGAAACTATACAATGGGCAACAATATATGAGTATTGGGTTTCAGCAATTTTTTATCATTTGTGCATCACCAAGAAAAGTGTCTTGATTTGTTTTGATGCAATTACAATCTTTGGGGCATATTTACGTTCCCTGGCGCATCCCTGCATATCAGCAGGGATGCGCCAGGGAAAATGCATCACGCAAGTTTACCCTTGTGCCACGTCCGATGCGCCGCATTTACAATGCGGCGCATCGTGGCGCAAGGATAAGCAGATGCGTGATGCATCTGCCGGCGGAAGGTTGGCGCAGTGCTGAAGTTGTGTCGCAAGCGCGACGCAACTCCAGCACTGTTCCAACCTTCCCTATCCCTAACATGGTGCGTCAATCCTTACGCCTGCTTGAAGCAGGCGTAAGGATTTGATGCACCAGCGTCGGAAAAGTGACTGCGTGAAATCTTGTAGATTTCACTACGTCACTTTTCCGAGGCGTTCCTGCGCCGGAACGCCCCCCCCAGCGCCGGTACGCCCACATGAAACCTGACGCAGGTTTCATGTGGCGCAGGGGTTTACTACGTGACGCATCTCCCTAGATGCGTCACGTTGTAAATATAGCGCAACGCGGCGCATGGTTTGCGTCGCCGCTGCGTCACATGTGTGACGCAACGGCAGCGCAAAAGTGGCGCAAGGGGCTTGTAAATATGCCCCTTTGTTTCCATCACAGTTCAGAATTTAAAAAAAAATGTGCCTTGTGTGTTTTCCTAATGTCTAATATAATTGGAAATATTTCTCCAGTTAATTTACAGGTATTAAATGTTGTTGTGCGTTAGGTTAAAACTGACATCCTACAGTGTTTCCTTTCACACTCCCTGTACTCCAGCAGGATTGTCACATAATTCACTTTGCAAAATCCTCTCACTTTACAGTCAAAAAAAGAAAAGTAAACACCAATCTTCCTTCATGTTAAAAGAATAAGCATCGATGTGTCAGAAACCCTAGTCTGACGCGATCTCTGTCTTTGAAGCATGACAAATGTGACAAGGCAAAAAGAAAATTGTAACACCTCTTTAATGCTCATTCACCTTCTAAACTCTTGCTTGGTTATTTTGGGGGTTGTGCAGCAAACCCCGCACCCGCACCTCTAGTGCCTATGCTTATATTCTGCTCCTTTACAGTGCCTCAAGTCCCAGGGCACCCCCCCCCCCCACCCCCAGAACCCTGCTGATGGGTTCCGCCCCACCTCGATTTAAAATGAATATATTCAGTCCTCTGCTCCCACCTTCTCTGCGCCCGCCTCCCCCTCATCCTGCGTCGACATTGCAACTGGGTGACTTTAGATGCACAGAGAGAGAGAGGGCATAAAATCAGGCTGCCTGTGCTAACAGGGGGTCCGCAGATACGCGCACACACGCTGTAAACAGACATGCATAATTGCCTGCTATTTACATGTCATTATCATTGATTTCCATGTCATTCCGCACATGTTTCCCAGAAGCGGAAATGAGGCGTGCGAGATGCAAATTCCAAGGGTCGGCTGTAATGAGGAGCAGAGTAGAAAGAGGAAAGGAAACCAGATGAATATCTGTAATAAAAGTGTGAATGCGCCCACCAACATCAAGTCCCTGCTGCACCCTGGCATGAGAAGGGTGTCTCTGGGTGATCAGAGCTGGGCTCGGCCCTTCAATCACTAGCTGAAAAGACCTTTCCTCTGACATCATGATCACAAAATAGCATTTGTGTAGCAAGGGTGCATGTACATTCATGCAGGCAATTTTTGTTTTTGACGAAGCCTATAGGTCTAGGCTCTAAAGGGCTGAGCTATTGACTTTGCCAACGCTTCTTGCCAATCACAAGTGAAAGCGTGCATCAAGGTGCATAAAGTCTTGTGGCCCACAATCTTCAATGTGCTTTCTGTTAAAGAATAACCATTCCAGGGGGCGTGGCTAGGCACCAGCCAAGATGGCGGTGTAGTGCGAGTGCTCCGCCCCGGCCTCGGACAAAGCCTGCAATATCCGTACCAAATCCGGTAGCTGTAGCGCCAGAACAGCCAACGAGGACCCCGGAGCACCGCCCCGGGGCTGAGGGATTGAGGCTGTGCCCGAGAACGTATCCATCCAAGAGAGACGCAGAAGTGCCTGCTCGCTCGATCGACCCAGCAAGTGGCGGCAACTGCAGCGCCCGGGCTCGGATCGCGAGGCCCGGGGATAAAGAAATCGAGGACCGCAGTGTTGGGCTCGGTATAGGAGCTCACTCATGGCCCAACGACCCTGCCTCAGCCCCCTGAAAGATTCCACGTGCCCGCAGTGGCGGAGCTGAGACAGAGAGGAGGCGAGCCTATATCAGAAGGTGAGGCGCACCGACGCGGCCCCTGGGAGTGGGGCCGGAATCGGGGTGTCCGGCGGGGCAGTGAAAAACAACAGCCCAAGGGGAGGCGGACAGTGAGCCCCTGACCATCATCCCATGAGGAGTGGGCCCAGGGTTTCGGCCCGCTCACGTGAAGGAGAGAACAAAGCTATAAATAAAGCGGTGAAGCACAGGATCCGGTGGGGGTCCATATTAATGACGCCAAGTGACAGGGGAGCTACCTCCGGATGAAATCTGAGCAATTGGTGGAGACAGTGCGGCGAGTCAACCTGCATGCTCATCAGCTTGGGAAAATCCCAACTGTGGAGTGGTCTGAGGCCCAAGAGTGACGCTCTCCATGCCGCTGGAATCAAGCTATCCTGGCTGAAGAGGGGTGAAACCCCGAAACCGGTCCTAGGATGCTTGTTTCCAGTCCAGGGAGGACCTGGCCTGGCAGTTCGGGCTGGACTGTTTCCATAGGGCACAGGGTCAAGACTGATTTGCATATGGCTGGGTTCAAACTGGAATGGCATGGTGAGCAAAAAAACGATGGATTTAGGCCCAGATCTCTGTACTGGGGTGAATGTATGACATTGTTCTGCATTCTGTCCATCAATTGTTGTTTTTGCAAGAGTGACGCGGGACAGAGGGGCCCCGGGCTACAGACACAGCCGGGCCGACGAGTGAGAGGAGAGATCCTCACCCTGCGGCTCCCCTGAGAGCGGGGCAGCGAGAGGCCTAGTCACCCACAGGAGTACTGAGCTGTGACTGGCACTGGAGGGCCCTGTCACCCCCTGGCGATAGCAACAAGCAGGAGTCAACAGCTCCGACAAGGATAAAGATAACCCCACTACGTATATGCCTGCTAGAAGAGCCAACGAGGACAAGGGGAGAATCCCCGATAATTGAATACCAGCCTGTGAGAAATCTAGTGGAGGCCCAGGGGCGGGGTTGAAGCACTGTGAGACGTGCTGGACAGTCGCAACGACTAGCAGTGGTGGACCCGGCCATGACGAAGCAAAAGGGCGTCCCACCCTCGGTGCAATCCAAAAATTGGATAAATACGCGATCCCGCGACAATTGACTTCAGAAGATGGAACGACCTGCGATAAGGAGGCGTCAACTGAACCTTCCCTTGGAGCAATTATGACGGCCATCCAAGCTCTGGGTACGACCCTGGAGACGAAGATAGATAAGGTCACGAGTGAAATGAATCTGATGAAAGCGGATATGCACAAGACCTCGGAGCGAGTCACCACAGCGGAAACGAACATTGGGGAGCTACAATCCACAACACGCAAATTGGAAAAGCGTGTTAAAAAATTGACGCACCAACACAAACAAATGGCCCTGAAGCTGGAAGACCAGGAAGGGAGGGCCAGCCGCAACAACATCAGAGTGGTGGGGGTCCCGGAGGGGGCAGAGGGCCCGAGCATGGATCTCTTCATAGAAGACATTATACTGAACCATCTCAAGCCGAAAAGACTATCAACCTTTTTCACGGTAGAAAGAGCGCACAGGGCACCGGTCCCTATGCCGAGCCCTGGGCCTCCCCCCCGAACAATTATAGTCTGGATCCTGAACTACAGGGACCGAGATGCCATTCTACAGGCGGCTAGGGTGCGTGGAGATCTCCCCTATGAGAACTCGGTCATACGATTCTTCCTAGACTTTACCTTGAGGGTGCAACACAAGAGACGCACATTCGATGGGGTGAAACGAGCCCTAAGAGAGAAAGGAATAAAATACATGATGCTCTTTCCAGCTAAACTCAGGGTAATCGATAATGACAAATCCTTCTACTTTACTAGGCGAGCGGAGGTTCAGCAATGGTTGGAGGGGGGTGCCCCCAGACATGCAGTCGACGCAGGAAGGAGGACTGGCGGGGAAGTAGGTACCGAAATCTAGAGTCCCCGACTCAACAAGCAGAGGACGAGAGGTTAGAGGCACGATCCAGAGGCTCTCGGTCCAGGAGTCCCACAGTCGGAGAGGCGAATCCCGGAAAGTAATGGACACTGGCTGATACTAAGAGACTGAGCCCATGAAGGGCCTCAGGTACAGATCGAAGCCTACTGGTTGGGGGATGAGGTCGGCTGCAACGGACAATCACGTATGGTATGCCGTCTCGATGGGGCATGGACTTGATTACTACAGCTACACTTAATGTTTCGGGGCTAGAATAAGGCCCCGGGGGGGGGGGGTTCTGAGCGGTGGTGCCAGTCAGCCCTACACTAGTTAAATGCTTTCTTGGGCAACAGGCACTCTGCTAATTGGGATGTGGGTAGTTTTAGACCTACAAAGCAGGGTCGCCGGGAGGGGGGAGTTACTCGGGGAATTTTCACTTATTGTGTCTTAAGTTGGGTTGTTAATGCTTCAGGACTAACGTTCCGACAAATGTGGTTTGAGACCCGAGACCTTATGCTTTGCACTGCTGCACGAGGGGGGGTGGGATATGGTCAGTGGACGGGGGTGGAAGGGGGGGAAGGGACTCTCAGGCTTCCCAGATGGCTGCACGACACGCTAGAAAGTTGACAATTCTCTCTTGGAATGTGAATGTCTGGGAGATTAGATAAAACGTACTATAGGTCTACAATACTTACACAGACACTCCCCAGACATAGTGCTCCTGCAAGAGACACACCTCAAAGGCAATAATTATCTAGCACTGAATCGATATGGCTACATACTCCGGGTACATGCCGGCTTCACAACGGGCTCCAGGGGCACTGCCATTCTCATTAAAAATTCGGTGCCATTTGTGGTGAATCGCACGTGGTGTGACTACATGGGACGATATGCGGCCCTGTCCGGGACGTTGGAGGGACAAGTCGCGAACATTTGCTCAGTGTATATACCCCCACGACTACACGAGACTACACTCCCGGACCTTAGCAAACTAATACTTGAACTGCCGCAGGGAACCTTGATTCTGGGGGGAGACATGAACGATATGATGGCTCCGGACATAGATAGGGATGCAAATCTTCCCAAGGCGCAGGGACCCCGACCACTGAACACATTTGTGAGGGCACTGGGACTGGTGGACCTTTGGAGGTGCCACAACCCCAGGACGAGACAATTTACACACATCTCAGCAGCCCATGAAAGTGGGCTCACGACTGGACTATATCTTTACACACAATACCTCGGTGGGACTCTTCCGGGGAGGGTGTCACAAGGCGCGAGGGATATCGGACCACTCGCCTGTGGAGGTACAGATGTACGGGCCGGTGTGGGACTGGTCTCTCCCGCCGAGACTGGATCCTTCCCTATTCAGGGACCAGGAGTTTCGAGATCGTTTTGAGGAACGCACGGAACAGTATTTCACCGAAAATGTTGCCTCAGTGCGGTCGGACTGCACACTCCGGGAGGCATATAAGGTGGTGGCCAGGGGCTTCGTACAGGCGACAAGTGGTGCTAAACGCAAAAAAAAACGCGCACAGCGCGAAGATCTTGAGCAAGAGATATTGAATCTTAAGCGGGCATTGGGCTCCGACCCTCGGGGAGGCACCGGATTCAAACATACACTCAAACTCAAGCACAAAGAACTCAGGGACTTAGAAGAAAACGCTGCCCGTACACACGTGATTGCCACACAGAGGAATGTATACGATTTGGGCGATAAGGCTAATAAACTGATCGCCTGGCTGGAAAGGAGAGATAAGAGTCGTAACTGGGTCTCTGAAATTAAGACTGCTGAGGGCATACTAGGAGGTACAGGTGAGGAATTGACGGAAGTCTTCGCCGGGTACTACGAGAACATCTACCAGTCACAGACTAAGCGGGGGGAGGAAGATTGTTATGAATTGTTAAAGGACATGACATTGCCAACACTTGGGAATGAAGATAGGGAGGCGTTGGACTCAGACCTCAATGTAGAGGAAGTAGAAAGTGCCATGCGGGATCTGCAATCCGGGAAAGCGGCTGGCCCGAGTGGGCTATCCACAGAGTTGTTCAAATGTGTGGCAGGGCAGCTCGCCCCTCACATGCTTAATATGTTTTTAGGGGCAAGAGACGAGGGTCAACTCCCAGAGGATGCGAGAATGGCGACCCTAGTGGTCATCCTTAAAAAAAGGCAAACCCCACGATCTCTGTAGCTCCTACAGACCTATCTCCCTTCTGAACTTTGAAACTAAAGTATTGGCCAAGGTCATCGCAAATCGGTTAAGTCCGGTCATACAATCTCTAATCCATCCAGATCAATCTGGCTTTATGCCTCATAGGAGCACTAGGCTCAATTTGCGACGTCTTTATGGAGTAATGCATACGACCCAAAAGCAACCAGAGGTGCCTGCAGCCCTCCTCTCACTCGACGCAAGGATGGCGTTCAACAGCATCGAATGGGAATATCTATTCGCTGTCTTAGATAAGATAGGACTTGGCCCAAATCTGCAGAAGTGGATACGAATATTATACACTGCTCCGATGGCGCGAATCAGTGTCAACGGGACTATATCCAGAGCTTTTGTACTCCATAGGGGCACGCAGCAGTGCTACCCGCTATCGCCGATGCTATTTGCGTTGGCGCTGGAACTGCTGGCTGTCTGTATACGGGGCGACCCGCTGGTGAGAGGCATTGATGTAGGGGGGGCTGGGAAGAACGCATATCCTTGTATGCGGATGATATCCTCCTTTATGCCCACAGGCCCCAACAAACATTTCACAGGCTCATTCACATAATACAGTCCTTTGGTACATACTCGGGATACTGTATCAACTGGGACAAATCCCTAGTGTTCTCTCTGGCAGGAGAGCCTCCTGCCCTGACATCGGTATGTTCGGAGCTAGTGCGAAAAGATAGGTTTAAATACCTGGGCATATGGATAACGAAGTCAGAGGACGAGTTCCTACAGTTAAATGTGCAGGCGCAACTAGACAGACTGAGAGACGACGTGACTCACTGGAGAAAGCTACCTATCTACCTTATAGGCAGAGTTGTTCTTTTTAAAATGATGGCCCTCCCACGCTTACTATATGCAGTCCAGAACACCCCGTACCGGATACAGGAGACATTCTTTTGAGAAGTCGAGTCCAAACAGCGTATGCTAATATTGGGGGGCGGGGGGGTGTGGCAGCCCGAAGATTGCGCTCAAGAAGCTCCAGAAAGGAGTGTACAAAGGGGGACTGGCCGTCCCGGATATCAGAAAATATTACTGGGCCTCCCAACTTATTAATATTAATGGGTGGGTCTTTTCACTGCTCGAGGAACCAGCATAGAGGGTGGACCGATTGGCGATGAGTAACGGCAGTTACTTGGCAGAGCTATACCAAAAGGGGAGAGGCAACACACACCTCCCGACACACACATGGACAGTTCTTGACATATGGCATAAGGCAACCAAAACGATGGGCTGGGAGGCTAAACTCACGGAGCAGACACCTCTGTGGGAGGGAGACTATCTGAGAGAAATGAAACGATTAGAGAGCTTCCGGAAATGGAGCCTTATAGGGATTGACTTAGTGGGAGATGTCTGGAAGGGAGGTAAGATGATTGCATTCGATACTCTGCAGGAGGATTTCCAAATGGGGGGGGGAAATACCTCAGATACCGGCAGCTGCGACACGTGCTCCACTGTCATCTGAAAGAAGGAACTGTGATACCGGAATACTCACTACTCGAGGACAGACTCCTCTTAGACCCCATGATTGATAAAGCAATACCCCTCACATATAGAAAACTCATGAACAACTCCCCAGACTGTATGGGTCCCCTGAGGGAGGCCTGGGAATCAGATGTCGGGTTACTGGAGGATGATGACTGGGCTGAAGCCTTACAGAGTCCCAGAGAAATAGCTATTAGAGCGCGTTTTAGGCTTGTTCTGCTCCGCATTCTCCACAAATCGTATGCCTCACGAATGGTACAATTCCGCATGGGCAATTGTGTGTCCGAAGAGTGCGCGAGAGGATGTTGTGAGAAAGGGTCCTTCTTTCACATATTGTGGTCTTGCCCCAATATCCAAACGTACTGGGAGGGCCTGGCCCGAGTAATGGAGACAGTGGTGGGAGAGAAGGTCCAGCTGGAGTCGAGATGGCACATTCTGGGAGTAACGGGAGAGACTACATGGCCACAGTGGGCTAAGACCTGATTGGCCTTGGCAGGGGGGGTTGCCAAGAGGAATATTGCCCGGACATGGGGGGCAGCAGAGGCCCCAACACTGGAATCCTGGAAGAGGGATATGGATTGGTGCCATAGGGCGGAACAAGTGGTCTACCAAAGTCGGGGCTGCCCACGTAAATGGGAAAAGATATGGGGGGAATGGGCAAAGTATAGAGGCCAATGGGCAGGGTCATGAGGTGTGTCTTAAAGTTTTGGTGTAATGGTGCTTGCAGCAAAGTAATTGGGATCGGTACCAGATGAGCTATAGGGTATATGTGACACTTGTTTTTCCACAAAATATTTGCCCATGTATGATGTCTATCTGAAGCTTGTTCTTATGTTTAATAAAAAGAATTTAAAAAAAACAAAGAATACCCATTCCAAGATGGCCATGGTTGGGCAGGCCTGTGTGTGATGCATGCACACTTGAGCATCATGATGCAAGTAGCCATTTTTTCATTTGCCGATCTATCATGGAGGCAACCATGTTACAATGGTGAATACACATTTTAACTCCAATGACTAACAAGTGTAAAAAAGATAGCGAGCGTCAGAGCTGCATTTTGCAGCTGCTGGAGGCTTGTTAATAAAAATAAATAAAAAGGTTAGTGTGGCAGGGAGCATCAGGAAGTGAGGGAGTATGGAGTGAAGAGACCTGGCGAGGATAGGGCAGAGGAAAAAGTAGGGGAATAGAGCCAGGAAACATATGCTCTCTCTTGGAGTGCTGAATACAAAATAAACATGAGTTGCTTCAAGTATGCAGTGGAAGGATACAACTCATCCAATCAGAAAGCTGTGAGTCTAAAATACTCCCAGGTGGGAAAAACACAAGAATAGGTAGGAAAGTCATCAACAATGGTAGGGCGCTAGCCTGGTTAGGTTCCTTCTTAGACTATAGGGAACAAACAGTCTGGCTTAAACCATTCTTCTCTGAAGCCAAGGACATCAAGTTTGGAGTACTACAGGGCTCAGCTCTGAGCCCAACTCTTTTTAACATTTATATGACCCCATTGGCCTATCTTATTGAATCCTTTGGCATCCAGGTGGTCTTCTATGCAGATCATACCCAACTTCTGCTCGCCTACAACAAAACTTACTGCAAAGCTAAAATTAAAATTGCAGCTTGCATAGCTGCTGTGATGCACTGGCTCAAATCGAATTCCTACAATGCAAACCATATGAAACAGAGGTCCAACTGTTTGGCAGCGACCTCCTTCCTGGCTGGTCAGGGGCCTGGCCATCCTGCTGTCCCGCGCACCACCTCCCACTGACTTAACCAGAAACCTAGGGGTCCTAGTTGACTCACACCTATCCTTCAAACCTCGGATCTCGACTGGGGTCAAAACTGCATGCTGGGTATTATGAATGCTGAGGAAATTCCTTAAACTTGTCCCTAGTGAAGCTCAGAAGTTGGTGGAACAAGCTGGTTTTGGTTCTATCTAGGCTGGACTACGCCAATGTTTTATACACAGACCTCTCAGTTTATCTTACTCACAGACTGCAAAAACTCCAGAACATGGCAGTCCACTTGCTATTTAATAGTTCTAAATACATTGCAATCACTCAATACTGTAACCAGTTACACTGGCTGCCGGTAAAAAAGAGGGTAATTTTTAAAGCACTTCCTATAGCACACTCGGCCCTCTATAAAACTGCCCCATCATATCTGCATGAAAGACTGACCAGCTACTGCCCGCAAAGTCCTTGCGTTCACTGTCGGCATGTCTACTATCTATTCCCTTCACAAAAAAGAAGAGGTGGGGAGGCTCAACCTGCTCGGTGCTGGCTGCTAAACATTGGAATGATCTCTCATTTTCCCTCAGATGCACATCGGACATAAAAATGGTCCGTAAGCAACTAAAAACTCATCTGTTTAAAGACTAAAATGTCACTGATCTCCTCTGATGGTCGTCTATCTCAAGTGCCAAGACACTCTAGCAGTAGCTGTGCACTATATAAATCCATTAATTCATTCATTCATCCCATGAGCAGGCAAACGAGATAGACAACAAGACCATCTAATCTTGAGGAAGGGCTGACCCAAAGATCACTAACGTCCTTATTAAGAGTATGGGGGTCCTGGAACCGCTGTACTCGCAGTGGCGGTTTAACTACTGCCATCCGACCGCCATATTAGGAGTGTGGCAGTCGGACCACCAGCAGCTTGCTCCAACACCTCCAGCACTTCCAGGATCCTGGATCCCGCTGTGCCGGTGGTGTTGGAAATAAGAAGGAATGGAGGCGGTGCTGATCCAGGCACCGCCGTCCATATTACAACTTGCCCTTCTGCAAGCCTTGTCATGGCGGTGTTTACGCCATGAAAAAGCTGGCTGAAGGGCAAGGAGGAGGCCCCAACAGGGCCTCTGTGCAAATCTGCCCATGGTGGTGGGTGCAGAGGGCACATGATATGCCCCCACACAAGTGCATGGTCGTGCGTGCACTGTGTGGCATGCACAACATGGTGCATGCCACACCGTGCACGGATGAGCATTCAGCGCTGTCACAGCGGCGGTATGCTGTATAGGCTCTCCTATGAGCCTAACATACCATCCCCGTGAGAAAACCACAGCACCGCCTGCCTGCCCAGGATTATACTCGTAATCTGGCAGGTGGGCTCACCACGGCCATGTCGGTCGTACTGTGAGCACGGCGGTGGCGGCCAAGCCGAAGACCGCCAAAGTCATAATAAGGCCCTAAGTATATGTTAGGTATTTGAAACAACAGGTCTGCCAAAAATCTGCTAAAACTGTCTGTAACCAGCACCTACAATGGTAGGTTTCTGGTTGGGTAGTAAAATGTAAAGAAAGCTAGCGAAGTAAGAGGCAGACCTACCCCTAAAGTGCAAACCTTAGATAAGAGCTGCCATCTTGTCTCAGGTGGGAGGCTAGTGGGTTTGAGCAATTAGGTGTTTTTTTTTACGTAAATAAAACACTATCATTTGGGGAATTACAACTGGATTATGGGCTAGACACCCAGGTCCATCATTTTCTTTCAAAAATGTTTGGGTGAGTGTTAGACCTGAACACTTCAGGTAGCGTTTCCCCAAAAGTTTTGCTTTCTCCTGCTGTGTTTTTCTGATTCTCTTGTTAGGTTCCTAGGTCCTGGGGCCCTTTCCCACTGTAAATGCTGTGCAACAGTGCGCGCACCCTTCCTGCACACATTAGGAGGTGGTGCTTACCTGGGGTGTGCTAAGCATGTATCCATCCTGCTATTGCAGGCTGGCGTGCGCACTCGCACCGATGGTGTTCTTAAACATGTGTCCAGCCGGCAATTGCAGGCTGGTGTGTGCTTTGCACCGATGGTGCTCTTAAATACGTGTCCAGCCTGCCATTGCAGGATGATGCACGCAATTGCGCGTTTACTCAGACTGGCCTGTTTAAGTCACTAGGACCTTTCACTACCAACCGAGTACCCCAAAGCTACATCTTAAGGGGTGAAGTGAGTGGTAGGTGAAAGGCAGGGCAGGTCCACATGTGTGTCCCCTGCTCAGGTAGTGAGGAATACCCATGTATTGACGCCGCATGTAGTAAAGTTGTCCCGATTAAACTGTATTCCCCCAATCGGGCCACCCCCTCAGCCCCCTGGTTCTCGGATAACCTTCAAGGGAAAAAAACTGACTGTAAGAGGCTAGAACGAGCCTGGAGAAAAGGTTATAGTGCCAGTGACAAAGTGGCCTATAAAACCAGTCTCTCAGGGTACAAAACATTACTCGTGGAAACTAAGAGGATTTATTTTTCTGAGCAGATTAATAAGGCAAAATCCTCCTCCAAAGAGCTATTTAAAACGATAAATTTACTTACTAATCCTATTAGGCCAAATGTATATACTAGCCCTGAGCTATGTGAAAATCTTGCCTCTTTCTTTCGGCAAAAGGTTGATGTTATTTTTTCCTCTTTTAGTCCTCAGCAATCAGAGGCTAAGGAGGCCTCAGACGAGGCGGAGCCTATTGTAATTAAAGCTATATCTACTTTAGTTGAGTTTACACCACTAGAGACTCAAGAGGTTATCAAGCTCTTGATGGCGAGTAGATCTGGATCTCCCCTGGACCCTTGTCCAGTCTCGGTGATTAAACTCTTTCCCAAGATCATTGGCCCGGTCCTGACCTCTATGATTAACTCCATTTTTGAGTCAGGCCACTTTCCCATAATGTGGAAACAGGCCTCCATTCTTCCTTTGATAAAAAAGCCTAAACTGGACTCTAGTGATCTGAACAGTTATAGACCTATCTCACGCCTCACACTGCCAGCCAAAATTATTGAGAAGGCCATGAATATCCAGCTTAGCACGTTTTTTCGTACTAACTGTTCATTGGATCCCACGCAGTTTGGCTTTCGTGCTGAACATAGCACAGAGTTAGCCCTGATTAAAGCATCGGAGGAAATAAGAGAGGCCTTGGATCAAGGAGGTGCTGCGATTCTGATCATGTTAGACCTCTCGGCGGCCTTCGATACGGTCCATCATGAAGTATTGATGGACCGGCTATCTACAGCAGGGGTTCAGGGCAGGGCCTGGAACCTTTAAAATCATTCCTGACGGATAGAACCCAAACGGTGGACCTGGGCAGGGATAGGTCTAAGCCGTTCTCCTTTCCCTGCGGGGTGCCACAGGGTTCGTCTCTTAGTCCCACACTTTTTAATATATATGTGTCCCCATTGGCGGCCCTGATCGGATCCTTTGGGTTTCAGGTGACATCTTATGCAGACGACACTCAAATTGTGTTGTCCCTTCAGCCGGGTAAAGAAGTTGAGACCAGCTTGAGATGTCACGATTGCATGAAATCCGTTGCAGGCTGGATGGCATCTAATTGCCTAAAGCTTAATGCCGGTAAAACGGAGGTCTTGATATTTGGGAACAATGTCAACCTCTGGACACCTGACTGGTGGCCAGAGGAAATGGGAATACCTCCAGCCCCCACTACGAAAGCAAAGAACCTGGGCGTGGTGATGGATAATAAACTAACCTTTGGTGATCATGTTAGTGGGGTGGTCTCCACCAGCTTCTTTCTTCTCAGAATGCTGAGAAAACTAAAAAAAATTCTTCCTAAAGATAGCTTTAGGACAGCAGTCACAGCGCTCGTTTTGTCACGACTGGATTATTGTAACGGTCTGTATTTGAGTTTACATAAGAAACATCTTAATAGACTCCAGATTGTGCAAAATGCGGCAGCAAGACTTCTAAAGGGCACTCCCAGGTTCGTCTCAGTGGGAAAGGGTCTTCGAGATCTCCACTGGCTTCCAGTGAAACAACGGGCACGGTTTAAAGCATTGTGCATGGTCTTTAAGGCCCTGATGGGCAGTTGCCCAGATTACCTGAGAAATCGATTACATTGGTATGTTCCTGGAAGAATGCTACGTTCCTCGGAAGCAAAGCTAGTGACTATCCCCCGAGTTAAGAAAGCCAGCTGGGGTGGCAGGAGTTTCTTTTATTGTGCCGCCATGGCTTGGAATGATCTTCCTGTGCATCTGAGAAAGGCCACGGATCTCCTTTCGTTTAGGAAGGGGTTGAAAACCTGGCTTTTCTCTGAATAATCTTCCTCTTAGGACACCCTCTAGGTAGCGCTTAGCGCCAGGACGCCTTTGGGCAACAGCTGCGCTCTACAAGCTTCATTAACATAACATAACATGTGTGTTTTCACTACCTATGAGGTTTGCTCTTCCCATAGGCTAACACAGGGAAATGGTTGAAATCCCTTCAGGCTACAATAGTGGATTGCAGTGAAGCAGCCTCATGATATTTTCTATCATTGGATTCGCAGTGAAAACCCCTTGTCAGTGGTAAAGATGGCTTTGTTGTAATTCGCGTAAAAAATGCCACAACTAGAAAGTCATTTTCACTAAATATATCCGGCTTCGATTTCCATTTTTTAAAGATATCAGCTCAGAGCGTCTTAGATACGCCTCATATTCTTTAGCTTTTCTACATACCCTC
This sequence comes from Calotriton arnoldi, assembly GCA_963921515.1. Classification (NCBI taxonomy): domain Eukaryota; kingdom Metazoa; phylum Chordata; class Amphibia; order Caudata; family Salamandridae; genus Calotriton; species Calotriton arnoldi. The sequence goes on along the minus strand of CAWUFW010004855.1, from coordinate 830,208 downwards.
TTATTGTCCAATTAAAAACCTCACGTATATATTGGCCTTCAGTAAGTTTATTTGTTTTATTGCAATGGTATTATGACTCGTATTGACTTAAGATATTGTTTGTTTATAGATTCCCCTGAGGAAGGGTGCAAGTAGCACCCGAAATGCATTGGGATAGAGTGATTTACGCCCATTCCTTATGATGTTCAATTGCAAGATATTTTGTCAAGAACAAGAAAAATTCAAGCAAACAAACGAATAAAACAAAGATTCATGAAGGAATGAATCAGCAAAAATAACACACTATTGTTTGATTAATTTGTTTATATGAATCATGTGAATGTTGTTTGATCAAGTGTTATTGTATTATTTTTCACCAAAATAGTGGTTTCCTTTGATGACGCAGTATTATGCGCATGAGTAGTGCAGACTCTGTCTAAGACTTTCTGTCCTAGTAGGTTTATTGCTTAAGCATTGGCGGGGGGTAGTATCGCCACAGAGGATGCACACCAAAAATTTATATTCATAGATTCAGTGGTTGACTTGACAAGTGTTAAAAATTTGAGTGCAACGAAAGCTGTTCTTTTTTCTTTATACAACTAGAAAGTGGGCATTTCTGTACTCTAAATTCTTTGTGTGACTTGGTGCTTGGCTCCAGTCCACACTTGACGTTGGGGGAGCACAGCTGGGCATTCCACAGCAACAGCTATAAAACACTGGGCATGTAACTGGAAAGACAAACCTCTGCCATTTGTGGGCCGGCTGGAAAGATTGGAGGAAGAGGTTTTGACACTTGGCGTCTGGAGCCAGATCATGGCCCAAATAAAGATAAAGATCTGCATTCCATGGCCCCATGGCAGAGAGGACTGCATTTTAGGGGAGACATCTGCAGTTCAAAAGGTGACACTTTGAACCACCCCCAACTTCAAAGGCACACACCAGTATAACTACTGGTGCCATATTTCAGCACGGGGTGAGATATGCTTGTGAGGACATGAGACCAGAGAACCTGGAACTACTTGGTGCACATTGCTAGAGGACTCTGTTGTGCACAATGAGGATTACTGCCATTGAAAAGGGCTGCGTGCCCTTCCTGAATAGTTGCTGGCCCGGGGCGACTACCTGCTGCTGTGTGGCAACCTGAAGTCTGCTCTCCAAGAGCTTGTTTAGCTTGCGCCCTGTTCTTTTGGAGGTCTCAGGGACATCAAAGATATCATAAGAGGGAACAACACCATACACTTGTGACACATGAAGCACGCTGCCCTCTCTAGTGCGCTGGATTCCAACTGGTAGCGCAGCGTGGGAGTGGAACTAAGAATTGTGCATGGAGACCAGATTGCCTTGTGCGGAGTCCCGAATTCTGGCCTGCCTCTAAGGCGTGTGAACCCCGCATCAAGGGGACCTTCGCACGCATAAGGGTCTGATTGGTGGTGAGCGGATTCGCCGGTCACGGGACCGAGCATGGCCCGCTTCATCGATGGTGCTGCAGCTCTCTCGTGCGACATGCAGACTGCATACTCATTGCGTGCGATGTTCGATTCACAGGTTGCGACCCTCGGAGGTGGGGGCGTAACCATAGTAGTGCCTCATTCTACCTTGTGTGGCATTGCTGAACTTGCACCTGTGTGTGTGAGCGGAACAGTCTGGTGTGACCAATATTGACATGCACCAGATGTTGTACCTCATTTCCAGGGAGGCACGGAAGTTGCAACTCTTCGTTGTGTATGTGACCAGAACTATCTGGTGCAACCAAAATCGACGTGCACTGGACTTTTTCCTAATTTCCAAGGGCGTAAACATTTTGCAACTCTTTGTTGTGTGTGACCGAAATCTGCCTGTTGTGCCTGGATTGCCTGGGTGCAACCCTAATCAATGTGTATGAGACAGGGTGCCTCCTCCTTCCGAGAGGCCCCCGTGCATCATTCTCCATTCATCTACTGTACCCTTACTTGGCCCTCAGTGGGCAGACCAGCTGCCTATTCCTCACCCGGCCTTCCCCGACAACACCATGTAGCCAGGTAGTATTGCTTGGCTCGGGTCTGGCTCGGGCCTGGGTGGTGAGAGTGACTGACTGGGCTGGAGAAACACTTCCAAGAATTATCGGAAGCAGGTCAGGTGACTGCCTGATCCCCCTGTGCTTTGCAGAACTGGGCTGGTGCCGGAAGGCCCTTGGGGACCCCTTTGGTGTGACCATCTATTGCCCTCGGCCCATGTCTGCTCTGGATCCTGTGGGTGAACTTCTGGAGTGGCTGCCAAACCCCAGTTGCTTACTGCCTCCTAATTGACCTTGCTGCCTACCCCCACCTGCTATCCTAGGACCCTGACTAAGAGTGTTTTGCCTCTGTGGTCAGCCTGACTGCTCATTGCCAAGCTACCCAGGGGTAAGCGCAGTTTATTCAGTGTGTGTAATCACCCACACTTGACGGGAGTGGTAGGTTCTGCCTGGCTGGGGTACTGCCTCAGCCAACCAGAAAGTGTCAGTTCCAACAGGGAGCAATTGGCTTCACTAAGTAAACATTTATGGAGCTTATTTGTAATAATCCCGGCTCCAAGATAAGTCAGTCATAAAACTTTATTTCGGTCATCAGACCATAAAAGTAGAAATACATACAATTCACACAAGGGATAAAAACGTAGAAAATACATCAATAATCAAGTTATAAATATTGCTCCAATAATTAAGCTAATGACCATTGTAAAAGCAGAAATAACATGCAAGCGCCTCAAAGTCTAAATCAACAAGAGCCTATGCCTGAACAAAAGTTTAAACGGCATGGCCCGCCATACTGCCTTATGCAAGATTTGACTTTTTGAGTGGCTTGATGTCTGACGATCTTGAGAAGCACATCGAAAGTGGCAGGGAAGGATTGATTCCACCGACTGTAGTTTCCTCGAATCACTTGAGCTTGGGCGAACCCTAGTTTTATCCACAGCGCTACAGGCCCAATACTACAAAACACTTTTTAATTTGTGCTATACTCTGGCAAAAGTTGCTAAGTGGGGGAGAAATATAGGTATCTGTTGCCAGCGTTGAAAAGATTGGGAAGCACATCTGGAGCACATGTTTAGTACTTGCCCAGCATTGGATTCTCTTAAGCAAGATATATCTAGCTTTTGGAGGGTGGCACTCCATCTGGATGTGATATTAGCCCCCCAATTGATTCTCTTGGGAGTGCATAATAATGCAGGAGGTCATCTGGGGCAGCCTTTTGTTTTTATAGCTATGGCAGTAGACTGTATCTGTATAGCAGCAGCATGGCTTATTTCGGCTCCTCCTACATTTCACCAGTGGCTAGCAAGGCTACTCTCGATGTGCACTCTGGACAGTAGTTTATACCAACGGAAAAGAAAGAATGCAAAAAAGGGGGAATCAGATTTTCTCCCCTAAATCCCCCCGCAGAGGTGGAGGGTCCTTTGACCATGAGGCTCACGTGTAATTGAATAGATGTATAAACAATGAACTACCTCTCGAGAGCTACCCCATGTTCGTTTTTAAATGAATTTGGTGAATTCGGTCCCTCTCATGATTTATGATATATTTATATGTATATTTTCATCAGTTTTCGGATCCTAATATTATATGATTGTGCATTTTTTGATAATGTATTTTCAAACAATTGATGTTCTGATGGACTGTGCAATTTTGTCTTTAATTTGATATGTGATGTTTTTAATTATGCTCCTCTTGTGGATAAAAACATTAAAATTATCATCAAAAAAGAGCTGCCATCTCACATGTGTGTCACACGGTTCCAGTCCTTCACACATCCATCTCATGAAGAAGCATATTTACACGGTGAAGAGTAATGTGCTGGGAACTCTGAAATGGAATTGGAATGGCCAACTCTTTTGAAGGAAATCTGCGTTGTTGGAATTCATTTCGTTTTTTGCCCCATTCCAGAACAGACCAAAGCATCCTCACTGCGGTCACACACCCCCAGGACACTTTCTTCCCTCCCCCCTTCCCCCGGCAATGCTGATTGGTGCAATTATTCCAGGGCTGGTAGGTAAGTTATACAGAAGTTGCCCCTCTCCCCCACACAAACCCCTCCTTCTCCACAGGAGCACCTGGGAATAGGCGCCCTCCGTCCCATATCTTTGGGGGTGGTCCTGCACCAGTGGCCCCTCCTCTTTCTGTCCCACCTATGTACGTTAAGAGGGGTCTAACTCCTTCAGTTATTTATCACTGATGCTGCTCTGGTGCCTGCAGTCTGTTTGTACTGCAAGCTTGATTAATAAACTGCATTTAGGCTCTTGGTGCATTGTGGTCTGCTCTCCTGCTCTATGCAGCGATCAATTGTTGTTGTAAGCAGCGGTTAATTTGTAAAAAAATAATAATAATAATAAGTGCAGGGGGCAGACGTTTTTCTTAGGCGCCTGCCACGCAAGCCAAGGCTGCCCAACACCAAGGTTGCTAGCTTTGTTTCCAAATCTTGCCTCTTTCTTCCACCATTCTACACTTTCCATCTCTTTATCTTACTTTTTCTTGGTTTCTTTTCAACCCTGCTTTTCCCTTTGTCAATATTTTCCCATCTTTCTCTTTCCTTATTTTCCTCATTTCTGCATTTGCCTCTCTTTCTGGGTCAATAATTTGATCCCCAAACCTGTTTGGCGCAGCTCACCTTCTGCAACCACCGGCACAGATGATAGCTATGCCTCCTGTGCAGCCTGGCTTGGCAGGGACTGAGCTCGGTTTCTCCCCCCTGTGCTCTTGTTCCTGTCTGTAACAGAACTGGCTGTGGAGTGTGAATGTGCTAACAGGACGAATAATTGTGTTGAAAGAGTGTACAATCTTGTAAGAGGTCAGCAGTGCCAAGGGTCCAGCGCTGGAACGTGCTCATGTGCTGAACTGGGACAGGGGGGGATTGGGAGGAGAAAATAGGGGTTGTAAGAAAATGGGTACATGGAAGTGACATAGATATATAAAATAAGTAACCGGACTGAAACAGGACTGAAAGAGTGAACGTGCCTTCTTACCACCTTGTGAAGCTTCTCTTTGTCAGGGGGGAGCCCTTGGGAACCAAGCAAACAGCCTTGCTCTTTTAGGTTAAGAACACCCGACGCACCTGGCCATAGGCTGAGAATACAAATATTTAATCCCTTAATCAGGAATTCCCTTTGTCTGCTTCCCAGCAAGACAAGCACCTTATCCGAGGCTGCATGTTGTGTTGAGCGAAGCTCCCTTTACTATATTTGATCAAATATACGAAACGATTGTGTGGAATGTGCTGTGAAGACCTTTTACTGCAAAAGGTTATCTTTTACTAGGGGAATGCAAAGTTTCAAACTTCAAGTTTGGAGTTGCGCAAAATTCGAAACACCCCTGTAGTTTGGCAAGATTTTTGTGACTTTTGATTCCCCCATAGATACTTTCAGAAGTTATAACATTGCTAATATCATGTATGGAAGGCCAATTTCAAAGATGTTTTGTTAAATTAACAAAGTTGTCGTGGAATTACCTAGACAGGTTTGTGCATCGGGCGGCGTGTTTGATTTTGGCAACATCGAAGCCTCTGTTGATGCCATAGTACGTGCCAAAGCCCCTGGCCCTAACATATATTTACACGAGAGGACAACTGGTCAAAATACATCTTGCTTCTGTCTAATGCTATTGCATGTGGCACCCCAATACCAGAGTCCTGGAAAGGCGCAGAGGTGATACCCATATTCAAGAAAGGAGAAAGAAACTCATTCCTCAACTGCAGGCCTATCAACTTCATCGACTCAAATCAGAAAGTACTCTGTTGCGCTGTACTAAGGAAGATCCAGGACTGGATTGACGCCAACGACATTCTAACACCCTATCAGGACTGCTTCAGACAAAAAAACTAGTACTATCTATCAGGTTTTTCGTTTCCTCCTTTTCTTTTGGAAAAACTGTAGTAATCAGAAAGCGCAGTCTTTATGTCACCTTTGTCGACTTAAAGGCAGCATTTGACCTGGTCCCAAGACTCAATCTCTGGCACGTGCTCCGTGATATGGGTATGCCATCGGACATTTGACCTTTAATCAACCGCCTCCATGAGGACAATTATTCCAGAGTTCGCTGGGGTGAGCAGAGGCTGTTGACCGAGCCTATTCCCGCAAACAAGGGTGTTCGCCAGGGATGCGTGCTAGCTCCAACCTTATTTTTTTGATACTTGAACAACGTAGTCCAATTCCTTTCTTTACATCCCGCTGATGCTCTATCCCTAGGTGAGGCAAAAATCTCTACACTCCTCCGATGACATCTTATTGGTCTCTACAACCCCAGGAGGTCACCAGCACCTATTACATCAATTTGAGGAATTCTGATCGATGTGAGGGCTGGAGATAAACACATCCAAGACCAAATGTATGGTGATCAATCCACACAAAACCTACAGAGGGAGGCCTACCCTGGGGAGGGGGGTTGCACCAGAAAGGATAGACACTTTCGAGTACTTGGGCATAAAACTTTCAGCAACTATGTCTTGGAAACCCCATCTGGATAAAATTTGCCATAAAGCATAGGCAAATTGTGGGTGTCTTGCTGAAAGAACATCACGCATCCAATAGTAAACCTGTTGCAGCAGTACTCCAAATATATGATTCGAAGGCGGTGAGCTCAGCCCTCTACGAGGCCGACCTCTGGGGCTTTGCCAATTTAGTTGATCTGTCTAGAAGCGAACATAAGTTCCTGAGAAACATAGTCCTCCTACCCCCGAGCACCCCGCTATGGTTCACTAGCTGTTTTTTAGACCAAAGATGTGACCACACTTTTATGCTTTGTTTCACTCATTGTCTTATTGATGCACAATTTACTTTATAACTTTCCAGGGTCTTGCTGTTTAATTGCTTTTAGGAAGAATTTTTTAAACTATTGTTGTATGCATTTTATTGCTATTCCGATGCCTGTAATGTATGCTGCACAAAACCTTTATGGCACTGGTTGCCAAAATAAAGTTATTTAAAGTAAAATAAATACTGAAAATAAAAACCGAAAACTGCTTGCCGTTTCAGACTTTGAAGACTGCAGAACATAATCTTTTTTTAAAACCAGAATGTATTTCGCTCAAAGTAGAGAGCGCTGTACAGCATCTCTATCAGCCAAATCTAATTTTTAAATCACATAGGGGCATATTATCAACGAGGCGATAAACAATTATCGCCGCTTTTGCGTCCGTTTTCGGACGAAAAGCGGCGATAATTTTATCGCCTAATCAGCAAGGTCACGCTATCGCGTGAATCCTTGCATTATCGCCTCTTTCCCCAACGCCATCTTTGCATCTCTAATGAGATGCAAAGTGGGCGTATCCCGGATGGACTACGTTGCAAATATCGCTGATGTTCACATCGCGATATTTACAAGGCAGCCCATATGATTTTAGCAGAGGTTAGATTTCGGCGAAAACGGCCGTTTTCGCCAAAATCTAACGTCTGCTAAAATCCTGATTTAGCCATCCCTAACATAGGGGTGGATTCTGCTGATACGACCACAGGGTCGTATCAGCAGGAGTATCGCTGCTTTGCAGGGAACATCGCTGGAAAACCAGCGATGTTTCCTGCAAAACGGCGATAACTCTCGCTATCTCTGGAATTTTTATCGCCCTGGAGAAGCGCGTTGTTAATAACGCGCTTCCAGGGCGATAAATTCCAGAGATAGCCTGCGATAGGGAATCTGTCGCTAAGCACGGCCAGCGATAATTATTGCTGGCCGTTGATAATATGCCCCATAATTTTTATATTAATCTTTCCCCGAATGAGAAACACCAAACGTGCTGTCAGAATGAAGTTTCACCACTTCTCAGGTGTGGTACCGTTTTTTGTCTACTTGGTAGCCTTATTTTATTAAATGCATCAATGTTTGGCCCCGAATAGTGGCACACATGATTTATTGTGTTAGTCCAACCTTGTAACATGCCAAAAAATGTACGCTAGCTGTGTCAATTGTCCTGGAGAGAGGAAGGAGGTGTGAGAGGGGTTGAAACAGAGAGAGAGGAAGGAGAAACGCGAGAGGGAAGAACAGGGACATCAGGAGGGATATGAGGGAGAGAAAGAGGCAAATGGGCAGAGGAGTTAGAGGGGAAAAGAGAAAGAGAGACAAATGAAATACGGAGAGGAATGAGATATGCAGAGATAGGCACAGCGAGAATAGTGTGATTGAAGAAGAGAGGGCGGGACAATGAGTAGGAAGGACAAGAGAGGAGGGAAAAGTAGGAAAAGAGACAATGTAAGAAAGGTGATAAAAAAGGAAAAAAGGGATGAAAAGGCAAAAACAGGAAGGCATGCAATAATAGGAGAGAGACAACAGAAGAAGTGAGCCACAGGAAAAGGGAGAAGAGAGAAAAATGGAGATTAGAGAGAAGGAGAGATAGAAGATGGGAGAGTAAAGAGGAAAGATAGAGAGAGATGAAGATTAGCCCTTAAAGAGAGGCAGCCTGGTTGTAGGTGCAAGTAGGGGTTATTTGTTTTTTATGGCTACTCCTCTGCTTCTCGATTAGGTAGTGTTTGAGAGTCAAGTGCTCAAAGGGGAAAATTTGGGGCACAATGTACAAAGCCCACTTGTGGTCACAAATCCTGTGATTCGCAAAATCACAGGCCTTGTTACTGCAAAATGGCTTTTCTTAATGTACAAAGCTCTTTACGAATGGACTAAAAAAAATTGACTTGTAAAAGTGCTTTTGCGATCCTTTCTGAACTGCAAATAGGAGGGGACATGAAAAATTTGGAGAGGAAGGTATGAGTGGTTTACTACTACATCTGTAGTCACCAACCTCCAAGGTGGTATGGCAACTAATTTGCAAAGGGAAAGATGTATCCTTCCTTCCACAATGAACGTAAGGATGCATTTTGCACTAAGAAAAAGCGCTAAATGTAATAGAAAATGAATAGCAGTGTGAGCAGCCCCTCGCGCTTGTTAAATGTGCACTTGGAGTGGAATTCTCTCCCAACTGACTCTTGGCACTTAGCACTAGTTTCTTGGCGCAAAAGCAACCTCATGTCCAAAAGGATGTGAGGATACATTTTGCACTAAGATAAAAGCAAAGAGCAGCCCGAGCAGCCTCTCGTGCTCATGAAATGTACACTTACGATAGGATATGTTCATCCAAATGACTCCTAACTACGCGACCGTGCTGAATCGAGTTATCACTCGTTGACAAAAATTATCAAAATTAATCCGATTACTCGGGCGTAGTAGAAATTTCACCTAGGCCTAGTAAAAATTGCAACCTGCCTAATTAACATTCAATAGGCAGGTTGTTTTGTGCCTGCCTGCGAATAGGCCAAACTGCGATGCAATCTGTTAGTGCATGGATCACTTCGCAAATTGCACTCTCACTCGCCAAACAGTCGGGGGCCGATTCCGATCTCGGTCGGAGGCGCACCCAATACCATTCGGTCGGGAAAAAAGCCATGCGAAAGCCTGTTTCCCGACCGATCCGTACAGCACACCGAACGAGCAAGTACGATGCGCACAACAGCAAAGAATCCGGCCGAGCCGTACTCACCCAAACCAGGTCCTGTTCTCCGACCGAGGCGAATCCGGAAACGCCGAATCGAGTCGCACGGAAGGAAAAATGCAGCCCCGTCCGGCCGGACAAGTACGATGCGCTTTCCGTACGCGCCGAACCCGTCACTACGCACGGCACGTCAAAGCATCCGGGAGAGGCGCACATAAGCTCCGATTCGCGCCACAACACGATCCACGGCTCCGAGACGAACACGGCAGCGACGAGGACGACGCGAAGGGACGAGGCGAAGCGACGAGGACGAGGCGAAGCGACGAGGACGACGCGAAGCAACGAGAAGGACGAACGACACGAACCAACCATGAATCCCTTCGTCCCGATCATACCAATATTCTACATTTACTACCGGAACAGGCACGGACGCATACGGCGCAGAAGGTAAGCCAGACACCAACCACAAAACACATACAACACGTACACAACACATCACACACACACACAGGGATGCAGAATATACTTACACCAGTAACAGCAGCACCATAGGGGCGGGATGCCCATCACCAATGCCACATATGCACACAGGGGCCTGAATGCGCACCACCACCCCTACCCAGGGGTGGCATGATGCCTACCACCACTACCACCCTTACCCAGGGGGGGCAGGATGCTTACCACTAGTACCACCCTCACCCAGGGGGGCTGGATGCCTACCACTACTACCACCCTCACCCAGGGGGCTGGATGCCTACCACTACTACCACCCTTAGCCAGGGGGCAGGATGCCCACCACTACTACCACCCTCACCCAGGGGGCTGGATGCCTACCACTACTACCACCCTCACCCAGGGGGCAGGATGCCCACCACTACTACCACCCTCACCCAGGGGGCAGGATGCCTATCACTACTACCACCCTTAGCCAGGGGGCAGGATGCCTACCACTACTACCACCCTCAGCCAGGGGGGCAGGATGCCTACCACTACTACCACCCTTAGCCAGGGGGCAGGATGCTTACCACTACTACCACCCTCAGCCAGGGGGGGCAGGATGCCTACCACTACTACCACCCTCACCCAGGGGGGGCAGGATGCCCACCACTACTACCACCCTCACCCAGGGGGGGCTGGATGCCTACCACTACTACCACCCTTAGCCAGGGGGCAGGATGCCCACCACTACTACCACCCTCACCCAGGGGTGGCTGGATGCCTACCACTACTACCACCCTCACCCAGGGGGGCAGGATGCCCACCACTACTACCACCCTCACCCAGGGGGGCAGGATGCCTACCACTACTACCACCCTTAGCCAGGGGGCAGGATGCCTACCACTACTACCACCCTCACCCAGGGGGGCAGGATGCCTACCACTACTACCACCCTCACCCAGGGGGGCAGGATGCCTACCACTACTACCACCCTTAGCCAGGGGGCAGGATGCCTACCACTACTACCACCCTTAGCCAGGGGGCAGGATGCCTACCACTACTACCACCTCACCCAGGGGGCAGGATGCCCACCACTACTACCACCCTCACCCAGGGGGGCAGGATGCCTACCACTACTACCACCCTTAGCCAGGGGGCAGGATGCTTACCACTACTACCACCCTCACCCAGGGGGGCAGGATGCCTACCACTACTACCACCCTTAGCCAGGGGGCAGGATGCCTACCACTACTACCACCCTCAGCCAGGGGGCAGGATGCCTACCACTACTACCACCCTTAGCCAGGGGGCAGGATGCTTACCACTACTACCACCCTCAGCCAGGGGGCAGGATGCCTACCACTACTTCCACCCTCACCCAGGGGGGCAGGATGCCCACCACTACTACCACCCTCACCCAGGGGGGCAGGATGCCTACCACTACTACCACCCTTAGCCAGGGGGCAGGATGCCCACCACTACTACCACCCTCACCCAGGGGGCTGGATGCCTACCACTACTACCACCCTTAGCCAGGGGGCAGGATGCCCACCACTACTACCACCCTCACCCAGGGGGGCTGGATGCCTACCACTACTACCACCCTCACCCAGGGGGCTGGATGCCTACCACCACTACCACCCCCACCCATAGGATGGACAATGCATGACACAACCAGCACACCACAACCTAGGGAATGCAAGAAGAAGACATCCCCCAACACCATGACAAGCGTGTGTAGACTGTGTCAAATGCCTACAACACCGAACATGACTTCTAACATACAATGTGACCCCTAGCACATGTGCCACACAAATATGTGTGTGGCACACACAACGCTAAGCAGGCCATGACCATTGTGGCAATGGGGTCCAAACCCCCATCATCACAGTGACCAAAAGGCAAGTGTGGGGTCCATAGCTGCAGCACATTTTGAACATTGTGGCAATGGGGTCCAAACCCCCATCATCACAGTGACCAAAAGGCAAGTGTGGGGTCCATAGCTGCAGCACAACTTGAACATTGTGGCAATGGGGTCCAAACCCCCATCATCACAGTGACCAAAAGGCAAGTGTGGGGTCCATAGCTGCAGCACAACTTGAACATTGTGGCAATGGGGTCCAAACCCCCATCATCACAGTGACCAAAAGGCAAGTGTGGGGTCCATAGCTGCAGCACATTTTGAACATTGTGGCAATGGGGTCCAAACCCCCATCATCACAGTGACCAAAAGGCAAGTGTTGACAAAGTAAGAGGTGCAACTGCCAAACTGCATGGATGATTCCTGGTCACAGAACAACAAACACATCAGTGGCAAAGTAGTGTATGTGTCCCATTGCAACATAAATTGGGGGAGCCAAATCCTGCAGTGCAAATAAGACATAACTTTGGCCATGTGCAGACAAACAACACCCATGGGGGCTGACACCGTCAACAATCATCAATGACACAATGACAGAAGTGACCATCCGAATGCAGATCCACATATTTGCACCAATGGGCACACACATGCAGATACCCTGTGGAGACTGCAGATGTGAGGCGAACAGATACCATACCATGGCAGCAATGGGACACACAATCAACAATTAGCAACAAATGAGGGCTCCCGTCCCATCAGCCTGGTCATGGAAGTGCCAACGGAATCATCAGCACAGATCCAACACACTTGTATAGCAATGTTGCACTGACAACACAGATGAGTCCTTCCCCATTGATGCCCAAACCTGCATGTTCACTGGAGATGGCCACACGGTCAGGGAAGTAGACGAATAGAACAATGGCAGGCACAACAGATGTGCAGGGGTGGAAGCCACAGATGTGAAGTTGCCAATCTAAGTAGGAAATCTCATTGCCAAATACTGAACACATGACACCCTCAGATGCTGCTATGGATGACATGGATACACCACAGGATAGGACACATAACCCCTGGACCACATGGGTTCCTGCACAGTAACACTTCATTATCATGAGACCAAATATCACCATCACTGCAGCAAGGGCATTGTTAGCATCATCAACATCATGTACATCAGAAGCAAAAGCACTAGAGAACAGAAAGTTGCTTTATTCAGCATATGTGGCATTAAAAGTAGAAGTCCGGTAGAACATAAACAAAGGCCAATGGCCAGTCCATCAACAAAGTCACAAGTGGGTGACAGTGGCAGATGCCACCCTACACATGCCTGCACAAAACCAGGGACAATCCACTAGGAGGGGCAACCAGGGGGTAGGCCAGGCACCGCAGGGACAGGATCAGGGCTCACCAGGAGGAAGCAGGGAAGGGGTGGTGGGTGCTGGAGAGCCACTGACAACTGCAGTGGAGGTGTCTGACATGGTGTGTGCCGGCACAACTGGGGGCATGGCTCAGATGTTGTGGGTGCCGGCACGACTGCAGTGGACCCTGCAGATGGAGTGGACAGGTCCGCCACTGCAGTGCCCAAGTCAGACAGGGTGGTAGTGGACTCCACTGCAGTGCCTACCACCAGGGGAGGAGAATGGGGAACAGGCAAGGTGGGCTGGACAGAGGGGAGGACACCCTCACCACATCAGTGGCACAGACAAGCGCAGCGGGGGTGTGGTGCCGGGAGAGCAAGTGGCAGGGGAGAAGGCCGGAGCCTCTTAGGGATGGTATATCTGTGGGTGGGGGAACCTGGGGCAGGGTGTGGCGGGGGCACCTGTGGAGTGGGGGCCTGAGGGATGGAGGAAGGTGACCTGGTGCTTGAGCTGCAGGGCGGCGGCGGGGTCTTGCTCTTAGCACTCCGGGGGACTTGCGGGTGGGGGCCTCAGTCTGTCTGCGCCTGGGGGAGGGTGTCCGGGGGCGAGGGGCACTCTGCTCCGTGTGGGGGCTTCCTCTTCCCACTGGATGCTGGGGCAACTGGATCGGAGGGGAAGAGGCCGAGGTCACTGAGGAAGAGGCGCTGGGTCTTTGGGGTTGCAGGTGAGGCAAGGGAGGGTGCTTTGGAGGGAGAGGCAACTGAGGACTGTGCAGTGCCCGTGGATGCGTGTGTGTGTACCAGGGCCCCATCCCCTGTGAGTCTGGTTTCAGTCCCCTGACTGTGCGTGCGTGTGCGTTTAGTTTGTGGCGTGTGTGTCTGTGTGCTGGATGTGTGTGTGCTGGTGTGTGCCTGTGCCGGTGTGTGTGTGCTTGGGACGGGCAAGGTGCTGGGGAGTGTGGATGGAGCAGAGGCAGGAGGGGTGAGGGACTGTCTGAGGAGGGACACTGCTGCCGTCAGGGAGGAGTCCATGGACCTGTTGCCCCTCTGTAGGTCAGACATGCCCGATGAGATGCCCTCCATGAACGACACCAGCTGAGTCAACAGTGCGGTGTGCGCATGGAGGACACTCAGCATGGCTGTCTGCCCTACATGGAGCTGGCGAAGGAGGTACACAGACTCCTCACTCAGGGCAGCAGGGGACACAGGGGCAGGGGGTGCGGTGCCTGGCCCAAAGGAGACACGCTCCCGAACATGGGAGCCTCCACGGACCTTGGGAATGGGAGCCGATGGTGGTGCTGGTGGTGGCGGGGACAGCAACACTAGCTGGGGTGTGGGGGCTGGGGTGTGGTGGCTGCTGACACCCGCCTCCACAAGGGAGTCATCCTCCGAGTTGCTCTGGTCCTCAGCTGAGGTGGATGGTGCTGAGGATTCCTCGGTGTGGCTCCCCTCGCCCTCCGTGCCACTGGGTCCCTCCGACCACTCCTCGGCTGCTGACCCAGTCTGGCTCTCTGGCTCCTCCTGGTCCGTGGAGCTGTCCCCTTCCGTGGCCGTGGATGTATCTGCAAACAATGGGGAAACAGACAGACATCAGTCACCTGCACCAAACGCACACACCACTGTGAGCACAGCACATCACAGAGCAAGCCCTGGCATCATTAGTTGTACATTGCTAAAAGTGCCCTAACTGAACAGGAGAAGCCAATTGTCAGTCTGATGCCAAGCATGGCACTCACATCCCACATGGCCTTGCACCCATCTGTCTGGTGTCTGTTGGATTGCAACACCCCAGTGTGGACACATGCACCAAGTACACAGTAGTTGGACAGTGCAGAGGACACGGTGTGGACACATCACAGCTCTTGCCACTGAGTGAGTACAGGTTTCCGGATGAAAGGGATGCCCAGAGTCAAATAGGAAATGCATGTGATGCATATCAGCGACAGACACCATGATGCACCCATGTCCTGATAGCCAGCGCCACTATGGTGTGCGTGTAGCACATGTCACTCCCCTGCAGGACCACAAATAAGTTGACACATGCCATGGCAGAGGCATGACTGTTAAGTCATACATCACTGTCTCAGTGATGTATGACTTGGCAGCCAGACAACAACACTATGCACTGTGTCACAATAGTAGGTCATGGGGAATGCAAGTCCTGGAGCTGCACAAGTGCACATGTACATCCCCCACACAACACATCATCTCAACCCTCATCTGTCTAGGTCACACCTATTGGACATATGGGAGACCTGTGACACTACCCTCTGAACCTGAGCCCCTCACAATTTGCTGTGAATGGGGAACAGCTGCCTGAACATCACATTCGCATACCCCAGTCTGCACGGGCAGCTGATCAAACACCTATGTGACACACAAGTATCGTCTCCTATGGTCACATCTCCAGGGGCATGCTGAGCCCCTACCAAGAAACACCCCAGCAGTCCTGGCAACTAATCCACAGCACACTGACACAGAGGCAGACACCGGAGGGGTCAAATCACTGTGCACAATGTGTCAGCTGATACACGGGAGTGGGAGTACAGAGTGCATTGCATGGCCTGGAGTAGGCATGACTGTCCTGCTCCACATGAATGAGGGATGTGCCCTGGACAGTGGATAGCTGGCTATGTATGTGTGACACACGTAATCTGCACACTCCTGGGGCACAAACATTGTTCCCACCCGCTGCATGGGCGTGTGCCACATACCCCAGGCACATGTGGTGGCTCAGCTCAGCAAGTGGACCGCATATCAAAGCAACACGCAGATCACATGTCCAAACCCAGGCGTTGTGTGAACAATGGACCCACCCATGATGCCCACAACAGAGTTAGGGAAACAGATGCTGTCCCCCACCTTTAGTGAAGCAAACTGCAAGGACACAGTCCCAAGTGACACAATTCCCTGACTGTAAGGGCCACACCTGGGTATCAGATGAGCAGTGGGCAGTGCACAATAGAGGGACATGGCTCCTGGAAAACATGACTGCTGCACTGTGGCAGTTGAACCAGGCCAGAGGAGGGCACAAAGCATGTAATACAGAGTTCACAGTGCAGTCTTTGACTCACCCCCTCCTTGCTGCTGTCTGGCCTTCAGCTGCCCATCCAGGTCTGGAAAGACCACCGCCAGGATCTGGAGTATGTGGGGGTCAGGGTCCGTGTTCCGCCCCTCCTGCGAGGAGGTGACAGCTTCAGCTGGACCCGTGCAATCCTCCGGGTCCAGCCCCGAAGGTCCTGCCACCTCTTCTGGCAGTTGCGGATCCGGCGCTTGTAGACCCCCACGGACCCGACAGCCCGGACGATGTCATTCCAGATTTCCTGCTTCCGATGGGCATTAACCTGTGAGGATGACAAAGTGAAAAGGCCATTACCACACATGCAACATATCCGTGCATGACACAGTTGTATATACATGTCTCAATCACAGTGGCACATGATGTACACAGGCAGTGCAAAGCTGACCATGGACAGTTTGCCAGACGTCACTACATGGTATCATTGCATGGGAAGTAAAACCATGTTCAAATGCACTGTCACTGCACCATACCTGTCCAGTGCAAGTCACTACACACTATGGGGGTGACAACTACTCAGTGAGCCTGCTAGCCAGTGGCGTGCAGACTCTCAGCCTTGCTAGTCACACAAAATGCACATTCAGAAAGGCAGTGCACAGAACACTCACCTGCTCCCCTGGTGTCCCATACAGCTTGCTGTACTGTGGAAGTAGGCTGTCCAGCAGGGCCTGGTTCTCTTCAAGGCTGAAGGCTGGGGCTCTCTCCACAGTACGTGCCATTGCAGGGTCCAGAGGGGCAGAGACAGCAGCAGTGCAGTGGCAGATGTCGTCTTGAGCATGTAGTGCAGGCAAGTGGGCTCTCAGGGGAACAGCCAGCAATATATATGTGCTGGAGAGGCAGATACTGTCCCTTGTGTCCAAAGTGATAGGTCCAAGTCGTTTGCATCTTCTGAATCTGGCCAATCCATGGAATAGCAACACCAAAACACGCCCACAGCATCCTTCAAATCTTCAACTTCATGACATACATGATTTTGCAACATTGTTGTGGGTGACCAACTGATTTTCCAGCAACCGACTCGTTCGAAATTCGAAAACGCGTCCGTTGCCAGGCAAGCCCATTGTCAATGGGTGCGCACCGATCGGTCCATTGCGGTACAACGCGCACAGGGTACAACGCGTACCCGCACACATTGAATGCAATGGGCCGGCTGGAGGCACCGATCGGTCCATTGCAGTTCAACGCGCACAGGGGTACAACGCGTACCCGCACACATTGAAAGCAATGGGCCGGCCGGAGGCACCGATCGGTCCATTGCAGTTCAACGCGCACAGGGGTACAACGCGTACCCGCACACATTGAATGCAATGGGCCGGCCGGAGGCACCGATCGGTCCATTGCAGTTCAACGCGCACAGGGGTACAACGCGTACCCGCACACATTGAAAGCAATGGGCCGGCCGGAGGCACCGATCGGTCCATTGCAGTTCAACGCGCACAGGGGTACAACGCGTACCCGCACATACTGAAAGCAATGGGCCGGCCGGAGGCACCGATCGGTCCATTGCGGTACAACGCGCACAGGGGTACAACGCGTACCCGCACACATTGAAAGCAATGGGCCGGCCGGAGGCACCGATCGGTCCATTGCGGTACAACGCATCACTGTACATGTGACTGGCATATGTCAGCATGCCTGTCTCAGATGGACATATGCCAGCCACAGATAGCTCCCAGGGAGTGAGGGGCACACCTACATCATGACAGCCTGTCCAAACCTTATCATAAGGCATGTAAGGCTGCATTTCCTATTGTGTGTATGTTGGTGTACATGTTGTTCTGTGGGTGTCACCTTTGGGCAGCCACCCCCAGGCTGTGCACGTGTTCATGGGGACAGGATCCTGGGTGTTACGTGTACGTGACCACTGTGATGTGCAACTGTTCATATCTGTGCATGTGCCATGGTCACATTTCACAGTGGTGTATGTGTATGTCATGTCACATACCCCGTGAGTCCCATGTGGGACGGTATGTTTGAGCCAGGGTGTCCCAGTGGCACAATAGTGATGGTCCTCCACAGTCTTTGTGCATGTAGTGTTTACAATGTCTCTGATTTCATGTGCACAATGGGAGACAGTCTCCACATCCACGTTGTGTGTGCATGGACTCTGATGTTGTGCGTGTGTGTCACAGACGTCCATGTCTGTCCTGCCGTGGCAAGTGGGGCCACTACCTGTGGGGGTCATGGTTGTTTTGCTGTGGTGTATACATGATACTCCATGTAATGCCAGTGTCCATGTGGCATTACAGGGTCCCTGGGAATGTACCTGTCGTTGAGCTGTGGTGCCTGGGGCACATCTGTCCTCACATGTCACTGTGGGGGTTATTGTGACACGGCAGCAGGAGATGGGAACTGTGACACGGCCTCATGATATCCAATGGGCCAACCTGGGACTAATTGATGCCACCTGTTGGACCGTGTTGACAGATGTTGGCCATGTATGTACCATACATGTCCTTCCGGTACTGCACACTTCATGTAGTTGTGCCTCATAATGATGTATGTTGGGATCTTGAGTGTGTTCAATGCCGCATATGTGGGGTGACTGACAATCTTGCTTACTTCTCCTCTGCACTGCAGGGCTCCTGCTGTCCATCGGCCATTCCCAGACCTGGCAACGATGGTGGAACGGGACAGCATCCGACGGTACCGCTTCACCAGGCAGCTGATTGAGGATTTGGCAGTGCAGTTGTCCCCACATTTGCAGCCTGGCCGGCCGTATCCTACAGCGCTGACCCCCAAGGTGAAGGTGATGGCAGCCCTACACTTCTTTGCCACTGGTACCTTCCAACATACTGTGGCGACTGCTGGTGGGATGTCACAGACCATGTTCAGCCGTGTGCTCCGCGATGTTTTGGCGGCAATGTTGCTCTTCCTGAACCGGTACATCTATTTCCCTAGACTGCGACGACTCACTGACGTGAAGAGTGACTTTTATGCCCTGGGGAGGATGCCACATGTAATTGGCTCCATTGATGGGACACATGTGGCTTTGGTACCACCACAGGCCCAGGAGCAGGCCTACAGGAACCGCAAGCACTACCACTCGGTCAATGCACTGGTGGTGTGTCTTGCAGACATGACCATCACACACGTGTGTGCCCATTTCCCTGGTTCAGCACACGATGCCTTTGTGATGAGGAGTAGTCGCATCCCCAGGATGATGGCACAGATGCAGAACCAGCGTGCCTGGCTTGTCGGTGTGTACTGACTTTGTGCCATTGTGTGTGATCTGATCTGTAGTATTCCGCCCACTTTTCCAAGTCAGCTAATGTGCACTTGTCTGTCCGTAGGTGACTCGGGATACCCCAACATGCCGTGGTTGCTGACACCCCTCAGGAACCCTGTGACACCTGCCCAGATGCGCTACAATGAGGCACATGGTCGGACCAGGAGAGTGATTGAGCGGACCTTTGGTCTCCTGAAGAGCCGCTTCCGCTGCCTGGACAAGACCGGAGGGTCCCTCCCATATGCCCCTGCGAAAGTGTGCAAGATTATCATCGTCTGCTGCATGCTCCACAACCTGGCAGTGCGGAAGGAGTTGCCTCTCATCCAGGATGACAATGACCAACATCCGCCACCTGTGGAGGATCCTGGCCTGGACCACGATGCCAGTGACGATGATGATGATGATGGTGATGGTGATGTCCGCACACAGCTCATCACCAACTTCTTTAGCTGAATGTGAGTATCCTGAGATGTCATGTCAATGATGTGAGTTGGCATGATGTGTGGGTGGTGCTCTGGTGCTGTTGGAGTGTGTCCATGGGCCACTTGACTGGATGTGTGTTGCGATGTGTGGTGACAGGTGGGCTGTACTCCCCAACAGTGTTGACATGCTAACTTGGTTCTGGGTGGGTATCTTGTAACATGTATTGTGCATGTGTTTTGCTGTTCTGTCCTGTATTCCATTGCTTTTGACTGTGTGTCATTTCTGTCCTTCACAGGGTACTTTCAGATTCGTTTGGTCAACTGTGTCCACCGACGACGTGATTGCACATCCAGGCTGGTAGCTGTTGTGTCCCTACAGGTGATGTGCGCCACACCCATGGACTTCCTTCCGTCTACAGTTGTTGACTGTGTGCCCGCTGCCAGGTGGGGTTACCTTGCATCTGTAGTGGTTACGGCATGTTGCAACTGTGTAATAAACCTGTGCTTCACTTTGTGATGTGCGTTGTCTGTGGTCACACATTTGACTGCCATTTGCTTACTGCACCTGTGGGCTACTTGACTACAACTGGGAATGGGTGTGGTGTCTGTGCATTGCACCGTCTTCCCTGGCAACATCAGTGTAGGCAATGAGTCAGATGGCCTAGGTGTGTATGTGTCGTGTAGCCCTGGTGGTGTGTCTCCCTCATGTGTGTCACGTTGCCTGTACTCACATGCCTGTGTTGTCCTTGCTGTTGCAGTTCGCATACACAGTGTAATTTTGCAGTTCATCATCCCCATAACAGCACCCACGTTGGAATCACGACAGAGGCAAGTATGGTGTATTAGTGTGTTTATTGTGATACATTTGTGTTAATAGTGCATAGGATGGGTTGTGCTGTACATGAATCTTGCAATCCCAAGTTCCTAGGTGAATTGAAAGTCCGGGTAGACAGGATCCCCAGTATCGGGGCCACAGTTGTCTGACACATTGGTCCAACTTGTACTCCCCATGCAATGTGTGGGAGTAGTGTTGCCGTCAACAGGGTGAACACTCTGTGCACAAAGGCGAACATCCAGAACAGGTTCAGGCTTCCTGGGAGTTGCGCTTGGCCATCGGCCTCTCACTTTTCCCTCCTCGGACGACCCCTCTTCTTGGGGGCCCTCAAGTGCAGGCTGCTGCGGTGCAGGGGACTCTCCGCCAGAGTCCTCCTCCCTCCCTGTGGCAGTTGCAGTTTGTTCGGCACCAGATGTTGTTGGCACACAGGGAGGTGTGGACTGGTTGCTGTTCATCTGGCGGAGGCATTGTAAAATGTCCCTGTGCACCGCCGTCATCTCATGCAGTGCATCCCACTTGGACTCCACGCGGGACATGTGTGAGTCCACACGGGACATGTGTGACTCCACGTGGGACATGTGGGAGTCCAAGCGGGCATGATGGGCAGCCTGCTGCTGTTTAATGTCTCTGAGGAGCCCCACTACCTGGCTGAGCTCTCCGGTGCTGGACTGGTACGCATCAGCTATGCGTACCAGTTGTGGGTCATCATGCACACCAGCAACGTCTGCAAGCAGCGACCTCTGTCTCCCACTCCTCCCACCACCCCTGCTGACATGTGCAGTGTGTGCAGTGGCACGCACAGATAACCCTGGTCCACCTTGGGGTTGGTGGTGGTGGTGGTGTCCATGGCCCCAGGTTGGTCCAGGGTCACTGTGCTGGTGTTGCTCCTTATTCTGTCCATGTCGGCAGGGATGGTATTCGTGGTGACAGTCGTTGTAGGGGTGGGTGCAGGGGGTGCAGCTGGTGGTCCTGCTGGTGCTGCAGCTGGTGGTCCTGCTGGTGCTGCATGTTGACTTGCACCGGATGTGCCAGGTTGTTCTTCATCGTCCGAGGAGGACAGAGGCTGTACGACGCCAGTGAGCTCGGCATCCTCTTGAGCCTGGGACTGGGACTCCTCAGCGTCTGCTGCTGTGTCCCCATCATCACCTGTTTTTGGGAGACACAAACAATGTATGTCATGTTTCTGCAGGCATCAATGGTTGACACACATGACAGTTGTGACTGTGCCTCTGGGTGCGGGCCTGTACATTGCATTGTCCTGAGTCGTCACAGTCAGGGGTTGATATTGGTGTGGCACATTGTCCTGCATTATTTGGGCATTTCTATGTATTTTCTGGGGTGTGAACATGGTCTGCATTGGTTGTGTTTGGTTGACAGCCGGACCTCCTTCCCACCCACCCAGCCAGTCAGTTATCCCACCATGGAACGTGCTTGCGTTGCAGGGAGTGTAAGTTGTCTCTCAGGATGTCAGTCAGTGGTGTCCTGCTGTTTGTTGGTGCACAGTTGCCAGCAGGGCCTTGTGCTCCCCACAGCAGTAGCCAGTGTCAGCCATCTTGTGAGTCCTTCTCCACTCCCTGTGATGTGAGCATGGTTCAGGGTGATGTTGATGGGACAGTTGTGGGGGTGACCAATATCAGTGACTACGACTCCCATCATGCTATTGCCTCCACCCCCTTCCCAGCATGCCCATGCTTCCTTCCTTTGACTCTGCTTCCCTGTGGGGTGGGCTGGCTGTGCTGACAGGATGGCTGGGAGTGTTGTCCTGGCAGTTGTTTGGCTAAGAGTCCCAAGAGTGTCCCTGTGCTTCACACAACATAACCCAGGGTGGTGGTTCTTTGTGGGATCTTGTGTTAGGATGGAGGGCATTGCATTCTACCAGGTGGGTACTGTGGAGTTTGTGTTGGGGGTGTGAGGGGAGGTGCTTGTGACTATAGTCAGTGCTGCAAGTCCCCCTTCCCACCCAGCCAGCCAGATATCCCACCATGGAACGTGCTTGCATTGCAGGGAGTGTAAGTTGTCTCTCAGGATGTCAGTCAGTGGTGTCCTGCTGTTTGTTGGTGCACAGTTGCCAGCAGGGCCTTGTGCTCCCCACAGCAGTAGCCAGTGTCAGCCATCTTGTGAGTCCTTCTCCACTCCCTGTGATGTGAGCATGGTTCAGGGTGGTGTTGATGGGACAGTTGTGGGGGTGAGCTATGTCTGTGACTACGACTCCCATCATGCCATTTCCTCCTCCCCCTTCCCAGCATGCCCATGCTTCCTTCCTTTTGACTCTGCTTCCCTGTGGGGTGGGCTGGCTGTGCTGACAGGATGGCTGGGAGTGTTGTCCTGGCAGTTGTTTGGCTAAGAGTCCCAAGAGTGTCCCTGTGCTTCACACAACATAACCCAGGGTGGTGGTTCTTTGTGGGATCTTGTGTTAGGATGGAGGGCATTGCATTCTACCAGGTGGGTACTGTGGAGTTTGTGTTGGGGGGTGTGAGGGGAGGTGCTTGTGACTATAGTCAGTGCTGCAAGTCCCCCTTCCCACCCAGCCAGCCAGATATCCCACCATGGAACGTGCTTGCATTGCAGGGAGTGTAAGTTGTCTCTCAGGATGTCAGTCAGTGGTGTCCTGCTGTTTGTTGGTGCACAGTTGCCAGCAGGGCCTTGTGCTCCCACAGCAGTAGCCAGTGTCAGCCATCTTGTGAGTCCTTCTCCACTTCCTGTGATGTGAGCATGGTTCAGGGTGGTGTTGATGGGCCAGTTGTGGGGGTGACCAATATCAGTGACTACGACTCCCATCATGCTATTGCCTCCACCCCCTTCCCAGCATGCCCATGCTTCCTTCCTTTTGATTCTGCTTCCCTGTGGGGTGGGGTGGCTGTGCTGACAGGATGGCTGGGAGTGTTGTCCTGGCAGTTGTTTGGCTAAGAGTCCCAAGAGTGGCCCTGTGCTTCACACAACATAACCCAAGGTGGTGGTTCTTTGTGGGATCTTGTGTTAGGATGGGGGCATTGCATTCTACCAGGTGGGTACTGTGGAGTTTGTGTTGGGGTGTGTGTGAGGGGAGGTGCTTGTGACTATGGTTAGTGCTGCAAGTCCTCCTTCCCACCCACCCAGCTAGCCAGTTATCCCACCATGGAACGTGCTTGCATTGCAGGGAGTGTAAGTTGTCTCTCAGGATGTCAGTCAGTAGTGTCCTGCTGTTTGTTGGTGCACAGTTGCCAGCAGGGCCTTGTGCTCCCCACAGCAGTAGCCAGTGTCAGCCATCTTGTGAGTCCTTCTCCACTTCCTGTGATGTGAGCATGGTTCAGGGTGGTGTTGATGGGCCAGTTGTGGGGGTGACCAATATCAGTGACTACGACTCCCATCATGCTATTGCCTCCACCCCCTTCCCAGCATGCCCATGCTTCCTTCCTTTGATTCTGCTTCCCTGTAGGGTGGGCTGGCTGTGCTGACAGGATGGCTGGGAGTGTTGTCCTGGCAGTTGTTTGGCTAAGAGTCCCAAGAGTGTCCCTGTGCTTCACACAACATAACCCAGGGTGGTGGTTCTTTGTGGGATCTTGTGTTAGGATGGGGGCATTGCATTCTACCAGGTGGGTTCTGTGGAGTTTGTGTTGGGGGGTGTGAGGGGAGGTGCTTGTGACTATGGTCAGTGCTGCAAGTCCCCCTTCCCACCCAGCTAGCCAGATATCCCACCATGGAACGTGCTTGCATTGCAGGGAGTGTAAGTTGTCTCTCAGGATGTCAGTCAGTGGTGTCCTGCTGTTTGTTGGTGCACAGTTGCCAGCAGGGCCTTGTGCTCCCCACAGCAGTAGCCAGTGTCAGCCATCTTGTGAGTCCTTCTCCACTCCCTGTGATGTGCGCATGGTTCATGGTGGTGTTGATGGGACAGTTGTGGGGGGCAATATGTGTGACTGCGACTCCCATGATGCTATTGGCTACACTGACTTGGCCAGCATACACAGAATTCCTTCCTTTGAGTGGTCTTCACTGTGTGTTGGTGTTGTTGTGGTGGCTACATGTGTGGATGTGTTTGTTAGTTCTATTTGTGCCACTGCCTAGCTGTAGTTGTAGTTGTGTTTGTACATGTGTTGGCACAGTTGGATGTGACTTTTTTGATGGCATGTGTTGTGTTTATCTGACTGACATACACATTTTGGGATGATTCTGTTCTGGTTGCTGTGTAATTGCTATGAGTGCATGGTTTGACTCTCCCCTTGACAGTGATGTGTGTGTTTTGTGGCAGTATATTGTGTACATTTGTTGTGTACTCACCAGGCTCTGGGATGTCCTCTAGTCCATATACGCTCACTGGCGGAAGGATGGCCCGCACCTTCTCCTCCCAGGGCCTGAGGTATATTGGCTTGGCAGGAGGGCCACTGCCGGTGTGTTGGCTGTTGATGTAGTCTTTCTTCAGCATGTCCCGTACCCTCCTGCGCACGTCATACCACCTGTTCTGGATGTCCGTCTTTGTGCGCCGACATGGTGATTGGGCGTTCACCCTGTTGATGATCCTCTCCCACATCTTGGTTTTCTGCGACATGGGGGTCTGTTGGACCAGTGTGCCAAACAGCTGTGGCTCCACCCTGAGGATCTCGTCTACCATGACTTCCAATTCACTATCTAGGAACTTGGGATTCTTCTTGGGGGCATGGTGATGGGTGGTGATGGTGGGTGATGTGTGTGTTGGTGTGCAGGTGAGGGTGTGTGAGTGTGTGTTTTGCTGGGTGTATGTGAGGTAGGTATTTGTTGGTGTGCTGATGGTGTGTGGCTTGTGTGAGGGATGAGCTGTGGGTGTGTGGTTGCTTTCTCTTGGGTGCTGGCAGTGGAATGGCATTTGCAAAGGCTCATGGTAGTGATTTGTGTCCTTTATATAGGTGGAGTTGTGGGTGTGTCTTTGTTCTCTGTCCCCACCCCCCCAGTATTTATTGGCTTGGTAATTGCTTGTTTGGCCTTTTTTGGGTGATTTTTCCTTTGTGCTGTTTGTGTATGTTGGAAACGTTCTTGTGACTGAGTCGGACCCTGCATTGGTCTCGTACGGTGTTCTCCGTTTCGTTCACGCTGTGTTTGTGCAGTTTTCTATGCTGCGTACGCGTCGGTCGCGGTGTATTGTGTTGCTTCGGCTCGGTTTTGTATGCGTGTCGGTCGTACGGCTTGTCCTCCGTCCGACTCGGTCGTGGTTTTCGCGCCTTGCATCGTACTTTGCGGTTTGGAGTTCGCGTGTACGCTTTCGGGTCGGATTTGTTCCGGGTGCGTGTCGGTCGGTTGGATTCGCGTGTTTTTCCGGCCGGATTGCTGCTTTCCGTGCGGCTCGGTCGGTCGACTTTGTTTCGGTACGTGTCGGTCGGATTTTTCGCGCCTTGCATCGTACTTGGCGTGTCGTGCGCCACGGGTACGTGTCGGTCGGTATTTTTTCCGGATCCGAGTCGGTCGGTGCTTTTTCCGGCCCGAATCGGAATCGACCCCTTGGTGTGTAAATTGCACATACCTGGTTTGAAAATAGGAAGGACACTTTAGGTCCTTTTTTCTCCAATTGTAGTCAGTTTCATAGGAGGCCCTGCGCACCAGTAGCAGGGGCGTAACAAAACCTGATGGGGCCCCCCCTGCAAAGTACATGGAGGGGGCCCCCCCACTCAGGGCTGACAGAGCTATGAAGTGGCATGAAAGAGACATGTGCAAACTGCAAGCACGGGCTTGGAAATTTACTGTTTTTTCATCAATCCTTCCCTACCCTCTAAAAGTAGTCTATAAATTCTCATTAGTATAGACTTTACCAACCACTGTGTTATGTTTTTAATCCTTAGTTTTAACGCCTGATTTTGTGTTTCGCTAGACCAAGGACTCTGAACATATAGATATATATTAGTATCGATGACAAACATATGACTCTAATCCTACATCTTTTAGAACTCATTTTCTTATGTAGCATTTCCTTTATGTTGAGTGTACACAGTTGTATGATTTATTGTCTTTGTATAATGTGTGTGTGATGTAAAGCGCTCTGTCACCCTACATGATGAGAAGCACCCTTTGTTTGGCCTTAATGAAATCACAGGTAGTGACATCATATGACCTTTGACTCTGAATTTACCCAGGAGATCATGTCACATGACTTTAACCATGATGCCATGACAGTAAGTGACATTACTGAAGTTCCATAATTGGTGCATGATTATATAACAACGCAACACATACATGTCTATTTTAGATACCCCATACATTAGGGTGGTGACATGATCTTTGAAAGTTGTGGGGCATAATATTAGCTCTGAATTGTAGTGACCGAGTGAAGCAAGTGAGTCAGACCTCTTCTAAGAGGGATCGGGGCCTGCCTCTGAGAATATTTTGAAAACGTTCACGTAACTTTGCTACAAAGCCATAGTCTCTGAAAGGACACTAAAAATATTCAAGTACTCGAATGATGTGCCAATTCAATGGAACCAGACACTCCCCTGGAGTTGACACCATTTTTTTCAAAATGCGCTATGGTTGCCCCCATATATATATAAAATACCTCCATTGTGGCAGGGCCAGCATTTTGTCATGGGTGCCCTCTTAGGGCAAAAATTACAAACAATATACCAGAGGCAGAATTTTTGTTATTAATGCCATCCATTTACTATGAGTGACACTTACATCAACAATTACCTCAGTATGTCAGGGCCAGCATTTTGTATTGGTTCCCCCTTTCATGCGGCCCAGTTGCCCTCACTCACGACAATAATTACCTCCAATGTGGTAGTGCCAGCATTTTGACTCAGATGCTCCCATGCCAAGAATTTCCTCAAGTATGCCGGCTACAGCATTTTTCCACAGGTGCTCTATATGCCACCAATTACCTCTCATATGCCAGTACCAGTATTTTATCATTATGCAAAGATCAACCTTCAGAACTAATTACCTCTAGCATGTCAATACCAGTATTATAATGCTATGACAACAACCACCTCCAGTATGCCACTACCTTGTCACAGATGCCTGTCATGCTAAGAATTGCCTCCAGTATGCTAGTGCCAGCATTTTAGCATGGGTGCCTTCATCAGCAATGACCTTCAGTATGTCATGGCAAACAGCAGACTCACAAGCATATTATCACAATCTCACTCATGCTCATTTACGTCCAATTACTCACTTATTCTCACTCACACTCACTTATTCATTTTCACCAAACTGTACTCACTCATTCATTGTCACTCACTATCTTGCGCACACTCTTACTCTCACTTCTTAACTCTCACTCACTTTCACTTTTCACTCGTTCTGGCTCACACATTCTCACTCATTCACAGTCACTCAAATTCACTTTGTCTGACTCAGTCATACTTTCAATCTGGCATTCTAAATTGTTTTTTCTCACTTACTCACTCATTGTCTCTCTCCCGCACATTGATTCTCATACTCCCCAGCACTCCCTCACTCATTAATACTCTCACTTGCAGTCACTCTTACTTAGTCTCGCTCAGTCTGACTCATACTCACTGACACCCAAATTCACACATTGTCGCACACTACCTGTCATTGACTCTCACTCTGATTCATTAATGATTACGCACACATACACATATACATATAGAGAGAGCGAGATTAGATAGATAGATAGATAGATAGATAGAGTGGAGACGAGTAGAAGGAGACAATGGTGTCTACAGTGCTCAGACTTGCAGTGGGTTGGGCTGTGGCTCGTCCCATGTGAATGATTTCGCAAGCATGCAGTTACACTATGCATGACCATGACATGGCCCACCCCACCCTGAACCAAAGGAGACATCAAGGCAAGGCACTGAGTTCAGGCCCAGATGAACCATCCAGTTCATGGTCTGCGACATTGTGCTGCCTATGTTTAGATATCAATATAACTTATGGAATCGAGGCATTCTTTCAGAATTTTGGCAGGAATTATGTAATTTGGTGAGGTACTGTGAGACATCTTCCCTCCTGAGGACAGACATCTTAACCCCAGCTGAGGACAGAGGGATACACCTCACATCCACACTGAGCTTAAATGGCAGTGCAACATAGACACCTGGCAATATGTTTTACACATTTAAAAGAGACAAACTGAATGAACGAATCAATCACAGAAGCGATTTCAATATTGCAAATCAGATAGGGTCATAGCATTTTCTCGGCTAGGCAACCCAAAGACAGGTGATTCACTTACATTCGATTGCTTGCACCCCTCTGACACTGGTGCACGCCCATGGAACTTGCTGTTTTTAGTTTATGGCACATGGTTAAGAGATAGGCCAGTGGTGGGCCACTCTAAAAGATGTGGTATTTTGCATGTGAATAAGTTACAGCCACTACACTGTAAGGATATATAGATATTTACTATTCATAATTCCACTTATGTTTATGTCCTAAGATAAGTATGGGTGGAGATTAGAACAGCAAATATAAAATCACTTTACAATACAGTGGTAGGTTGATATAAGGATGCAACATTATTGCAGGTTGATATTAACAACCTCGTTAGAGTGTCTTCTGTAGGCCACGGAAAGTAAATCTTCCTGTACCTTATCCCTCGTGCACACAAAAAAACACTGACATGTCAGACATACATTCTGAAGTGCTTCACATCAACTAGCTTCAAGTGAGATCACTTTCATAGTAATTTGGTTTTTTATTTAACAGTTCATATCTGATGTTTCCAAATGCAGAACAGGTGGTGGAACTATCCAAAGTAATTGTATTCAATTCATAGACCTCAGAAGTATGTTAGGTTGTTGATTTTGGTGGGGCTCAAACGTGTGAGTCGCAGAAGCTGTGTACCTCACTGACCATCTGTCTGGCTATTTAACATGGTCTAATTAATAAAAGTCACTCTGGACCGTTACCACTCACTTGTTGCAGGTGCACATGGCTTTTTACTCAAAGGATAGTGAAAGAACGTAAGCCTGGATTTAGTCATGGCCCTGACTGCAGACTGCATGGATCTTGGAGGGCAATCCATTTTTACAATCGGAAAACTTGAAAATATAAACCCAACAGTATGATGTCAATTGGTCTTCACCACATGGCAATGAGAAAACATTTTTAGCCTCATGGGGGGTAAACAAACAATAAACTCCATTGACCTCAACTTTCAGCAAAGAACATTCACCTGCATTTATACATTACCCTCCTGACCCCTGCCCACTCTGAAATTATGTTGAAGCATTGACAACTGAGGCGCACTTCACTTAAAAGAATTATAGTCACTGTCAAAGCTTCAGCAAGTATGTTCTGAGACACAGAAATGAGAAATGCAAGTAAACGGGCAGCATTTCCTGAAGTAAAATACAACTGGCTTCGAAAAGACCAAGGAAGTAATTTAATTCCGTAACATTCTCTTCTCACCTACATGGCCACACCAAGACCCTTCCAAGGAATGTAGCTTCATTGAGACCAGAACTGCAGAAAGAAATACTCTTTTTATATTTTGAGGACCGCTCAGTGGATGCCAAAATTCAAAAAGGGTATTTCTTTCTTTAAACATGGCACGCTGAATCACTTCAATTTAGTACATAAATTGAAGCGATACCACATGGCATGTTTAAAGAAAGAAATACCCTTTCTGCATTTTAACCGACAACCTGCCCCTAAATGGATGCCAGGGCTAGCTGGTTCACGCCGGCTTCCCAGAGGCAACCATCCAGCAGTTGTCAGAAATTCTTCTTTAAACATGACATGTGTAATCGCTTCACCTTATGTACTAAGTTGAAGCGTTTCTGTTAGTCATGTTTAAAGAAAGAAATGCCCTGGGCCTCTAGGGCATCTTGACGACCACCCCGGCACACCCGGTCACACTTGTGCAGCCCAGAAGAGAAGGAAAGGAAGGGGAAGAGCCAATGCGAGGGGGGAGGGGGCACGCACCAGGAGAAGATCCAATACGAGGGGGGGGAAGGGGGCACGCACCAGGAGAAGATCCAATACGAGGGGGCTGTGTCCGCGCAAAGACGACGATAATATGCCATAATAATGAATATGGTACGGTACTCACAGTAATGGCTCGCGCCGTGTGAATGGCCTCACGTGCAGCTTACACTGCGCATGTCTATGACACGGCCCTCCCTGCCCCGCCTTGAACAAAACAAGACATCCAGGCGCTGAGGCAGGAGAAATCTTGCTTTCAGTTCGTTCTTGGTTCTCTAAGCAGGTCCCACTGGATGGTTCATCTGGGCCTGTCCTCAGTGCCTTGCCTTGATGTCTCCTTTGGGTCAGGGTGGGGCGGGCCATGTCATGGTCATGCACAGTGTAACTGCATGTGAAATCATTCACATGGCACGAGCCACAGCCCAACCCACTGCAAGTCTGAGCACTGTAGACACCATTGTCTCCTTCTACTCGTCTCCACTCTATCTATCTATCTATCTATCTATCTATCTATCTATCTATCTATCTATCTATCTATCTATCTATCTATCTATCTCTCTCTCTCTATCTATCTATCTATCTCTCTATATGTATATGTGACTGTGTGCGTAATCATTAATGAATCAGAGTGAGAGTCAATGACAGGTAGTGTGCGACAATGTGTGAATTTGGGTGACAGTGAGTATGAGTGAGTCAGACTGAGCGAGACTAAGTAAGAGTGACTGCAAGTGAGTGAATTAATGAGTGAGGGAGTGCTGGGGAGTGTGAGAATCAATGTGAGGGAGAGAGACAATGAGTGAGTAAGTGAGAAAAAACAATTTAGAATGCCAGATTGAAAGTATGACTGAGTCAGAGAAAGTGAATTTGAGTGACTGTGAATGAGAATGTGTGAGCCAGAACGAGTAAAAAGTGAAAGTGAGTGAGAGTTAAGAAGTGAGAGTAAGAGTGTGCTAAGATAGTGAGTGACAATGAATGAGTGAGTACAGTTTGGTGAAAATGAATAAGTGAGTGTGAGTGAGAATAAGTGAGTAATTGGACGTAAATGAGCATGAGTGAGATTGTGATAATATGCTTGTGAGTCTGCTGTTTGCCATGACATACTGAAGGTCATTGCTGATGGAGGCACCAATGCTAAAATGCTGGCACTAGCATACTGGAGGCAATTCTTAGCATGACAGGCATCTGTGACAAGGTAGTGGCATACTGGAGGTGGTTGTTGTCATAGCATTATAATACTGGTATTGACATGCTAGAGGTAATTAGTTCTGAAGGTTGTTCTTTGCATAATGATAAAATACTGGTACTGGCATATGAGAGGTAATTGGTGGCATATAGAGCACCTGTGGAAAAATGCTGTAGCTGGCATACTTGAGGAAATTCTTGGCATGGGAGCATCTGAGTCAAAATGCGGGCACTACCACATTGGAGGTAATTATTGTCATGAGTGAGGGCAACTGGCCCGCATTAAAGGGGGAACCAATACAAAATGATGGCCCTGACATACTGAGGTAATTGTTGATGTAAGTGTCACTCATAGTAAATGGATGGCATTAATAACAAAAATTCTGCCTCTGGTATATTGTTTGTAATTTTTGCCCTAAGAGGGCACCCATGACAAAATGCTGGCCCTGCCACAATGGAGGTATTTTTTATATATATGGGGGCACCCATAGCGCATTTTGAAAAATGGTGTCAACTCCAGGGAGTGTCTGGTTCCATTGACTTGGCACACCATTCGAGTACTTGAATATTTATAGTGTCCTTTCAGAGACTATGGCTTTGTAGCAAAGTTACGTGAACGCTTTTCAAAATATTCTCAGGGCAGGCCCCGATCCCTCTTAGAAGAGGTCTGACTCACTTGCTTCACTCGGTCACTACAATTCAGGGCTAATATTATGCCCCACAACTTTCAAAGATCATGTCACCACTCTAATGTATGGGGTATCTAAAATAGACATGTATGTGTTGCGTTGTTATATAATCATGCACCAATTATGGAACTTCAGTAATGTCACTTACTGTCATGGCACCATGGTTAAAGTCATGTGACATGATCTCCTGGGTAAATTCAGAGTCAAAGGTCATATGATGTCACTACCTGTGATTTCATTAAGGCCAAAGAGTGCTTCTCATCATGTAGGGTGACAGAGCGCTTTACATCACACACACATTATACAAAGACAATAAATCATACAACTGTGTACACTCAACATAAAGGAAATGCTACATAAGAAAATGAGTTCTAAAAGATGTAGGATTAGAGTCACATGTTTGTCATCGATACTAATATATATCATATGTTCAGAGTCCTTGGTCTAGAGAAACACAAAATCAGGCGTTAAAACTCAGGATTAAAAACATAACACAGTGGTTGAAAAAGTCTATACTAATGAGAATTTATAGACTACTTTTAGAGGATAGGGAAGGATTGATGAAAAAACAGTAAATTTCCAAGCCCGTGCTTGCAGTTTGCACGTCTCTTTCATGCCACTTCATAGCTCTGTCAGCCCTGAGTGGGGGGGCCCCCTCCATGTACTTTGCAGGGGGGCCCCATCAGGTTTTGTTACGCCCCTGGCCCAGGCAGAGCTTAGCACACATGACTACCTGCCGCCCAGAACCATGATTGCCCGGGAGTTTCCATTGGTTGCCACCTGCCGGCCGCCGGGTTGTGGCGGTGGGTTCGTAGTCCAGGTCCAGTCATAATGTTGCGACTTGTCGCATCGACGTTACCGAATTGCCCTGCTCACTGAAAAAAAGTAAGTGTCTGGGGAGGGTCAATGACTTTAGTTGCTGCTTATGCTAGTAATTAATTTGCTCCAGACACTAAAGTTCAGCAGAGTCGCCCCAGCTCAGCTCTGTGAATGAGTGGATGCTGGGGGCACCGTGCGTGCGGCTTGTGTGATCTGGTGCAGCTATGTCTAGGGCTATGTGACAGGCTGACTGCCTCGCCGTGCAGTCGTGAGTAAACAACTTTGTAGTGTTTTTTTTTTTTAATAATACAGCCAGGATGAGGCCGCCTGGCCGTGACCTATGTGACTGACCTGTGCCTCAGTCTGTCTCAGCCTCGTCAACACTGATTCACCGACTTCTCTAGACCTAATGTCCTGTATCGTTGGCTCGAGTGAGTCCACTGACTCAATCGAACAGTATCTTTATATAATTATTAGTCAGCAGATGATGACATCCGACCGTGTTTGGGACGGGAAACAGCCACTACAACGCGGCCGGTTCCACGCATTACCATAACCACGCATGCATTACAACGCATGCGTGGTTACCACAAAATGCCTTTACCACGCATACCTTTACTACGAGATACGTAGTAAAGGCATGTGTGTTAAAGGAACAATTAAAAAAGGGGGGTGGGGGGTCTCCCCCCCCAAAAAAACCACACCTGTTTCAGTCGAGATGTGGAGGCAATCAGAGTCGTTAGAGGAAACGGAAAGACACTTCCGCTTCCTCTTAACGACGTGCAACGTAGATCGGAACTTCGGAAGAGAAAGGAGAGGAGAGGGCGTGGAGCGGTAAGGGGGATTTTAGATTATGTAAATAATAATTTAAGGGATGGGGTCGCACAGGGGTACAGGGACGGGGAATTATGGTAATGGGGAAGGGATCGGAGATAACCTTTACCAAGAAAATGCCATTAACATGCATGATTTTAGAACGAAAAACGTTGTAAAGATATGCGTGTTAAAGGCATTTTCGTGGTAAAGGTTATGAGTGGTAATGGCATTCGCGTTGTAACGCATGCGTGGTAAAGGCATGCGTTGCAACGGAATGCGTTGTAACGTCATACAACCGTTTGGGGCCTCTCACATCCTGATGGAGACTCGAGTGTCGGCCTGGCCCCGCCCGGGTCCCACGTGGGACATAGAGCGGCCTGGAGTCTAAAGTCCTGTAATGCCTGATCATGCTATTATTATGATTGCAAATGCCAGGGTGGTAGCCAGGGGGCCCAGTCGGCATACGCTGGCTAAATGGCATCACGAACGAATTGTTTTTCTGCTGGCCCAGCAGCACACGTGTCCAACTAGTGCATGGGCTCGATGTTCAATTTCCTGCCTCAGCCTGTCCGGTGCAGTGAACACCAGCATTGATGCCTACGTTAAATGACAGCAGTCGAGTGTAATGAATGCCAGAACTCTCTGCAGCACTGAGCCCCAGTAAGGATAACCTCTGCCTCAGCCTACCTACTACCAGGCCAGCACCAGTAGCATTCAGCTAAATTATCAGAGAAAACAGCACTAAAAACGCGACTCCAATACAGTAGGTATTTTACCCATATCTGTACATACTTTACACAGTGCATATGATAAGAAAACCTTATAAACTGTGTTCCCAAGCTGTCCTAATGACCTCCGACTGTTAACGTAAACAAAGACAGAAAGTGCATTTCAAAAACGAATACGGACAATTTCATATAAAGTTCCTTAAAAATCATGTCCAGGCCTTAGCGAACTGTTAAAACCTGGAATGGTGGCCGGTATTTCTTCTGCAAAAAGTGGCAATCCTAAGTGAGCACCAGTATTGAGGCCGCAGTCAGAGGCCAGCAGCTGAGTGCAATGTATGCCAGCACTCTCTGCAACACTGAGCCCCTGACAGATGACAGTACGATCACCTTAGAAAGGGGCAGTAGGTTAGTGAACTTTCTTTTCAGGTATTTTATAGTAGTTTCAATATCTTTTAAAACTTCTCATTACTTGACAGTGTGTAATTTCGTATATTTATTTCTGTCAATGCACTTTATTGCTTGATTTGACTTGCGGAAGTGTCACTCTGTTACACATGTTGTCACATGTTGCCATTGAATGTCACTCATGTGTACAGTGAAATCATGAAAATGTGACACATAAGAAGTCAGAAAACCTGCCAGCTATGAGTACGTGCTTGAGACCGAGTGACAGTATATTCTCCTAGCTGCACTTGCTATGCTATAAAATTTGCTTTTTAGGCTACCGCGTGGTCATGAATGATCAGATTAATAAGATCATCTTCTGAGCAGCTGCAGTGTCTGCCTTCTGTTACTGAGAACTGCAGTCACCCCCTTCCATTTCTCGTGCTTTGCAGCAGTTTTAAGATCTTCCCAGAGTTTCTTGTTGCTCAAATGGGTGTAATTGCTGATATTTATATGTTTTCCTCATCTTCATTGCATGATTTTGCTCGCGAGAAAGTGTCACTCATAGTCGTTGAAATGTCACTCACAATTACACTGGAATTATGAAAATGTCACACATAGCAATCTGAAACCTTGGCAGCTATGTAAACATATTACTATTTAATGACCCAGCAACGGACGGACAATAAGACCAAAAGGCAGAGGACCCTTAGGAACCATGGGCAGGCCAAGCTGTCGTACTCAAAAGTTTTGTTATAAACTATAGTAGCACTGACTCTGAGGGCCCCCCTCCACAAGACTAGGAGCTCGGGCCCCCTCTCCGCACCGCGGGGCTGCGGGGCCTTACGTTACGCCACTGGCCAGTAGTAAATGGCAGATACTGGTCAGTGATCACTGACGGCACCAGGGCCCAGAGGACATACCTCATGATGAGGAGCCTTTAGTGTTTTAAATCATTGCATTAGTCTATTTTTTTATAAAGGCTGTTCCCTGCTGTTGCTGGCTCTTAGGCCTCTACAAGTTTCTCTTTTACCCTTTACCCTGTCATTGGGAGGGGGTGAGTGGTTTCTGATTGTTTCCAGTGTTTTTTTTGCAGGTTACGAGATGCTTCGCCTTAGTCTTTGTTGCCTGTTGGTTGCCGTCTCTGCCCCAGCATTGGGACGGAATAACTACTCCAGCTCTGGCAGGTTTTTGGGAGCCTGTGTCATGCTGCAGCAGGTTCTGTGGTCTCTCTTCTCGCCACTGTGCAAGGAAGTAGATGGGAGGAGAGGGAGATGGTATTAAATGTCTTCCAAGGTCAGATATTCCGACGTCGCTGTCTTTGTAAAGATTTGTCTGATGCCACAGTTAATTAGGATGGTTGTTGGCAGGTGTGAATGAGCAAATGTACAGTGGATGTACTCTATGTGACTGCAGGAATGACCTTTCTGTTGTAAATAGATATCTCAAAGTCTTTGAAGACATGTCTTTTCAAGGGACTGATGCACACCTCTGGCATGGGTTAGGTTTGACTGCTTGTGATTGGCTGGGGAGTCCTGCCCATGAGCTGTGTGCACAAGAGGGCAGCTCATTAGTCACAAATGCGGAGACAGTGGGACTGCGGAGAATGTCCAGGTTTATTTCTGTCAGTGAGAGGTTGGCACTTGGTTAAGTGTCAAATGGAGCGGCATTGTAAGCAGAAACTCTTACACAGACTAGACTCTTTCCGGATCCTTCCAGTGCAGTGTTCTTTTGTCCAACTGAGGGGTTCCAAGGTGTCTTGTCTCCAGCCAAACTAGTTACTAACGTCGGTCTGCGTATTACCTGTTGCAGGGTGAGCACCTGGCGATGGACGGGCTGCAGAAAGCCGCCATTATTCAGACAGCAGCTGATACTGCAAACTACCGACTGAGTGATTGGTGGACCAGTATAACTGAGTGTCTGAGGTAATAGAAAGCATGTTAAGGCCTCGCAATTGGTAAGGTTAGTGATGCATTACTTATTACTTCCTACGGTAACCTATGAGTTGACCAGCATCCCTAGCTAGAGTGTCTCAGACAGAGGTTTAGTTATGATAGCCAGCTCACCACCTTCAAACTAAACAGCCACACATTAAGGTCCTTCTTTATGTGTCCTTTTAAGTGTAGATGAGTATGATGTTTTCATTGAGTTTATACTGTTTAATTAAACTGTACAGCAGCAAGGTGTTGCAGAATACCGTGGGGTATGAACACATAAAGCACTTTATTAAATGCTTTTAGGCCTACCGCTTCTGTCTGGGTCTTCCCATTTCTGGATCTTCCCCACCATTGCTTCTTGACTCTTGATCTACTGTCTCCTGAACAGCCTGCCTACACCAAGCCAAAGATTGCCGATCCTCGCTTTCCCTCTCCATTAATTCCCTTTCTCCACCTTAACCACCGGTATTACAGCCCATTTTACTTCTCTTAAGCTGTTTTCGAACACTTCCTACAATAGTTTAGCATCTTTTATCCTGCAGTATCCCCCCTCTGTCATTTATTACGCTCCCATTTCTATATGTAGCAGGACAGGAATGGATCTTTTTGTGATGCTCCCGGGAGTGAACTCCCCTCTGTGTGAGCACCCAGAGGGACTTTCTTCTGGTACATGATGCTGCAGTGTTGCTGCTGTTGCCTCACTGTTTCTCCACCCATGTTTCCAGATTCTATTCAAACTTCCCAAAAAGGATGGATGTGACGTTGCCTCTTTCCCTGAGCTTCCTTGTGGGTTTTACAGTTGTAAAATGTTGCTGATTAAAATGTTATTTTGGGGGGAATTTTAAATAGCGCAAACTCGACCCAAAGGTATCAAAGCACTTTACATGAGCACCAGTTGCGTTACAGACAGACAAATTCATTTTGTTAGGCACAGGGAGATTAAGTGACTTGCCCAGAATCACAGGATTTTGAGCCCTGCCGAGACTCGAACCTGGTTCCCACGCTTCAAGGTCAACGCTTTAGCCGTTGGCCACAAGCAAATCCTACATAGAGCTTAAACACCTATATCACTCCCCATTGTATTACTCCAAATCTTTTCTTCTGCTACCAGAAACCTCTCCCCATGATGCGGTTTTATCCCCCATCTTGCATCTTCATTCTACACGCCCTTCAACTATCTCATCAGCTTCAGCTACTATGCCCTGTTCCCCCGTCATATATTTTGTCTTTTATGCTTTTTAGACCATCCCTATAGGGTACATATTTTTTTTTTTGTGCTTGGGCTATTCAAGTCGTTACTGGTTTGCAATAGCTTCAGCTACTATGCCCTGTTCCCCCGTCATATATTTTGTCTTTTATGCTTTTTAGACCATCCCTATAGGGTACATATTTTTTTTTTTGTGCTTGGGCTATTCAAGTCGTTACTGGTTTGCAATAGCTGATGCATTTATTTGTATTATTGTGTATCTATGTGCATTACATGCAATAAATTTAATGTGTGTTCAGATAGTATGCTTCTAGCTCATATATTCATGTATTCATTTGAACAGAAGATGCTTAAGTGAAAGCAGACTAGCTTTAGATATTCAAATAAGTGTGGAAGGTCATTCCCACATCATTTTTAGTTTTCTCAAAATAAAATGTGCAAAATAGTATATAATACCTTTTCACAGTCCCCTTGAAGAGAGCGCTTGGCACTTCAATGACATTCCAGGTAGCAGAGTAGCGACCCTTCAAAGCGGACCATCCTAGGCAATCTGAGGCTGTTTGTCTTATAACATATTTCTCAGCAGAGACATAACTTAGCCTTGCTATGCAGACAACCCTGGAAACTGGACAAACATAAATGAAGTACAAGTACAAATGAGTATTGACTTTGATTAAATACTCAACCCCTTATGGCAATACTTTCAGTGGCTGCTCCTCCGCTAAGGCAGAGTAGTGTCGCCCCACTGCTCAAAAGGAAAAATAAATGATAATATTGTATCGCTATTATCATTTTATTTTTCCTATTGCAGTCAGTGGCAGGGCTGGCCAGAGCAGGGGGAGGAGTGGTTAGCACTCTCTAAGTGCGTATGACTGTTTGGCCAGTCCTCTTGGGCCGGCCAAGCAGTCATGCGCACTTTGTATGTTCCCCACCAGGCTGCATTACACAGTATGGTGAGGAACATTCACAGGCTCCCCTTCCCCGTCCCCGTCTGAGCGCTGAACCACTGCGCTCAGACCAATCACAATGCTGCATTGCAGCATTATGATTGGCTCAGGGGAGCCTGTGTGCCCGGATGCTTCCTGCTGCTGGCCGGGACTGGAGACAGGATGAAGGAAGATGGAAGAGGGCGGAGGAGAGGCAGCAGCCAGCCGTTCCAGGTAAGTCATTTTTTTCTTTCTTTTTCATCCGCCCTGACTCACCACCCCCATCCGGTAGCAGCCACTACTGAATACTTTTGATGCTTTAAGATCAGGCATGTAGGGATTCTAAAAATGCTTCAAGTATAATATGCTGCCAATTTTCATAATATTTACATTTATCGCCGAAGCTGTTATGAATTTACAGATTTCTGCAATAATTTTATATATTCTGCACTAAAACATGCTTTAAATAAATCCTTTAAAAATAACAGTAGGGATCTATTGTGTGTGTGCACTTGTGGTGAAAGGATGTCAGCACTCACAACAACATTATTTAAATATGTCTTTTAGTCCCTTGCTTTGTGTCGTTCCTAATACACATTATCTCCAGGTAATTTGAGGCAGATGCGTTGGTCAAACCCGCCCACCCCCTCAGCCCAGAATTGGTAAATTAAATGTGTTTATCAAAGAGCTATGCGGGATCTACCAGGTCCTGTTTTTGACTATTTGTAAAAACCCAACACCCAGTAGTGATAGATGCACTCCATCTTGTGAACAACACTCTCACCTAGCATAGTATATCTTTGTGCTTAAATAATCTTATGCCCTTTTTATGATATAACCATGGCCATATTCTTGCTGATTCCAATGGTGCGGGCAGTAGACGCACCCCGCACATACCGCCCTTTTTGCAGATCAGTGGAACCTCTTCATAAGGTGGCCCAAATCACTCTCCATAGTTGTATTTGTTTGCATGCAGCTTTGTCCATTTCACAATTGAATGGCAGTAAATCGGCACACCAGCATCTTTTCTTCTTTTTTGTATCCTGGGCCTGTGCACCAAAACTCGCAAGAGGAAAAGGAAGGAAAACCGTATGGGTAAGTAGGCTAGCCGATGTATAATAAGGAATAAAATACCTCCAAATATATATGAAGAGGATAATGTGATCACCTCTGAGATCTCTGACCTGCTAAATGCAATCGGCCAGTGGCCTCATATCCTTCTTGCAGTATCCTTAGAAATTTATGGTTACGGGTGTATGTGTACCCTATCCATATAGCTGACCCTGCATAGTCGTACTATGGCAGTGACCTCGCTAATGGGTTCCAGGTGAGACTTCAGCGCCTGTTCTATCTATGTACCATATAACAAACAAATGCCTTTTGTGGCTAATAATTTTCCCTAGCTACAACCCTACTGAATCATTTTCACTGACTACCAGCAATGGCAAGAGTTCAATTTAAAGCTATGTGCTAAGTCCAGCACACTATTTATGGAAGAGCACCAGAAGTCCTCAAGAAGAGGCTGCCAAGGCATTATCCATCCCAAGTTCTTTGCTCATGCGAAGAAATGTTCTATCGGATTCCATGAATTAGCAAACAGCAGAATTAAGGGCACACCTTCTTTTCCGGGGGAATTGAGTCCTCTTCCACTGGAGTGGTACATTACCTCAGACCTCTTTCAATTCACAAGGAAACTTTAACCATGGCTAGTAACTGAGCAGGAGGGTCCCAAATCGCGTTAAGCCCTGTTCCTTCTTCGGATCTACTCAGCACCCTTCACCAAGTGCCCCTATTGGGTATACGTTTGTTCTACAGTAACCTCTAAGTAAACGAAAACAATGTGTTCAATCACCACCCACGACCTCTGTATGGGGGATATATTCATACGCCCCTATTTAAATGTAAGAATTGGTGAGGGCTGTCATTTTCCTTCTGGATCTTTTTCAGGGCCAATGGGATCCCAGAATAATGCTTGATATTTTCTTTTGTGCCACTCTCTCAGCTACTGCTTGCCAAACCATTCCCTTATGTCCCCCCACACATAAAATACTCTGTGTCACCTCATGTATTGAACTGTGATCTTTGCCAATGGTGGAGGCATCATCTGCCATAGAGGATGTTATTCAATACATGTGGGTGTGTCGATGGAGTTTGTGGTATTCCCCACATCGAGGTACCTTATATTTTGTAAACCTCTGGACTCAATATCACATCAAACCTCGTTTCATGAAGCACTTGGTTGACTTTCAGATTTAGAATGGTAAGCCCGTTGACCTCTTTTAAGCCACTACGTTACCTTTAGTTTCCCTTCAGTCAATTGTGCCACTCTGGGGATACATTTCCTCTTTGCGTGCCATCCCACAGCTGTCAAGTTTTCAGGCTGCGTATGTGTGACATTTTCATGGTTTTAGTGTACTTATGAGTGACATTCAACAACCAGATGTGTGACACTTAGAGTGACACTTTCTCATGAGTAGACCCAAGTAATGAGATCCATGGAAAGAGATAAATATCAGAAATTACACCCTTTTGACCAATGAGCAGCTTTAAAAAGATCTTGAAACTGCTGCAAAAACCCTAAGTGGAAGGTCAGTAACGTACTATCCCTTTAAAGGATGATCGTACTATGAAACTATTGTGGTACCATGATATTGAACAATAAATAACTCCTTAGAGGCAATACAAATACACACGTTAGTATTACCCCCACATTACCGTGATTCAATTCTGTTTCTGCAGCGATAGCATTAACCTATGAGGCTTCATAATGCTAGAGGGCATTTCCCATTGATTACTTTACTTGAATTTATCTTTCATTTTAAGGTATTTGCTTCGTTATTTTATGAGCAGTTCCCTGAATGTGAAAAACCAACTTTGTCTGCCGCGTCATTGCCCCTGCCCTCACACTCTGATATTGCCTTCCTTGCAGTCCCTAGTGCTCAACTGGACTCCCCTGTTGAAATAGGCAGGCTGAGCCAACAAACAATGGGCCCGATTCTCAAAGGAAATGAAAGGCTAACTTTACGACTTTCGGTATTTACAAAGGGCATTTACGATTAGTAAAGTCAGACCTTTGACTCAGTTAAACTTAAGTTTTGGTCTTAAGTTTAACTGAGACCTAAAATCTAAACCTAATACCAAAACTTAAGTTTAACTAAAACAAAAGTCTAACTTTACTAATTGTAAATGCCCTTTGTGAATACCGAAAGTCGTAAAGTTAGACTTTAGTCTCAGTTTAACTTTGGGCCCAGTATCTTTAAAGTGGGTGGCCATTCTGGGGACCGCTGGGCAGCAGACTCGGTGCTAGGTTGATTGCAGGCTGAGGTGCAGGCCGGCAAGACTGCTCTTGGTTTTTATGGTGCTCCCCTGAGTGCACCACTGCAGGCCTTTATGATTGTCACTGTTGTCCTCTGAGAGGCCAGCTGCGCAACTTGCCTCTATGGTTTTAGTGCTGGGCAGGGCTGCTGAGGCCATAGCTGTTGTATATTAACTGGGTAAAATATTGGGCCCCCTGGAGTCAGTCACACAAAAGCAGGTCGCGTTCTCAAATGTGAAAGTAAACACG
The DNA here is from genome assembly GCA_963921515.1 of Calotriton arnoldi. Taxonomy (NCBI): domain Eukaryota; kingdom Metazoa; phylum Chordata; class Amphibia; order Caudata; family Salamandridae; genus Calotriton; species Calotriton arnoldi. The sequence continues at coordinate 787,499 of CAWUFW010004855.1, read as the reverse complement.
CTAAAAAATAGATGCACCATGAAAAGGCCTAACCATGGTAATAAAGCTACACGTCTTCCTTCTAGATAAGCAGACACAGCTTTACCCACAGAACTCTGGAATCAGAGGCCTCTCGGAACATGTTCTACCATTTCTTGTTCTGAAAGCCCAAGAAGGGGTCACTGCACATCGAAAGCCCACACAAGTGCCACTCAATACGTGCTTTGATGAACCCAGTACCTTTAAGGCAGCAAAAAGCATCACTTCCAAAAACGATTAAAAACCAGTTCTCTCCTAACCCATGAATGCGGATCACTGACAAAACGTCAACTCCTATAATATCGACATACAAAATTATCGAGTCACTAATATCGTATAAAAAATATCGACACCCAATACACAAAACTAAAATAACAGAAATATCGATAAAAAAAAATCGTTAAAAAAATTATCAACAAAAAAAATAGAACGCAAAAATATTTATCAAAATAAAATAACATATAACACAAAAAAATCGATATGCATAAGAACAACAACACAAACATCGATAAAATACATATTAACTCTACAAAAAAACATTTAAACACAAAAAAATTATTTTCAATACTATAAACAAATAGCATATTTCAAACATTAAAACAAACACAAAAATAAAAACAATATTACTAAAACTAAAACACAAACTAATATACTTAAAAAATCAAATTCAAATAAATACACAAACACTACAACATAAAAAAATATAACCACTATCAAAAATAAACAGACATATATATAACATATTTTAAAAAATGTATATCATTTATTAACGCATATATTTTAATTAAATTACTAAACAAAATAAAAACGAACATTAAATAAACACAATTAAAATTAAACAAATGAAATTATAACTGCCTAAAAAATTTTAAAAAGCTATCTCAACCAATGAATTTAAACTACACCAACACAAACCAATAGAAAACTCTAACTAATTAAATAAACACTATAAAAGCAATCAATTAATAAACACAAAATTTACCGTGAAGCGTAAAAACACTGCAGAAAGGACGAAACTTTGAGAGACAGAAACAGAACGAAAAAGATCTACACATACAACTAAACAGAAAAATTCACATTAAAGGTAAGGACAAAACTTTTTAAATAAATAATTAAAATTAGCTTTAAAAAAAAGCATATAAACAGAGTAACTTAAAATATATGATTTTCTTTATATTTCATAGACTAAACTTGACTAAAACTCTACCTAGAAAATTCAAAACAACGATTTCCTTCCAAAACAACTGCAAAATCAACATTAACGAAAAATCTAAAACAAAGAAAGTATATATCTTAACTAACTATTAGAGTTAATTGATTAAACCTAAAAATGTATTAAAAAAGCAAAACATAACTAACAAATACTTTTATTTTAGTTCCTTCTACAGACTACAACAGAAAAACAACAGCGAAGTAATAAATTGCATCAACTAAAAATAGTACGTTTAAAAAAAAAAAAAACTAAATAAAATTAACAAACTAAATGCAACACTTCAATAAAAATAACATTTTATTTTTACCAACAGAAAACAAAGAAATCAGTGAATAATGTGCAAACTTCAAAAAAATAATTATATGTAAATGTTTACTCTTCACTAATTATTATAATTAAATTCACAGATATACAAAGAAAATAACAGAAGGGCAAAATTCATTTCCTCACTAAAATGAAAACTACTTTTGTGCTACATGGGCTATACTTATACACAAGAGAAAACAACTGAAAATAAAACTCATTGGAAATGTTGTAAATACTACTCCAATTCTTTCAATGGGAGAGCAACAACAATAGAAACAAGTGTTATTAATGTTAGGCAACACAACCACCCCCCCAACACCACAGAACTCGTGTTCCTGAACATGTAACAGGACAATTACCTTCTATCCCAACTCTAAAACGCCTCGTAGCCAGAACTAAAAGATCTACTGCTCAAACACCACCACCCCTCCAATCGTTTGCAGAAATACACAATCACACACAAAAATGAAAAATTCATTCTTTATGACAACAATAGTCATGAAAAAAGAATTATCATCTTTGCCACCAAAACCAACATTCAAAAGTTAAAACAATGTGAAACATGGATGATGGATGGGACATTTAAAGTTTGCCCTAAACCTTTTTATCAACTCTATACCATCCATGGCGAATATGAAGAAACTAACATCCCCTTCATATACGCCCTACTCCCCAACAAACAAAATGCTACCTACATAGAACTCCTTACAATAATTAAACAACAAACAGAAAACTACTTCCCACAAAAAATAATAATAGATTTCGAGCAAGCAATTATTCAAGCAATTTTAAAAATATATCCAAATACTGCAATACAAGGTTGTTATTATCATTTAAACCAAAATATATGGAGACATCTCCAAAAATCTACCCAAAGTATAGAATATGCCACAAACAGCAACTTTACTTACAAAATAAAAAAACAAAGCAAAACTAACACCCTTGCTTGACAACTTTGAAGACACCTGTCTGGGAAGAATACATAGGTCAGGGCACCGAAGACAACCCAAATTCCAAATACCCTGGTGGAATGTCCATGAAAGCACATTAGCACAAAAAGTTAAAACAGATAACTTACAGTGTAAGGATGGCATAATGCCTTCCAAGCCACAATAGGAAAAGTACAACCAACTTTCCACAAACTAATAGAAGCCAGCGAAAAAGAACAAAGTTATCAAGAATTAAGGCTGGAACAATCCCTCACTATGGGCCTGATTACGATGGCGGACGGACTTCTGTCCGTCCGCCACCGTCCCGGGGATGGGGACCGCCCACCTAGAAGATGGAGGTCCCACATATAGCATTACAATGCGGCCGCCACCATGGCGGCCACAAGTGCCATGTTTTCCATTCCTGCTGGTGCTGCAGGCTGAAAAGATTTTGAATTTTGAAAAAAAATGTCATTAATATATTTAAAAAAAAATACTTTAAACAAATATTTTTAATTTACTCCCCACCCTAATCCCCTATAAACCCAACATCCCGCTCCTAATATTATACATGCAATCTAAAAAATATATACTACTTTAACCAAATATTTTTAAATTACTCCCCACCCTAATCCTCTATAAACGCAATATCCTGCTCCTAATTAAACAAACTATAAATTAAAAAATATATATTACTTTCAACAAATACATTTTAAATTACTCCCCACCCTTTCCCCTATAAACCCAACATCCCGCTCCTAAAAATACATTAAAAACATACATTTTAACATTAAAAAATATATTTATACATATAAAATAAGAACTACCAAAATATTAAAAAAGATTTTAAACATTAAACAACAAAAAAATACAAATAGTCGATATTATTTACAACGATATTTTTAACATCGATATTTTCAAAATCGATATTTCTAACTCACACAAAAATAGATATTTTTAACAACGATAAAACTTACCTCGATATTTTACACCCTCGATATTCTTGACTCGATATTCATGACAGTTGATATTTCTTCATAGATATTCTGTCTCTTCACCCATGAATGTGAAATCACAGAAATCTGACATGTTACTTTTAAGTGAAATACAGTTAAACACTCAGTCAGGCCCACACATTCGTATGTCTCTCGCTGATGGCTATAAGATTGTAACCCGAATCAGACTCCATACCTGTGATGGCAGTGTGGTAGTTCTATTTAATAATAGTGTCAAGCTGCATGTTAGAGCAGAGGTCGACATCAGGTGAGTAGCTGGGAAAGTGGAATTTCTATCTGGTCGTTGTCATTTAGAGGCTGACTTTTCTCTCAACTGCCTTCCGGTCTAGCACTGACTGTGGGAAAGCTGCATTAATATCAAACAACCCAGACTGCATGGCCAGAAGGCTGGGGGAAGGCTACCAGAGAGAGGGGAAACCATGTGCCATACCTGCTGCCCACAGCACTATGCAATTGGAACAGACTCTTCCTAACCGGCCCCATTAGATATCGATTTGCCGTGGTTTGAGAGCTTGACCGGCTCAACAGGTTGAGTCGCACTGAGGAGTCGACCCTGGAATCGAGAAGGCAGGTGCCCATTGTCTGCCCTGGCAGCGGCAGGCACAGCAAAAAAACAAACAAAGCTGCTGTCTGCACTCTCACTGACTGCTTAAGGTTCCAAGGAGGGCTTGAGGGTCAGCTGACCACTGGGAGGTCTGCCCCCCGGGCAGATTGGGAGGGTGGTGGAGTCCATCGACTGACATTTGGCTACACATCTAGCCCAATATAGCTCAACCACTTTTCATGGGCTGATTCTGGGCTCCCTGCCACCATTTTAGGTTCAGGTGACCTGGTGGCATGGAGAGAGATTGGTGCCGTTTTTCTGGTGAATTTTGTTAGCGTTAGACTCGTTATTGTGACTATATATATAACTTTACAGAAAATCGTATTACTGTTTGGGACAGATGTCTTCTGATGCCCATGTGTTAGAGGCGATGCAGCTTCTTAAGGAGGCCGGAAGGCTCGACCAAGTGGTCGGAGGGGAGGCCTCTGTGTCGGCTGCCCGCCCGGTACGGCAGGCGTCAGTCGGTGTTGCCGCGGCAGTGGTTGCCTGTTCACCGCCGTGGAAACGGCATGCTGCGGCGCTGGACGACATTGGGGTAAGTGGGAAGGCCACTCTGTATCCAGGCAAGTGGCCCCTCAACGTTCTGCAAGGTGCAGAGCCGGGCCGTCTGGCGTGGGCCGGGCCTCGACTCCGAAGGAAGCTCCTGCTTCGGGGGCCTTCAGGGTCAGGGCGAGGAGGTGTGAGGGGGATGTAGCCGGGAAGTGGGCGGTGACAAGGCCATGGCCGCAGTGTCACCCGGTTCCCAGTGGTGCAGCAGATTGGCACCTTAGTGCACGCGGCGCATTTATGGGGCCACTACGAGCTGGAATGGGCAGAAGTGGGCGGCGTCAGCTGAGCTGCCCACTCGCTCAGAGGTGGGAGGGGTCAGACACAGCGAGCGGCATTGGCCGAGCCACTTTCTTTGTGTAAGGCAGTAGGAGGCAGCACGAAGAAGGGTGACAGAGGGCCTTGAGAGGGGATTTAAATAACATGGCAGCGCCGGTGATAAGGCAGCAGGCTGTGAGGTTTGTACAGCCTGCAGAGACGCAGCCCTTGTCAGAAGAGAGTGAACCAGAGGACAATGAGCAACCATGAGCCCTGGTACGGACAGGGAAACTGCAGACTGGGGGGGTTTTAGACATATTTAGTCACTGGGAGAAGGAGGTGAGGGGATGGGGGAGGGATAGTGGCATAGCTTGATGAATACTTGGGGAATAGTGGGTCCTTGCAGTGGTTCAATCAGGGGCCCAGGGTGCTGCAGTGGATTGTGGGAGGAGGTGAAGCCAGACCCCACAGGGGTAGGAGGGAAAATCTCAGTGGCGGGGCTCGTGTTTGCCATTGTGGTGGCCATGTTAGAACAGAGGGAGGATGACAGGGTTGGCAAGGTTCTGGAAGGTGACTTTTTTCTAGGTGGGGCCAGAAAGCAGCCGCGAGGGAGAGATGCTGGAGCGATGGGTAGTGCACAGAAGGCCTGGTGTGGGGAAGAGGTCAGTTTGACTAGTTGGGGGAGCTTCAGATGAGCTGTTAGGGGAGGCGCAGAGAGCCAGCACACCAGTTCTGTCGTCTTTTTCTGCAGTTCCAGGAGCAATGCAGATATCTGGACTTGGTAGAGCTGAGAGCGGCTACACAAACACCGAGGGGAAGAGAGGGCTGGGCCCCCGCGGGGTTCACCTGAAGTCGGTGGGGGACCCCTATGCAGCTGACATAAGAAAGTCCAGCACGACTTCGTTGGCCCCATCAGCTGGTAGGTCTAGGAAGGCCGGCAGGGCGTGCAATGCAGAGGGTAGGAGAGTAGTGTCAGCAGAGCAGCAGGGACAGATTCATTCAGCCCCCCTAGATGCTGCACATCGCACTATGGTTGCAACTTCTAAGTTAGTTACTAAGCTGGAGAGGTGCGCAGGCCCCAGATGGGGCAATATGATGGACCCATTACGGGTCACAGTCTTAGGTTATGATGAGGATAGCCTAGAAGAAGGTGAAGTGAGGGACAAAGAGCCTAGGAGTAGTGGGAGGGAGCTCGACTAATCAGCTGTCCAGTGTTTTGCAGGATCACACGGAGAGGCTGCCTCAGTTGTCGGAAACAGAGAGGCCCCTGGCGATGTGGACTGCAACAGCACAGGCATCGACCTTTGTGCCAGGTAAGGTTGAAGACATAAAAGAAGCACCAAAGATCATATCCACAGGTGTGGATGCAGGTGGTATGCCGGGAGGGGGGAGGAAATGTTTGCGGAAAGGAAAGTATGTGGTTGATGTGAGTGTGGCACGGACGAACTAGACGGTGCCCAGGGCAAGCAAAGTGGTGCGAACAAGACAGAGGCTGGTGCAGGTACAAGGACAGGTAGTGGGGTGGGGACAGCAGACATAGGGGACAAGAAAGATGGTCCAGAAAGTAAAGAGCTAAAGATGAAAATGTTTCCATAAATGGGCGTCACTAAGCCATTGGGGCTCACCTCATGTTAGCCACAAAGGAGCGTATTTGGAAGGGGGAACATGTGGAGATGCTTAAACTCCTTCACAAAGATGTGCGCTCCAAGGAGGGTTTAAAGGAGGAGGAATATGAGCTGGCAAAGCGGCCTAAGGTACCTCTCACAATAGAGAATTGGACCGCTGCATTTTTAATTTATGCCAGCGTATATTGCGAAAAATATCCAGAGCGCAGTGTGGCCATGTTCAAGCACATGGACATCATACAGAAGGCTCAAATTACAGGGGGTGGTGGATATGCCAGGGCCCAATATGACAAGGAATTTAGGACACGCTTGGCCTGGGGCCCTGAGGCAAAATGAGGGGAACTGGATTCCGATGTCTGGCAGAACACCATGGGGGCTGCAAAGCAGGGCAAGACCATTTTTACAGCTAGTGGCTTGCCAATTGTATTTCACCCCTTTCAGGGCCGTTACACGGGGAGGGCTGGGGTGGTAGCAAAGTCACAGACAGGGACAGGGGGCACTTGCTGGGATTTTAATAGAGGATTGTGCACTCTGGAATATAGCAAATTCAGCCACAAGTGCTCAAAATGTGTGGGCCTGCATCCCCTCGTCAATTGCTTTGGAGCAGGTAGCGGCTACCAGCAGGTGGCAGGACAGTGGCAACAGCAAGGGGGAGGGCAAGGGGTGCACCAGCAACAGCAATTCTCGGGTTCCCGAGGTGGGAGGGGAGCTCTGGGATCTGGGGCAAAAGGCTCATAGGCCAGTTAACCTCAACAGGTTGGAGTATTGGCTGGGACATTACGGGCATACCGAAGAGGCGTTTATGTTACGGAAGGGGTTTTGTAGGGGTTTTCGTTTGGGCTACGAGGGTCCTCGGTGCGGCGGTTGGCAGACAACTTGCACTCAGCAAAAGAGCACGGACAGCCTGTTCAGGAAATATTGTAGAAAGAGGTCTCAGAAGGCAAGAGTTTCCGCTCTTGAGCATACAATTTTAAGGAAAGTGGTATGTCGACAAAGCCTTACCAATGGGATGCTTCATATCATGTGCCCTGTATGAATGCTTCAGCTCGTTTTTGCAGTGGTTATTTACATGGCATACGGGCCATCAGCTGGTAACCCACTATTTGGATTATTTCTTCTCTTGGGGGCACCCAGTTCGGCAGGCTGGCAAGCCCTCCTGGAAAGATTCCACGAGCTCATGGATGACCTAGGGGTACCTTTGGCGACTGAAAAACCAGTGGGTCCGCAAACAGAGCTATCATTCTAGGGCACTAAAACTGATTCGGAAAGAATGGAGGCCAGGTTGCCATAGGAGAAAAAAAGAGAAGATGCTTTCACTGTTGACTGACATGCTAGCAAGGGAGAAGGTGAAAGTGAGCGAAGTACAGGTATTGTTGGGTCACTTGATCTTCGCGTTCAGGGTGGTGAGGGCAAATAGGACTTTCTGCAGGGGGCTGGGGTGCGCTGTCTTGCTTTTCTCTACCTCATTATCACGTGAGGCTCTCATCAGTGGTCAAGGAGGACCTTAGAATGTGGTGTTTCTTCTTGCAGTCATTCAATGGCATTCCTCTGGAACAGCAGGATGCCTTGGACTGGGACATTCAGATCTTCTCAGATTCAGGGGGATAGGTTTTGGGCTTTATTGGCAGGGCAGATGGTGTGCAGAGCAATGGCCCGAACAATGGTGCCATGGGGGCAGACGCAATGCCTTCTTAGAATTGTTTCAGATGGTAGTGGCAGTAACACTGTGGGGCGAAAAGTTAGCACACAGGGAAGTGCTCTTTCGAGTCGACAATATGTCAGTGGTGGAGGTGGTGAATCGACAATCTGCAAGGGACACTCAGGTACTAAAGCTTTTGCTGGTTTTTGTGTTGAGATGCTTGCAGTGGGTGATATTCTGTGGATTGGCCTAGGATGCCAAAAGAGACCCGGCGCTGATCCCAGCGAAGTTGTGGTCCGTAGGCAGCACTGATGGTACAGCTGGTGGTAGGGTCCCTCGCGGAATAGACACGGTTAGCGTACTCACAGGCATGGAAGAAGTTTCTGGGCTCAGGGGCGCACCATCAGGAGAAAGCTTGTTTGAGGGCTGAAGATGTGATCCAGTATATCCTGGACTTAAAAGAAAAGGGCCTCTCCCAGATTACCATTACAGGAAAATTGGTAGGAATTGTTTTAATGGACAAATTGTTATGGGGTAACCCCCAATCGTCAGGCGAAGTGGGCCACAGGATGTTGGAGGGTTGGGCACCAAAGCAGGGGTGGTGGGACTTTTTAGGAAGCCGATATCTTGGAATTTACTTTGCAGGGTGGTGTGACAGTTACCGGAGGTGTCCAACGATGTGTTGGAGACTTGCTTGTTTTCTACCCTTATGACGTGCATGTTATTCTGGGCCTTTAGAGTGTTGGAGTTGCTGGGCGGGAGGTGTGGAGAGGAATCATGTGGGAGGATGTTTCCAGGAGGGAAGGTAGAGTGGAGATATGGCTTAGCCACTCCAAAACAGATCAAAGAGCGCAAGGAAAGAGTGTCACATTCCAAGCTGTTGTTTTGGTAGGCCTCCGTCCGGTTTCGTGGGCTGAAGGCTGGGTGAGGTGCTGTGACATGGCTTCCGTGGTCGTTTTTCACCACAGGTCTGGGGAAAAAATGACAGCATATCAGCTGCTGTCATTGCTGCGGAAGGCTTTGGTTCAATTGGGAGTGCATGCAGCAGATTCCGACATGCACTCCTTACATTGATGTTGCTTCGGAAGCAGGATATTACATGTGAGGATATTATGCAGCTGGGCCGCTGGTCATCTGAGTGTTACAGGCGCTACATGTGGAGTTTATGGGATGAGGCACGCATGGTGGGTGCAACCATGTGAATCCTTACTGCTTTTTTGTTTCTTTCCAGGTTATGTAGTGGGTCCAGCAGCAGAGGAGGTGGCCATTTGGGTGGTGGGCCACTCTTTCATCCAGTGGGTGGCCATTTAGGTGCACCAAAGGGACTTTGGGACCAATTTGGGTTTTAACCACTGGCTTTTTCCTATTACATGGAAAGAAAAGGGCGGCATGTGCTGGAGAGAATTGTTGCCGATCTGAATGGTGTAATGGTGGGCAGCAGGTGTCCTGATGTTTTGATTTTACACTTCGGGGAGAATGACCTAGTAAAAGAGAAATGGGTAGTTTTGATGAGAAACATGAAGAGAGATTTGTCAATCATTTAGGAGAATTGGGCAGGATGCTTTGTCTTGTGGGCTGAGTTTGTGCCGAAAAGAAATTGGAAAGGAGCAGCTAAGCCAGCTGCAATTGGTAAAGCAAGGCAAAAATTGAATAGGGAGATGTCTCATTTTGGTAGGGAGCTTGGTTTCTGGTGGATTTGCCATTCGGATATTAAATTTGAGGCCAGAGAGTTCTTTCTGAGAGATGAGGTCCACTTGTCCAGGATTGGTATGGACTTATACATGTTGGAGTTTCGAGAAGTCTTGGCCAGGACTTTAAATATAAGGCGTTAGGACTTGGGCTAACTAGATCACAGGCGGGGAGGCGGGGCAGCGGGGCAGAACAAGGCAATAATCCCTCCCACTTTTTTCTGGGTGGCGGGGCCATGGAAAGTTTGCCAGGAGTTGGCAGAAGTTTGGTTAGCGTTGCCAGTTGATGAACCATGTGCAAGGGGAGGGTAGGCAGGCAGTTCAAGGTTCAGTTTAGGACATTTGATTACTTACGGGTTCATACAGGCAGCCTTAGGATGTAGGGGTAATAGAAAGTTGGTAATGTTGAAATGCACTACATCGAAATTAGTTAGCTGTGGGGTGGGTATGTGAGGGACGTACCGTAAGGGTGGGGGTAGGGACATTGGTTAGTTCCCTTGATGTATAGCGAGGTTATAGTTTTGTAAGGCGGTTTGCCAGGAAAGTTTGTGATGTGCACCTGTTTCAATAAAGCATCCTTTTTCCACACATTTTAAGTGGTCAGTTTTATGTGCTGCACCCCCCCTTCCCAATCAAAGCCTGCAGCAGGTTAAATTCATTATCACCCTGACTAGCGTTAATGTGCTGAGAGACCCCGTGCGAATGAGACATTTACAGGCGGGGATCAGCTTGATTGTAGTGCGCCCCGGCCTGCGCGGACCCTTAGTTGTATTGATCATCAATGCATGTCTTACACACCAGTCTCTTCTGACACAGCAGACTCTCTTCTGTGCAGCGCAGTGCTACCGCCAGCACTCACTTCCTCCTTAAATGCCCCATTGGAGCCTCGTTAGCGCTTCATTCATGGGGTGGTGTCGGGGAACTACATATATATGAGTGACTAATGCATTTTAGTCCGGTGATGTGGACACCGGCACTATAATGCGTTAATCTAACTCCTGATGCGTAGCACTTGGCAGGGTTGATCTCCACAGCACTGACTGTAATGCAGATCTCTGCCCTTCTTCGGATGCTATTTAGATGGAAAATAGACAGACGAGAGGTCGAGCAGCTGGGTTGTGTGTCCATTTTTCCAGTAGTGGCAACTGGGACCCTACATTAGTGCATCAAGAAGGATGGTTTTCATCAGGCACTTTTGTTACAGACTGGGAGGCTAGATCAAACTCCTGTGCCTTTGGGTATTTAAGGGCAAAATAGGAGCATCGCTCTGCTATGGCCTGGAGCTAGGGGTCAAAGTAAATAAAAAAACATGGACACCCTGCAGAATTGTTTCCTTACATGATTTCACGAGACAGTCTTTACTCGAACATGTTGCTTCAGATGGGAAACTTAGTTGGATCAAGTTGGTGCAGGATGCAAATAGGACCTATCTTTATTTCAGGAAGAAGCTATTAAATTCTGCACCAGGACTCGATAACTTGAATATTATGACTGACATGATTACCTCACCGGCAGCAAACAGGTTCACTTGGAATGGGCATGGGATGGTCCTTGTTAGACAGGGAGAGTAACCAGACCTCTGACATTTACCTACAGATTCGAAGCTGTGACAATAAAAGCTAGAATATTAAGAGAATCTCAAGAGGTAAATACTACGACTGGAGCGTTGCATGCGCTGAATGTACTTCTGCTAGGTGTAAGCAACTGGAACATCCATTTTAAGTTGAACCATACCTGTAAAGGTTAAAATCTTCATCTATTTGGAGACCAATCTCATCATTCTAAGTTTTTCAAGTATTAAACAACAAAAACATAAATGGAACAACACCAGTCAAGTTAGCTAGTATGCAGATATTACCTAGCAGTACACACGTGTGCAGTACTCAGACTTACCTAAAGATGTGCCGAACGCCTAACATGAATAGCCTAACCACATGCATATATGCAATACAGTGATGGATACAATATAGAAAACTGAAATTAAAGCCACATAAATAGAATATTTGATACTCAGTCCCAATAAACACTTCCACCAGAAGAGACAAACGGGGCCTATTAGCAATAACCGGCGATAATTATCGCTAAGCGCACTTAGCGCTAGGATAATTATCGCCGGTTTCTATCGCGGCGATAGCGTGCTATCAGCAACGCTTATCTCCAATGCGATAGAAACCCCTGCTGTCGCTGGAAAACAGTGCGATTATCGCTGGAAATCCAGCGATAATCGCACTGTGCCAGCGATAGCTTGCTGATAGGGCAAGGGGGATTTAGCCATGTAATTCACCTCCCATTGGATTACATGGCTAAGTCAGGTTTGGACCAGGTGTAAAAAAACAAGCACTAATCGTGTTTAGCACTGGTTTCTTTATCGCCTCGCTGGCCTCCCTAATAGGCGATAGTGATGCTAGTGACTGCTTCCAGTCGCTGCCAGGTTGGGAACGCCTACTTTGCATGTCATTAGCGATAAATATCGCTGACATGCAAAGTGGCACTCTAACACGCTCGTCATGGGAAAGCTGTCGCTAACAACTGTTAGCGACAGCTTGCTGATAGGGCAATAATAATATCGCCGCTTTAGCGGCAAAAGTGCCGCTAAAGCGGCGATATTGCCCTTGCTAATATGCCCCAAACGTTTTGAACAACAAAGCCATCTCTCTCAAACTGGTTATCACAGCTAAATCTCTATTCTCGACTCAGACTCCAATTAGAAGCACATTAAAGCCATAGGCTTTGTTTTTTAAACATGTTTATTGAAGCATATGAATATTTGTTGTGGTTACAAATACATATTCATTAGGCGACACTCTTGTAATATGAGCCGTAATATAAAACATCTGCCTAATATATAAGCACCGCACTATAATCGTCTCCATGCATAGGTTTTTTGTTTAACCAAAGAAAGAAAATGGCAAGAAAATAATACATTTGGAAGAAACGCACCCTCCCTTCCCCTCACTTCCGTCTAATATATCAGAGTAATCTGCCATTCGCCCTCATGCCAGTGGTACATCAGTGTAAGGAACACCAGACCCACATTACTGTATGGGAGCCCATTCAAGGTCTCACCGATGCTGTGGCAAACCATTCAGTGAATGTCTAGACAAAGATTATACGTGTGCAAGATTATCTATGTGTGCCAGGGGTATCTCATGGTGGGTGGATATCATCTTTGGTGTTGTTTTTATACATCTCCAGGATCATATCCTAGGCCTGTGTGATAAGATATTATCAGGCCCACTCGTTCCTCTCTGTGAAGCACTGCTACTTAACAAAGCCATCCCCCAGCACTGATGCTTTTGTTACTGGGGGCCGATATTGCAGCTTTGCTGCAAAACTGGCCCCCAGTAACAAAACCAGCCCCCACTGCTCAAAAACCGATCCCCAACCTTCCAGTCTCCTGAGAAAATGCGCAATGTCTGCTTCAGCCTGTCCAGCCCTGCCAAAAGGCCACCGATTTGAGGCCAGGTTGGTAAGGTAGGAGCAGTAAATTATTTCCAAAGCATTGTTATGGAGCACTCTGCTAAAAGTAGGGCTAGGTCGAGGAATTTGTGTCCTCTCCAGTTGGTGGTGAGATAAAAGTCTCAAGAGCATCCCATCTGGAGAGTTAGATATTGGGAGGCCCATCATGGTACCTAGTACTTGTAGTATTTGAGACCAGTAGTCCTTTAACAAGGGGATGGACAATAGCATATAGAGAAGGTCTGCATCTAGGAGAGAGCGTCGCGGGCAGTTCAGGCTTGATCCAGGAAAGATTTTATTAATTCTGTCTGGTGTGAGGTAGGCTCTATTTAAAATGTTAAATAGAATATTTTTTCATCAAGCCCCTCTGCATACAGTATGAGGATTTAGCAGAATACTCGCCCATTCAGTCTCGTGAAATGATCTAGCTAGGTCAGTCTCCCATGATTTTCTGAAAGTTGATCGGGATCTGTCACTCTTTTGCTGGAATGCCCTATAGAACCACTGTATTAGTTTTCCCCACAAACCCTTTGTGTGAAGTATCTGGAACACTTCGTGTGTCGGGGTATTAGATGCAGCATATGAAAAAGAGTGTAAAAGAGTGTAAGATGCGTTTGTAAGTAGGAAATTGCCCAGGTGGGAGACCACAATCCACCACTAGCATTTGGAAGCTCATCATTTCCTGATTAAGGAAGAGCTCACCAGTGGTGGAGAGTCCAGCTGTATGCCAATGATGTAAATGTTCTGTTCTCAAGCATCCCGTTGTCATTGGTAGACCTAGTAGGGGAATAGCAGGGGCAAAGGGTTTCGCTGTGCCCGTTAACCTATTGGTAATGGCCAAGCAGAGTAGGCCTGTATCCTGTGGATCCAGGTGAGTGGAAGGGAATTGTGATGATGTGATGATCTGTTCCAATGTGATGTCACCTGGAATGGTAGGGGAGCGGGGTTCTGGATTGGTAGGGTGAAGGATGGGGGTTTAGAGTAGCTGTAACTGAGTTAATGAGCTCTAAATACGATATAACCAATTATCTCTGGAAGCCTATTTCTTACAATGGCAACGAATGAAAGGAAGGCATAAAGATCTCACGGCCTGTTCAAGATTTAAGGAGAAACTGACGGGCTGGCGAAGTGAGAATTGAAGGTGCCTGCAGCTGATCGCATCGGTGTCGTCCGGTGTTGTCTGCCAGCCAGAAGTTAACCGAAGGTCAGGATTGACTAGCGGTATGAAGATTGCTGTTTTAAAAAGAAAAAGAAGTGAGTGGTGAGTGGTCAGTGTCAGACGGAAAACAACTGTATGATGCGCATGCACGCAAGAGTAAGTGCAAGCGCCATTTTGAAGTCAGGCGGCAAATGTGCAGCGCATGTAGCGCGAAAGGAATAGATTTAAAAATAAAAGGAGAACAAGCAAAAAATGTTTAAAAGTAATAACTGGCATTAGGAAGAGGTCTTTTGGAAACAAACGAGGAAGGATCACGTTCGTCAGCCGGAGATAACTCGGCGGTATAGCGCGACACATTATGCGCTTTGGCTAGCGATGCTACCATTCGTGAACCTCTACTGTTAGCTACAAAATACCTTAGTTGTGATTGCTGCCGTGATCAGCAGTGTATGCATATTGAAGATTTGTGCTAGGACCCTGCACATAGTTCCATCTATCAACCTGGGTGTACATCGCGCAATATCCTTGCCCGTTGGATCACTCGTTGCCCTGAAGAAGCCTGCAAGGGTGAAACGCAGTGGCTGTGTTGCATATAATCACGATAAAGATCTATCACATCAAGTCAAAACTTGTTCCTGTTATCGTCACTCTTCTGTGTGTTGTGGACTAAATCCAAGGATTGTTGTATAATTGTCTCTGTACATGTGCCTCTCTTAGCTTTGTTTATAGGCATTAGGAAGAGCGCTTGAGGCAAGAAAATAAAGAAGAAAATTAGAATAACTACAATTAGAAAACGGTGGCAGCCATTTTTAGGTCAGGCACAACGTGAAGGCTCAATAAAAAAAAAAAAGAAGACAAGAGGACTCTTAGCAAAGTGGAGAAACACAATAATAAAAATTTTTAAAAAGGAAAAATAAAAGGAGGATAATATAAAAGGGATTACAACAGTTATACAAAGAGACAATATAAGTAGAGACAGTCATGTCAGTGGAAGATACAAGCAGTGAAGTTACAGTGAATATGAATTCAGAAATATATAATGAAGAGGATGTTGCTGGAAATGTCTCAACCACAATTTTTAGGAGACCATTACCTTTTAATTTATCTAACCAAGAAAATGTTGCGCAAAGATGGGAAAAATGGAGGAGGAGATTTGAACATTTCCTGAAAGTAACATGTAAGAAATACACTGATGAGCAAGCGAAAGATTTGTTGCTCAATCTTGTAGGAGATGATGTAGAAGACTTAATGACATTTCCAGAGCAAGAGCGAGATACGTATAAAGGGCTCATGAAGTGTTTTAATGACAAGTTTGATCCTCACAGAAATTTAGATTTTGAAAGGTACAATTTTAACATGGCTTGTCAACAGGAAGAGGAAACAATGGATGACTATGTCACTAGACTAAAAGAAATTGGTGACATTCTGTGAATTTGATAAATTTAGTAATGAAGAGGCAATACGACTGAGAGTGATACAAGGTTGTAACTCAATAAAATTTAGGAAAAAACTTCTAGAAAAAACCTAAGACCTCCAGAAGATTTTAAGAATGGCTAAAACGGATACGCAAGCTCAGAAACATGCTACAAATATGGAAGAAGGAAGAATGAAAGTGATAGAGCAAGTGAGACAAATGTCAAAGAAAGTGGATGTTAGAGAAAAAGTGGAAATGCCGAACAAAGAAAGGAGATTGTGTTACAGATGTGGGTTTCAATTCCCACATTTGAGAACTTGTCCAGCATGGGGACAACAATGCAAAGAATGTGGGAGATACAATCATTTTGCAAGCTTATGTAGGTTTAAAAAAGAAAAAAAAAGAAGATTGGATTAAAAGAGAAAATTGGAAGCAAGCCAACCTGGGTACAAAGAAGAGATTTGGAAACACAAAATATGTGAGGCAAAGGGAAGGAGTTGAAGAAGATTTTGAAGGAGAGGTTGAGCAGTCTGAAAGACTTTACATGATGCAAGAAGAAAGTGAACCTCAACAATTCAATATGGTTAAAAAAGCAAATATAAAAAAGACCACATCAGTGGACTTATTGGTTGGTCTGCAAAAGGTTCCGTTTGTTCTAGATAGTGGAGCAAAGTGCAACATAATGTGTGTAACTGAATATTTGAAGATGATTAAACAACCTCCTTTAAGTCCATCGAATGTTAGTGTTTTTCAATGGGGAGCTTAGAATCCTGTTTTATGCTTAGGAGAGTTTGAAGAAACATTATAATATGGAGGTGTAACAAGCAAAGAAGACATGCATGTCTTAAAAGTTGAAGTTCCAGGACCTTGTCTGTTGAGCAATGTTACTGCTCAGCTCGTGGGTTTGTTAGCAATGAACTGTAACATGTCAATAGACCCTCCAGTTTTAAGACAATATCCTGGATTATTTGAGGGATTAGGTAAACTAAAAGACAAAGCAATTACTTTGCACATAAACGAAACAATAAGACCAGTAGCGCAAACACTTCGAAGTGTACCAGTTCACATGCAGACAAAGTAGAAAAAGAGATAAAACGATTGCTTGATCAGGATATAATTGAAGAAGTGACAGGACCAACACCTTGGGTGTGGCCCATTGTAATCGTCCCAAAAAAGAATACTGAAGATATCAGAATATGTGTTGATATGAGAATTCAGAACACAGCTATTAAGAGAGAGCGATATCCAGGTCCTCATTTGAATTATATGTTTAGCAGTATCAACGGGCCGCATTCTTTTCAAAACTTGACTTATACAAAGGATACCATCAGTTAGAAACTGACAAACAGTCAAGATATATCACAACATTCTCTACGCATTTGGGTCTATTTAGATATAAACGGTTAAACTTTGGAATATGTTCAGCTGCGGAAATTTTTCAGGAAATTATAAAGAATGTCATAAGGCCGGTGCAGAACAGTATGAACTACAGTGATGATATTCTAATTTTTGGCAAAACTCAGGAGGAACATGACCAGATACTAGATGGTGTATGTCAACAGCTTCAAAGAGCAGGGTTGACACTCAACCTTAAAAAATTTGAAATAAATAAGAACGAGTTGACGTTCTTTGGGCATATAATTTCTGCTGAAGGAATGAGGACAGATCCTGTCAAAATATCAGCTCTGAATGCAGTACAAAGACCTAAGGATGTAATGGCAATACAGTTGTTTCTAGGAATGGCTAGCTATTATGCATGGTATATTAAATATTTTGCAACAGTGAGTTCACAAAGCAGAGAACTAACAAGGAAAGGACGAAGATTCTGCTGGAGTAATGAATGTGAACTGGCGTTTAAATAAATAAAGTTAGAAATATCAAATGCAGTGAATTTGAAATATTTTGATCCACATCTATGCACAGAGTTAGTAGTGGATGCCAGTCCAGTAGGGCTGGGTGCAATCTTGGTACAGCATAAACCTGGGAGAGAAACTCCTAGATGTGTGGTCTCTCATGCCAGCAAAAGTCTATCTGAAGTAGAACAAAGGTACTCTCAGCCTGAAATAGAAAGTCTGGCTGTTGTCTGGGCATGTGAACATTATCATGACTATATATTTGGTAAGACATTTGTAATCATCACTGATCATCAAGCTCTCATTTCTATTTTTGGAAACCCAAAAACAAAGATGCCACAGAGAATTGAAAGATGGGGAATGAGGCTGATGGACTATGATTTTCGAATCATTCATAAACCAGGAAAGGAGTATAACCCAACAGATTACTTGTCTAGACACCCATGTAAAACAGAGGCGGAGCAGCGATCGGAAGCAGAAGAATATATATGTTTCATAGTAAAATCAGCAGTGCCAGGAATTGTTAAGGAGGAAGAACTAATTAAAGCAACACAAACAGATGACACTATCCAAGAAGTGAAAAGAATTATGCATGAAAATAATTGGAAATTGATAAACAATGCAAGCCGATTTAGTTCAAATATAAAGAAGCATGATATATTAGCATTCAAAAACATAGAATTGGAGTTGTCCGTGGCTTTGTCTGGAATATTACTAAGGGGCAGCAAAATAATAATTCCAGCAAAATTGCAGCAACGAGTCATTGGCTTGGCACATGAGAGTCATCGAGGCATATCTGCCACAAAGAATTTCTTAAGAGCGAAACTGTGGTTGCCTAGATTAGATAAACAAGTAGAAGAGGTTGTCCAATCCTGTTACATATGTCAATGTACCACTAAGGAAAGAGGAATGGAAGAATTACATATGTCTGAATTACCAAATGATGTATGGTCCAATATAGCAGCAGACTTTTATGGACTGTTGGACTCAGGACACTATCTGTTAGCGATAATAGATGAATATTCTCGTTTCCCCATTGTGAAAGTGGTGTCATCAACGTCTGCATCAACAATACTGCCAGTTCTGGATGAAATATTTTTTACTTGGGGAATACCTGACACCTTGAAAACTGATAATGGGCCACCATTCAATGGGAATGACTTTCAAAAATTCATGGATTATCTAGGTATAGTGCATAGAAAGATAACTCCGATGTGGCCTCAAGCTAACAGAATGGTAGAAAGGTTCATGGCTACCATTAAAAAGGCTGTGCAGAGAGCAAAACTGTTGCAAATATCAATAAATCAAGCATTATGTCAAGTTTTGTGAGATTATCAGAATACTCCACACATGTCAACTGGAAAATGCCCTTCTGATTTAATATTTGGTCAGTCAAGACAAACTCGTCTACCACATCTACCAGCGAAAGCACCAAAAGATCACAAGGAAGTAATGGAAAAGGATAGAGAGGCAAAAGACAAAATGAAATATTATGCAGAGAATGGAAAAAGATGTCAAGACAAAGAGTACCAAGTAGGTGATTTGGTGCTGGTTCGAAAACAGCAAGTGAAAAAGTCACAAAGTAGATTTCATCCTATACCTCTAGAGGTAACAAATGTTAAAGGAACGGCAGTACCAGCAGAAAATGATGGCAGATTAATAACCAGGAATAAAACGTTTTTATGGAAAATCAAACAAAGCCATAAACAAGAAAATACACAAGTGAATGGACGAGGAAATAAGCTGATGCTCAGGAAATCTGAAAGGATTCTGAAAAGGCCTGAACGACTGATTGAACATTGTTAAATTGTTTTTTTTTCTTCCTTCTCTCTTTCTCTTTTCTCTTTTTCTTTCTTTTTCTTCAAATGGGGGGAGGGGGGAGATGTGATGATGTGATGATCTGTTCCGATGTGATGTCACCTGGAATGGTAAGGGAGCAGGGTTCTGGATTGGAAGGGTGAAGGTTTTTCAAGTGATAATAAGGCAGTTTATTGATGGGGGTTTAGAGTAGCTGTAATGGAGTTAATGAGCTCTAATAAATACGATATAACCAATTATCTCTGGAAGCCTATTTCTTACAGGAATAGGAGGTAGTTCAAGAAACCATCCCTGAAATCAGCCTTTGAAAGCCCAATCTCATACAGAGAACGGCCAGAGAGCCAGGGAGCTGTCCACTGCAGTTGTGCAGCTAAGTAATAGCGTTCAAAGTCTAGGAGGGCAAGCCCTCCTGCATCCACCAGAAACTTCAATGTAGGGAGGCGCACTGGCATAGCAAGGGGGGGCGGAGGGGGCGGCGGCAAAAATCTTCGCCAGCATCCCTCCCCCTCACCCCCTCAGCACGGCGGCAAAAGGCAGGGACCGCCACGGGCGGCAGAGTGCCTAGCTACGCCACTGGGGAGGCGCACTCCCCCCTCCCCGATCCCGAGATCAAAGTAACCAAAGAAGAGTCTAGTAGTTTAAAGAAATAACGTGGGAATTAGTGAAATAATAGACGAACCAAGGTAACACTATCATTTTTATCAAAGCCACCACCAATTACCGACAGTGGCAAGGACGACCAAAAAGTAATTTGTGCTTGGAGTACTCGTGGCGCGTTGCTCAAGATTTCGTCATGCAGATCCCAAGGCGTGTGATAGATGTTGACTCCTAAATACGAAATGCAACCAGTTCGAAACAAAACCTGGGGCCCAATAGGGAATGGGGGATGGAGGTCTGCTCATTTGTTGTAAAGGAAAAATGCAGGATTTAGCCCAATTCACCTTGAGGCCTGATAAAACTGCAAAATCAGAGAAAACCTGTTTGATGGTGGATAGCGTGATACACACCAGCTAAGAAACATGCGTTATAATAACATACATTAGGATTCTCTAAAAACTGCAAATATAATAAAGCTGACTTCTCTTATTTAAAATTCAAGGGTAAAAGAAGGAGACAAATATACTCATGTCGTAAACTTGCCCACCTTGGACAGATAAGACTAGAATGACGTAGATAAAAGCAACCTAAATAAATAATAAAAGATAAAGCTCACTATTTCATTTTACTCCAGGAGTGTGGAAACCATCAAACACTTTTTGCTTATGTGACTGTACTACATTACTCCTAGCGCCAACCTTGTGCGACCGGCGCTCATAGAGACTGATATGCGCTGCCACAAACAGACAATGCTTCTGATCTTGGGTGATTCAGATTTTAATATATATATTCAAGAAGCAGAATTTACCAAGGCTACTTTAAAAACAAGCATAACAATCACTAGTCCTACATACCAACCCTCCCGATTCAGGGGGGTGCAGTGCTTAATTTGTAAAAAACATAAGTGCCAGGGCCCTCGTCAGGAGGCCACTGCAGCTTGCACTACCCATTGCCCTTGTCTGCGCTGCCAATGATAGCACTAACACAACTAACTACTACACTGCTACAGGTGTGACAATTCTTTATTAGTCCTTTTTAATGTGTATTAAATTAAGAAATGACTTTTGTTGTGCTCATTTCTAAATTAGACAGACAGTGCTACCATGTGGCAGACTCTCACAAGCGCCGGTGTTGACAATCTAGAGCACCGGAAAGCACCGGCTCAAATTAAGCACTGGCCGGGAGACTACTGGTTTCAAGGCTAGTCTCCCGACTCCCGATTACTCGGCGGGCTTCTGACGACAGGGACTGGACTTGTGTGATTCAGAGTATGCACTGTCATTAACCTACTCCTGCAGGCCAGTGCACAAAACCTTTGTAATACTCTCTCTGTCTGCCATAGCGCTTTCTCCGTGTTCCAAACAGGTAAAAAAACGTATATTTGCATTTCTGGCAAAGGACCCGATTCAGACCAATGGGAGAAATATATCATCCCTATTTTTTTTTTCCCCACTTACCTCTTCTAAAATGTTGGCATGTATACTAGTCATGAACAAGGAAATTACACACCTAAGGGGCATATTCACAAGGAGCTATCGCCGAATTAATGGCACTTTATCGCAGCCAAAGTCGTGATAAATGTACCCCCCCATTCACAAGCCGGTGTAAACAGCCCACAGCACCAGTTTACCCGCGATAGCAGCCGCAAAAAACATCGCCACAGAGGACCCCCGCAAATATCGCTAATGAGATGCAGAGTAGGCGTTCCCGTGACAAAAGTCGAGACAACATCACACCTCAACATTCAGAACGACCAGCCACATCGGCAATAAGAACACAAAAGAGGCGATAAGGCGCGTTAGCACCAGGAAATCTACACCTGCTCTGACCTGGTGTAAAGTCGGACGGCAGCCAGCACCACAAAAGGGAGCACAGCCCAGGGCCACATCCGAAGGGCAACAGATGCCATGGAGTCACTCATCATGCAGCCCGGACACCCAATAGGGCCACAACACCCACCGCCACCGCCACCACCCCCAGACCCGCAACACCCTCCCCCCCCCGGGACCAACCCCAACCCCGGACTAAGAAATTGCACACCAACACCACGAATCCCAAAACAAACATTTTGCCTGATGTCGCACAAGCAGGAAAATAAACATACATGGGTGGCCAGAAAATGGAGAATCAGTCATACAGCAATGCAATCACCAACACAAAACCCCATACAAACAAAAGCAGAAACAACCCTTAGGATGAGTCCTAGCTGCTCCTCACTGGACAATCCGTAGCACACAGCCTGGAAGACCAAATCCAAGAGAAGAAGGTGTGCCATGCGCCCAACAAAGGAAAGAGAGGGAGAGAGCGAGGGAGAGAGACGGAGTGAGATAGCACAAGCAGCGCAAGGCCGCTCGGGCACCTGGCTCCACATGCCAACATGTGTGTGTGCATCACCATCCGTACACCATGAGCCCAAGGCCGTGTCCCAATCTCAGCGCCAGACCCACATCACATTCCGAAAACGAAAGTAGTAGTCAGACAAACATCAGGGATGAAAGCACCATTGTCCCAATGCAGAATGCGGGAGGATACCTGCACCTCCGACCTTGGTCCAGAACGCGCCTGGAACACCCTGATAGAGATGCAATGGCAGACGGGGACGACTCCCACACCACGCATTCCGCAAATGAACCATCCGACTCATCCACAGCCCACACATAGAAGCCCCTGCCTGTGGTACCCCCGCATGGGATGCACTTGACACTCACGGAAACAGCAACCCATAACCCACAACGTTGCACACACATACAAATCATTGCTCAGAGCTGTGGCATATCCTCCACACAACTGCCGCAGTCCAGAAGAGTGCCTGTTCACGAGACGCACCAACGCAATGGCAGGCCATACCGGGCACATGCACAACCCCCGTCACGTGGAACAGTACCGTGCACGTATGCTGCATTTACTGGGCGCACTGCCACTGGCAGTGCTGCGGATCAGTTACAGGCTCGGCTTCCGCATTGCCCACGTCACCTGCGTCCAGCCCTGGTTCCACTGCCGAACATGCACATTCGAGTGTCCCATGGATGTCTGCCTATCCAACACAACTGTTGATGAATTGGACTATGACTTGTGTCTGCGCCCCCTGTTGGATCACGAACAGGAGTGTAACAGAGACAGCCGTGCATGGGATGCCTTGACATACTGCGTATGTATTGGTAGTTCTGCATGGGAGATTGCACAATTTCTCGTGTGCAGTGACCACATCGAGGCGCTCCCTATTGGGCTGTGTTGCAGATCGGTGAGACGGCGTGGGCTGAGCACACCTGCCCGGACCACCTAATGGATTGGCTCACCCTGGTGTTCCTTGAACACGACAACGACGTACTATTGGAACACATTGCACATGAAGCTGCACGGGCATTCATGGACGAGTAACTACGTTCCTGCAGCCACATCCGATTGCCACCCACAGTACATGGCCCAACAACTTGTTGCATCGTGGGGATTGCTCACATATCCCACCAAAACAGAGGACACGTCTGCCTTCGGTCGGGCTCTGGATGCATGTGCGTGGAATAACACATGTGTACACACACCTGTGCAAGGCGACGCAGGTCCATGGTCGGAGCAACACAGCGTTGTCTGGCAACGTTGCCAATTCGGACACACTGCTGGGTGAGAGCACACACATGGCAATGTAGCATGACATGTGAACCTGTCGGACCCTCACACCTGATCACTGTCGGCAGAGCAGACAATCGGCACACCCCGGAGGCAGAGCACCATGCAGACCCCACGTGCAGTGAGTCATGCCCCCTCACACGGGGCAATGTGCAGACGCCAAACAACACATGACTCATCCAGCAAGGCAAGGTAGGCTGTGAGCGTTGCCATCCATGATGAATGTTGTCCATTTCAGCCCCACCATCAACTGAACCTCGACATGTACCCATGCTGTGTGTAAGTGTCTTAAGCATGTCCCTGCCTGTTGTGGCCGTTGCCTCGCCCGTACTGACACGCACATGCCAATAAAGCCTATGCCACTCCACTGGTGTCTAACTGTGAGGTGTGGTTTAGATTGTCCACTCGTGTGCCACAATGAGCCTCGTCACAACACAGGGGGGAACTGACTGACGCATGTGCAATGGGGGTGTGTCCCTTTGGCAAGCTCCGCCTCTGTGAGCCAGACATTGTTTTCGGATAGGTGCTGGACGACATGTGCACTTACATGACTCCAGCTATGTGTGTATGGTGTCCAACCTCTGACCATGTGGAGCAATGTCCTACATCACAACAGATTGTGTCCACACAGATGTGTGTAAGTCGGTCTGCGACGTGAAGTTCTGCTGTCACAAGGGTGGTGTGGGATACCACTCCTGGCCTGCCACCGTTTTGTTCACTCCTACACATGGCCCTATCCAACACATGGACGTGTGCCTACTTTGGGGTGTTGTGAGATTGCTGTTGATGTGCAATGGGGACACAGCTAGTACTCACCTTCCCAGTCATCCAATTGGCCATGTGTCTCAGGGATAGAAATGCGCATAGATGTCAGTTACCAGGGTGTACCTTCATGTGCAATCATCCTCCCCACATCCAGCCATACTTCCATACGTGAGTGAACATAGTGATGACACATCTGTGTGATTAAGAATGTTTTATTCACATTCAGGTGATTGACGGAGCTGGAGCTGTACCTGGCCATCCAAGCACACATCACATGGAAGCCCAGTGGTGGGCCAACCAGAGTCCTTTGGGGATTGCACAGTGATTGGGAAGAGGGAGAGTGCAGTCCGCAGCAGGATTGCTGTGTGATTGACCAGCGGTGCAGAAATGGCAGTCCGTGTCGGGGTCCGGGTGAATGTCGCAGGGTGTTCCGGAGGTCAGTAGGAGGTATTTCCCAGGGCATGATGCATAGGTCATGTCCAGGCAGGGACAGGCCATATGGCGGTGATGGATGCTACTGCCTCCTTCCTCACACAGTAGTTCCCATCCCCTTCTCACTCCCCTGATACGGGTTCTGTGTCCGGTGTGTCCGGTGTGTGTGGCGGGGTGATGGCTGCATCGCTGTGTGCCCCTGATACATCAGACTGCGTAGGTGATGGGGCAGCATCACAGTATAACACGGACACATCAGGGGTCGGAGCTGTGTATGTCGATGTTCCCGCTGCAGTCATCTGGGAACGGCTCAGTGGCAGCAATGGCAAGTTGGAGTACTGCAGGGCGTTGCTGTTCCTGGCCACTGCTCGCTGGTGTCCAGCCGTGGCGGACATCCTTCCAGCCTGCATCTGCTCCATGGTGTCCATTGCCCTCCGCATCTGTGCCAACTCTGTGCTGTCATGGCTGGTGCCTGTCTGACCAGACAGTGCTTGTATTAGACTCATGGCACCAGCGAGGTTAGCCAAGGTCTGTGGCGGAGCATGGTGCATACAGGGGGTGTCCGATAGGGACTGTACGTGGTCCCTGATTGGACTCAGGCACCCACGTATGGCATCGAGTTTGGCTGCCACGAGCTCGAAACCCACCCGCAGCTGATGAGCCACCTCCACCTGGCAACCCAACACACGCCGTTGGAATTCCATGTATTGGTCGGGGTGGTCCTGGGAGACAGCCGTGGTGGTGTGTGTTTCCTGCTGTGTGGTCTGTGCAGGTGGTGGGGTCACCTCGAGGCAGCTGGCCTGGCCTGCTCCTGGGGGTGGGGTGCAGAGGCTGTCCAACATGCGTTGGAGGGTGTCTTGACATGTGTGCAGGTTGTCCTCTTCATCATCAATGGTGGGATGTATGGTGTGCTCTGCAGGGGGTGTTGTTTGTCCCTCTGCAATGTAAAGGGGAGATGAAGGTTAACAGAGTTTCACATGTATGGTGATGATTTGCAGATGTATACATTCAGACTGCATGCCAATGTACATTGTGACTGTTTGGGGGTGCTGGCTATTTGATGGCAGTCAGTGTGTTTTTCGACTACATGACGGATGTGTGGTAGTGCCCGTACATTATCATCACACAGTGTCAGGCAATGCCAGATGTGGGTGGACAGTTACTACGCACGAGCGGAACCTGTTGTGAGCTCTGTCATGTGGTGCTGGTGTTGCACTTTGTACCACATTGCCTTCATTGCTGATGTTCTGTGATTGCTATGTGTGTGTGCTGCATTGTGGGTGAGTTGCCCCTGCAGCTCTGTTTCGTGTAGCCTTCTCCCTTTGAGGCGGGGTGCCTGTGAATTGTGTGCTTTTCGGGGCCTGATTTGCTTTTGACTTGGGTCATGTGTGCTTGCGGACTGTTTTTGTGGCCTGGTGCATTGTTCGTCTGCTGCGTGTATTGTGAGGCATGGGTTGTGGGTGCACGTGGACACGTCGGAGTGTGACCTGCTCCTTTACGGATGTGATCCGCACTTGGCTACCTCCATGTCGTTTCGTGGGCCATGTCATTTTTTTGGGGCAGCTGCCGTGCTATCGGACATGCAGTGTTACTTGCATAGTCAGTGTGGGTCACGGAGCAGCTGCTTTGCTGGATTCAGCACATGTGCACGGGTCGGTTGTGATATTGGTGATAGGGGGGGGCCCTCTGTGCACATTGTGGATGGGGGCCTACTTGGCATTTCTATGTGTGCTGCAGTGTGCCAAGGCATTCAGGGACAATGTCCACGGTCATTGTGGGTGTGCTGTGTGCTGCGCGTAATTGTGCATGTGTGCCATTGTGCCCATCTCCCCCCGTCCCCCGGCCCCTAGTGGTTACTCACCCTGTTGCTGTTGGGTCAGGTCGTATCGTGCTGTGTCCAGGCACCCCAATCCTGCCACCGTCTCCTCACTGCTGACTGTGGCCGCCATTTGCTCCAGCTCCTCCTGTGTCGCAGGACTCCCAC
Organism: Calotriton arnoldi; assembly: GCA_963921515.1. NCBI lineage: Eukaryota > Metazoa > Chordata > Amphibia > Caudata > Salamandridae > Calotriton > Calotriton arnoldi. Next base: position 760,552 of record CAWUFW010004855.1, on the reverse strand, counting down.
CTCCAGTCGCCGTTGCTGCCTCCCTGTTGGCGGCAAGCTCATGTTTGGTCTGCCTTTTCAGATCATGCCAGCGCCTCTTGACCTCCTCCAGTGACCTCCTGGACACTCCGACTGCATTGACCTTGGTGAGGATGGCCTGCCATATTTCGGTTTGGGTTGCCAGTGCCGCAGTGGAGGTGCCGAACAGTTGTTGATGGTGTTCGGTCACCCCCGTGACGATGATCTGGTCTTCCTGCGGACTGTACCCGGTCTTCCTCTTCCTCTTGTCCTTGCCCTTCCCCGAAGGCGGGGTTCCTGGCTGGTCCTCCGTAGGGCTTGTGGTGTTCGGCTTGTCCTCTGCACTCGGTCCGGGTGCGTCCATGTTGCTACGCAGTTTGAATTGTTTTTGGGCTCTTTTTTTTCCTTTCTTTTATGGTGCTTTTTCCCGCCGGCCACGTGGGATTTACAGGCCTGTGGCTGGTGTTCGCTGATTTCTGTACCGCGATTGGCCTCATCGCATGATTTCTCGCGTTTCGCATTTTTTCGGCGTGGCGTTGATTTTGACACTGACATTTGACGTGTTATCTGGTGGCTATCGCATGGTACCGCCGTGTTGTGAATTCCACGTTAACACGGGGTTGTTTTCCCGCGATAGGCTGCGATGTGTAAAGTTGCGTTAACATTTTTTGGAGATGTTTAGCACACGTTCTTGTGAATATACCCCTAAGAGTGTTAAAACAACTAGCCTGATGGAATCAGATTTATAGAAATGCATGTAGTCTATATGTGAATAGGATGCCATCCCCATCTCCATCCCTCTCAAACTGGCTTTCGCCCCCGCCAAGGAACGGAAACGGCTCTACTGGCAGTCGTGGAAGAATCCAGAAAGATTCTCGATGCAGGGGGCTCCTCGGCCGTGATTCTTTTAGATCTCAGCGCGGCCTTTGACACGGTCAACCACCTCATTCTGGTCCAACGACTAATAAGTTTGGGTGTGTCCGGAGTAGCCCTAACCTGGGTGCAATCCTTCCTGGAGGAAAGATCTTTCCAGGTGTTCGAGGGTGAGGCCATCTCGAAATTCTGGCCCCTCAACTGTGGGGTTCCTCAGGGGTCCTCCCTGAGCCCCACTCTTTTTAACGCATACATGGCTCCTCTTGCGGACATCGTTCTTCCCTACGGGGTGCATATTGTGACCTATGCTGATGACACCCAACTGGCTGTTGCGCTTAACCATACAGACAGGGCCTCTACCTGCCTCTGTCCCTGCCTTGAAGAAGTAGCCAATTGGATGAAACATTCATATCTAAAATTAAATGGTGATAAGACCGAGCTTATGCTCCTTGGCAATCCTTCTCTTTTCAAGGCAGACACTATGTGGCCAGCCTCTATGGGCTCCGCACCTGCCCCCAAGTCAGAGATAAAGAGCTTGGGCTTCTGGCTGGACTCAGACCTCAGCTTCAAAGTCCAAGCCAGAAAGGCTGTGGCCTCCTGCTTTGGCATCTTAAGGATGCTTCGTAAAGTGCTCCCTCTGCTCCCCACCAGGCAAGAAAGCTCATGGTCCAGGCGCTTATTCTTTCACGCCTGGACTACGGCAACGCCTTATACCTTGGCGCCCCGAGCTCGGTCCTTGCTAAACTTCAAACAGTACAGAACTGCGCTGCAAGGATCCTTATGGGGACTCCGAGCCGGCAGTCTGCAAAACCTGCTATGAAAGCTCTCCATTGGCTCCCCGTCCGGGAGAGAGTCCACTTCAAGGCCTTGTGTATCACCCACAAGATGATAGGAGGGAAAGGACCAGAGATTATTTCTTCTATGGTCAAGCCCTATTGAGCTAAAAGGCGACTGCGCTCAGACGAGCAATACCTGGCCGGCGTCCCCAGAATCAAGAGGGCTAGAAGTGGTGGCCGACTAGTTTTGTATAATGCTGCCAAACTATGGAATTCCCTTCCTCTTCAGCTACGAAGGGAACCCACTCATATGGCCTTCCGTAAGCTGTTGAAAACATGGCTCTTTCCTAAGTGATTTATTGAAGCTTCAGTTATTTCTCAGCACTGGGATGCCTACGGGTAGCTACGCGCTCTATAAATGCTGCTTCATTCATTCATTCATTCATTCAATGCGTTCTGTTCCATTCGGTCCGTTGCAGAAATAATTGTCAGGCAAGTATCTTAAAACTTTTAAAAACTGAACAAATCGAGCCAAAGCTCTTTATACTGGGAACACATAAGCAAAGGAAATGTGCAGCCTCCTATCAGTACAAAGCAATTTAGACTAAATTAATTTCTCCGGAGAACGCTTTTATACTTTGACTTTTTCCGTGTTGAAAGAAAATATTTTATGCGATAAATAATTAGAAATTCAATATATAACATATACATATGCTTTTTAATGGAATAATTCGAATAAAGATAGATTTTGGTGAAAAGGCCAACGTTGTGCTATTGTGGAGTTCATTTTGCCCTTGATGGAATCGGCCGGTATTCAAACTTAGAAAGGTTTCCCCTTTCTCCTTCTCAAAAGAAGGTCGGCAGAGGTTCTCCTCCCCCGCCCACGTGCTCCTTCCCACTTCCCGCCAGACGTTTCTCGCTTTGTCTTGCAAGTTGCCGCTAATTATACGTCCCTTTTAAACGGGCTCGAGAATAGAATCACTTCTTACACGACAAATGCAATATGTATCACCTCTGCCACTGTTCAGATCCCATGCTGCGCCGCACCGCAACCTGGGAATTATGCAAATAAAGTAATAGTATCTGGATTGCAGCAGAACTGGCGCGCCTTTCTTCCCAGCAAACACCCGTTTACTTTCCTCTCTGAAGTCTCTGCAGCAGTATGGTCGTTTTGTAAAGAGTAATGAAAGGCAGGAAGCAGGCGCGCATGCTGGCATGGCTGGGAAGCGCGCAGCTGGTGCTGTGCGCAAGCGGTTGTTGGCCCTTGGGGGCCCCTCGACAGCCGTCCCCGGGGGAGGTTTGTCGGTGCTGTTTCTTGCTGGTGGCGCCTGCACTATAATCCATCCTCTGTGTCATGGTTATGGGGGATTTATTTAGACCACCATCTGAATCCATTCATTAAATTCTAAAATAAATTACGAATAAATACTAAGGATCGCAGCAGTAGCTGATTCTTGGAGCCTTGTGGCAGGAAAAGACCACCTATTCGAGCTGGGGTGGTTCTCCCGTCACGTGTTGTAGCGCCAAACAACTTAACCAAAATCTGTTACGTTGTATATAATATACTCAGACAAACTTTCTATTTTTTTTATTACAGACCACAAGAGTCATACACAGACCCTCAGCCACCTAGGTGGAATGCTTCATCATCGGGTTGTGCTCAACGCTGGGTTGGGTGTGCAATACCCAGGGGCTCCATACAGGGCCAGCTTTAGCACTGATGGCACCCTGTGCTTCACTGTTTACTGGCGCCCCCCCATGACCACCTCGCCACAGATTCCCTCACTACCACCATTTGACAATGCCCCCCAAGTCTCCACAACCACTGTCTCTTAAATTCATTTAGTTTTATAGCGACACTTAAGTCAGTTTAAGGTGTCAGAACACTTTACACCACACATACTTTTCACTGAGACAATGATACGTGTGTAAATCAGTGTTTAGGAAATGTTACATAAGACAGAGGCCTACAAGGTGTAGGAGTCACATGTCATCCATACTGGTAGGCAGTATAATTTAAGGGGCAGATTTACAAGCCCCTTACGCCACTTTTGCGCCGCCGTTGCGTCACTTTTGTGACGCAGCGGCGGCGCAAATCATGCGCCATGCTGCGGGGGATTTACAACGTGACGCATCTAGGGAGATGCATCACGTTGTAAAGCCCTGCGCCACATGAAACCTGCGTCAGGTTTCATGTGGGCGTGCCGGCGCAAGGGAGGGGCGTTCCTGCGCAAGGAAGCCCCGTAAAAGTGACGCAGTGAAATCTACAAGATTTCACGGAGTCACTTTTACGTCCCTGCTGCGTCAAATCCTTATGCCTGCTTCAAGCAGGCGTAAGGAGTGACGCAGCATGTTAGGTATAGGGCACCCATGAGCAGTACTGGAGTTACGTCGCACTTGCGACACGACTCCAGTACTGCGCCACCCTTCCGCCGACAGATGCGTCACGCATCTGTTTATCCTTGCGCCATGATGCGCCGCATTGCAAATGCGGCGCATCTGTGGTGGCGCAAGGGTAAACTTGAGTCACGCATCTTCCCTGGCGCATCCCTGCTGATTTGCAGGGATGCGCCAGGGAACGTAAATCTGCCCCTTAGAGTCCTTGGTCTGGAACACCACAAATTCAGAATGTAAAATGTAACACCATTGTTAGGGGTTTTCTTTAATAATAATAATTGATTTCTACCCAAATGAACTCTTTTTGCAATATTAGGATAAGAAAAGACTGGGCAAAAAACCATGTAGCTGTAATATATTCCTTGCAGTTTGAATGCAGCTCTTTGAAGACAGTTAAGTGCTCACTGCTCTATATCAGGATTTTAACTTTGAAACTCCAAGTGACAAAAGGATCTGTCTGACAAAAGCGATAACCCATTGACCTATTTATAGTGTATGCACTCTGTGATCTGAACGGGACACATTCTTTGCAGCAGGCAAATTATCCTTCTGCACTATGATGAGTCAAAACTTCCTCTAGCAGACAAAGCTCGTCTCTCTCCAGGAAGAACATTAATCACCGGAGTTATCGTGGGGCATATTAACAACGAGGCGATAAGCAATTATCGCCGCTTTAGCGTCCGTTTTCGGACGGAAAGCGGCGATAATTCTATCGCATAATCAGCAAGGTCACGCTATCGCGTGAATCCTTGCACTATCGCCTCTTTCCCTCAACGCCCATCCTTGCATCTCTAATGAGATGCAAAGTGGGCGTTACTGAGCGTACTCCGGATGGGCTACGTTGCAAATATCGCCGATGTTCACATCGCGATATTTACAAGGCAGCCCACAGGATTATAGCAGACGTTAGATTTCGGCGAAAACGGCCGTTTTCGCCAAAATCTAACGTCTGCTATAATCCTGACTTACCTTTGTTAGGCATAGGAGGTGGATTCTGCTGATACGACCACAGGGTCGTATCAGCAAGGTTATCGCCCTTTGCAGGGAACATCGCTGGAAAACCAGCGATGTTCCCTGCAAAGGGCGATAACCTCGCTATCTCTGGAATTTTTATCGCCCTGGAGTAACGCGTTGTTAATAACGCGCTACCAGGGCGATAAATGCCAGAGATAGCCTGCGATAATATAATTATCGCTAAGCACGGCCAGCGATAATTATCGCTGGCCGTTGTTAATATGCCCCCGTGACCTTTCTATTGATGCTTGAAAATTGCTGGAACAAGGAACATGGCATCTGGTGCTTTTAAAACAATAAACCTGGTGCCCCCACCCCAAGTCAGTGCCCTGTCTGGTGGCACCGATCGCACCGCCCTAGAGGCGGCCCTTGCTCCACAGAATAAGCTCTTTTAGTAGTTTTTTTGTGATCAAAGGGCCAATGCAATGCCTTGTCTTCAGATGTTTTTTTTTAGAAAGGGCAAAGTTCATTCTTTAAAATTACCTGAGTATTAATATTTTTTTATTCCTCGTTTTACTAGTCGCCGTAAGGCTGAAAGTGAGAGCAGGGATTTATGGGAAATAATAATGCTTAATTTCCTTAATTATAAAGTGGGTTATAAAGTGGTCAACATGTTTCAGCCACATTGCCCGTTCATGTCATCGTCATTCATTACGAACTAACTGAGACAAGCCCTAATCTCATTATAGCCCTCTGGAGGAATGCAAGAGTTTTTAACAATGGGGCAAAGCACATGCATGCATACGCATATAAAAGGCATACGGTTACACTAAACTGCATACACTGTAGACTCTTCGGGCCTGTGTAAAAATATTAAGACACAATCCTTTCTAATGTTGCGATCATGGGTACTCACCCAGACTCCAAATACAAATATGTGTATATCATGAACACAGTAAGCCATGCATCATCGTGGCTTACATATGTGCACATGGTCATGTGTTTTACCCCACTGTTAAGAACTCTTGTATTCCTCCAGACGGCTATATTTAGATTTTAGCTTATCTTGGTTAGGTCCTAATGAATACAAATGGCCTGCATGGGCAGTATGGCAGAAATATGTTGAACACTTTATAATCATGAACTTTGAGGAGTATTACATCCTATAAGTCCCCGTTCTTTAACTTTACTGTGGCTAGGCAAACTAGGAATAAAAAAGTATCTCCACACTATCCTCAAGTAACTTTAAAGAACTAACTTTGCACTGTCTAAAAAGATCGTAAGACACCACATTTGTAGGGGATCTTTGTTCACAAAACGATCTTCTAAAAGAGCTGCTTCTATGGAGCGTGTTGGGTATTGAACACCCAACCCAAAATGGAGCGTGGCCCGATGAAGAAGAATGCTACCTAGGTGGGTGAGGGTCTGTGTATCCTGAGCAGGAGATCCATAGGGTCTGTAATAAAACAAATATAAAAAAGTAAAGGTTCTCTGAGTATATTATACAGAACGTTACAGATCTTGGTTAAGGCTAGTACTTCGGGAGGATGTGTGACGACTGCGGGAATCCTTCCCTTTCCTTTTTTTGGACGTAGTGCAAAACAAGCAACTAATCTCCTGCTTTTTCAACGCTCTCCCTGACTCATAGCACCCCTTCCTAAGTCGTAGATCTTTGGAGAGCAGTTTCTTTACCCAGCGTCTTATAAACATCCTCCTGAAAAAAAAGATGGATGCCTCCATGATCAAATCAGCAGTTCAGGCCTTTGTCAGTCCACCTTGATGCAGGAAATGCAACAGTGGCATGCAGTTGCACCTCAACGCTGGCACCCTTCAAATCAAATCTACATGCTGTTGAATTTTTAGTTACTGGAGCTAAACATCTGATTTTGGCACTCTCGTCTTAAAGCCTCTCCATTGGCTCCCCAGGAAAGCATGAACTGATTTAAAGATAGCGTGTATAGCTCATAATGCGATTCGCATTGGCATATCATCCCAACTGAATAATAAACTACCAATCACAGGTCGGTAGAAAGAAGTCAGAAACAGAGGCCATCTAATTCTGGTAATCACTAAAGCTAAAAGAGACAATCTAAACAACCTATTTCTTGTCTCGCTTCCAGATTATGAAGCTTGATTCCTAGTATGACCACCTCCTGCCAAGTCATTAAGGATACTGCTTTCAGTCCTGGAAATTCGTGTGATAGCCTACTATATTATGAGTGTTGTAGACTTGTTATGCTTCCATTGAACTAACTGGACAAACATGAAAATAATGGTTTGTCAGTTTAACCGCTTCGCTGCACGGCCGATTCCGCCCAGATGCTGGGCGTTCTAAAGACTGGGCGTGTCTCGGAATGCCTCCGCGCGTCCCGAGCACACGCCCACCGTGACTCATGACGGCCGGGGGCCGTCATGAGCACGGAAGAGGTTAATGTTCAGGACTGGAAGCTGTGTCCACATTAAGCTTGAAGTGAGGTGGTGCCCCTCATCCATTCCTGATGAGATAAGAATGAATTTTGATTTCTTAACCTTCTGAACGTAACTAAAACTACTTACCTGAATAAGTTTGTCTTTATGATGCCTTCTGCCTTATCGCTGTACTGTCTCTTCATTTTATGTTGGCAGTCTTTTTCTCAACTTCTGTTGTTGAAAGGTATGCACTATAGTAACACTTCAATAAATAAATAATAAATGCTTCAAGACTTCTATGGGAGTGATTACCAGTTTGGTGGTGCTGTGCTGGGTCCGACCGCCGCGGCACCGCCAAAGCCTGTGGTCAGACCACCCGCCAGATTAAAAGTTTCCTCCTGTCTGGTGGGCTGGTGTTTGGCGTTCCCACAGCGGTGCCTCAGAAAATAGGCACCACAGTGGGAACGCCAAAAACAGTTCATGCATGGCATGGACTGAAAAGTCAATGCCATGCAGGGACTGGGGTGCATGCACACAGGGAGGCACATGTTGTACCCCCTTGCATGCATCCCTATGTTGAGGTGGCACAGGGCATCCTGCAGGGCCCCCTTTGTTTCCTCTCCGCCACGGTTTTCATGGAGTGGGAACCTCCATGATACCGCCGGCGGAGAGGAAACTCGTAATATGCTTGGAGGGACCGCAGCAGTCCCACCAAGCAGATTGCGGCCTCATGACCACGGCAACACCGCCAGGGACCGGCGGTTCCCTGGCGGCTACGGTGGGGCAATGGCGGTCCGGTCGCCCTAATCGTAATAGGGCTGCTGCCGAGCCCCGATGAGTCTGGTGGTTCGCCAGACTCGTAATCGACCCCTAAATGTCGACAGGCGCTGGGCAAACTCTGGCATCATCTGAACATTGTTCATGACTTCTGAAGGCTCTAAAATGTGGGGATTCCTCTTTATTGCTATTTGATTTCAGCACAAAGTGGGTTCACACCCCGAGTCTTGCTTGTTCATGTGTCTTGAATGCAGGAGTCTGCCAAATATGATCACCCCACTTGCTATCAAGTCACATTTGAACCTCTGGCAAAGAAACAGCTACAAGAACTTACTCAGTATTTTTTGTTATTTGCCTCTTTTTTATTATTTTAGGTTGTTTATAAGCGTTCAATTATAAATTCACAAAGGTATTCTTGCACGTGAGTACATCTACATGTCTAAATTTACTCTTATACTTATGAGTCACTTTACTACTTTGGGCCATGCAGCATATACAAATGTAAAGTTAATCAAAAGTGTAGATTTACATGTCTCCACCCCCGTAACACGGGGTGGCTCATACATTTTTGAGTGTAAAGTTACTGCAACCAAAGAGAAGGACTATTAAGACTATTATTTACTTACATTAGAGTGGAAATAGTAAATCTAACCCCTTGAAAGTCCAACACTTTTACCACTATTGGTGAAGTTGGAGTGGCAGTAGTGAATCTTATTTTATATCTGGATTGAAAAGAATATATATATATATATATATATATTATTTAAGTGTTGGACTTTAAAGGGGTTAGATTTACTATTCCCACTCTAATGTAAGTAACAGTAGGAAAAGTATCGGATTTTGGAGGGTTATATATATATTTACATATATATATAGTGAGAGAGGAAGGATGTGGCATTACGGCCAGAGCTGCCAACTTAGGAAATGGGGAACCAGGTTTGAGTCTCAGAGTTGGCACAACATGCTGTGATTCCAAACAAATCACATAAACTCCCTGTGCCTAAAATAAAAATGAATGTGACCTAGTGTAACGTAACTGGTGCTCATGTAAAGTCCTTCAGTATCTTCCTTGGGTCACTGTGTAGTTATAGTTAGGCCAGACTTTCCATAGGAAGAGCATTTGTTTTTGTCTTTTTGCTAACTTTGGTGCTGTTTCACAACAAAGTTGCTTCTTCAGGGCTAAAACACGACAAATTGGTAAAGCGACTACTAATCAACCACTTGTAAATTTCTGCAACTTTATGATACAGGTATCTCGTAGTTATAAGTTTTAAAGAATATCTTTATAGATAAAAGATCAATTAGTTCAGCTGGGGGTCACATAACTAGTTAAAAGCGACGGTGTCGCAAAACACATGTTGGCTATGTCAACTCTATTATTGTGATTAGAGACTGTGAAATTAAGAATATTGATTTAATGAACAGAATTTCTTTGCCAATATGTTTGGCTGCCTATAATTTTGGCGGGGATATTTTGCTGCACAACCCTTGCTTTAGTGCAGTGACAGTCCGGACCTTGTCATGGGTCAGCCAATGAAAGGAGGACCTCTTTCCATTACTCTGTCAAAGAGTGGGATGGGGTCAGTGAGACTTATTGACCCCACCCCACTCTGTGACGAGTGTCACTGATGGACACTCAGTCTGGACACTTCAGGTCTAAAAGATTAAGCACTCAGGTCTGAGTCTATTGGTGGCACATCCCTTCATCATGAGGGAGAGGACCTTCCAGAGCTTTGCTAGGCTTAGGAGGTCATGCCCGCCAGGCTGTGAAATCTGAAGCTCTGCAAAGTTCATCTCAGGCAGGCAGGTGCCCGTGCATTTAGCACATGTGCACCGCCTGGTTGCCTGACCCGTACATGAAGAGTGTCTGTCAGGCTTACTTTTGTTCAGTCTGAGAGACACTCTTCCTGTGTTGGGAAAACCGAGGTGGGGTCAAGGCCTCTCCACCGAAACAATGATCCATGCCTGGTGAACCCTGCATCAGTCTAGAATCATGGTATCAGGCGCTATGATTAGTCAGCCATTTTGGTCAAGGCCTCCTCCTAAGTCAGTCTTGCTATTCTCCAGCCTTTCTCCCAACTTATCAGTCTGTCAGCCATAACGAGGGGAGTGGTGGGTTCATGTCTTCTCATTAGCTGAACGTGTGTGCAGAAAGTGTATGAGTGTATGGAATATTCCACTAATAAGGTTGTTAGGAGCTGGTTGACAGAGAGAGTCAAGTGCTGTTGCCAAGATAAACTCTGCGCCCAGCTTGGGTGGCAGGATCCCGAGACCCATCCCTTAAAGGAGGGATTCTATATTGCCAGGAATCCCTAGAAAGGCAGAACCAGTTCTGAGGGAAAGCAATGGCTGTATGGTCAGGAATTAGGCCTCATTGAGCCACTGTCAGACAGACTCCTTGAGACTCTTTGCATAATGCTACCATATCCTTAAGAGGCATCGTGAGACACAGAGGTCACAAACAAGTTGCTGGACTCCCCAATTCCTAGTGTAGGCAATAAATTGGAGATGAGCAGTGAGTGACCACTAAGGGCTAATTCTAGGGGAGTTTACGACATAGGATGGGACCACACATTGGCCTAAGGCAACAGGACTTTCCATGATGACTGGGACACTCAACCATTGTTACACATTTCATGTTTGCCATTAGGGAGTGCAAGTATAGCCAGCTGCATAGGTGGACTCCAGAGGTGGGCCTGAACCCACACATGTATTGAGGCTTAATTGTTTACCTCATGCTTATTGATCTGCCTTCAAAGAGTAGGTGTAGCACTGATCTGGGAGTAATTCTGTCATAATGGGTAGAGGTGGCTCTGCCAACGACATTTATTTTTTATAATATTTGTAGAGCGCAACCCTAGCCACAGATGCAGCAGAATGTGTTACATATAACCATATTAAATACATTATCACAACAAATAGGGAAACAGCCTTTAAAACGTGGCGCGAACCATGCTGTGTCTATACAACACAGTCCAAACCACAAGTGCGTCTTTCCAAAGCATTCCTTCACCACGAAAGTCATTACAATGACTTGCCTTATGGAAAGCGTTGTTGGACTTATGTTGAACTTTAAGTCCAACCCTCTCCCTACTGTTGCGCAGACTGGAGTTGGAATAGTAAATAGTACTATTCCAAAGTCCAGTGCTTTCCCTAAGGCAAGTCATTGTAACGACTTGCGTGGTAAAGGAATGCGTTGTAAAGACACATTCGTGGTTCAGATCATGTTATAAAGGCATGCATGATAAATGCATGCGTGGGTTGAACATACAACCCAGCAGATATCATAACAACATATATCAGTAGCAACACTATATACCGATCCATCTCGACTTAACTTAAGGGGGAGAACTATAGAAGGTATCATTTAAACAAGTGACCCGTGCAGGTAAGAGCGGTGTGGTGGTGGGGCCGGGTGGGGGAGTATTTCGACAGACGACGGCGATGGAAAATTAATGATTTTTTTACATTTTCCCTTGTGGTCGTCTGTCGAATCCCCCTCTCCCCAACCCGGCCCCACCGCTCCACTGCAGGTCAGTGCTATTGTAGACCTGTATATGTAGGAATGCCAGCCAAGGAAGGTATATAGTGGAGCCACTGCTGAGATGTGCAAGTTTTCAGAAAGACACAAGCTGGGGAGAGGGATGTATGTAATATGACCACAGGCGAATGCTGTTTACCTGAATTCTTCATGAAGACATCTAACTATTGCCGGGCCCTAAAGTGAGTTATATTCTGTATAAAGGAAATTCGTTCAAACCATATATAGCAAATATGCATTGAGATTGGCTTTATCATTTGCATGAACTTTTGCAAGTGTTGCTTCACATTTTTTTAGAGTGGAGACCCACATGCTAACAGCTTGTTCTTCACTGAAAGCCCTTGCATGTTTTACAACAGTTAGAAGCAAAGACATTGAGGACACATATGCAGAAGATCTGCGTGTTACCTGCAGCCCAATGATATGAAACCGCCTGGGGTCGTGCCCTCAGCCAGTGGGAGTACTGTTCCTACTGGAAGCATGGAATGGTATGGGCGTGGTCAGCTCACCACACCGGCTCAGCCCCTTTACACAAGTATGCATGTGTAGGACAGGTCAAGGGTGACTGAGGATGTAGGAGGAGGCAGTCATCAAACTAAAAAGAGAGCAGGCACTAAAACCTGCAATGAATTTTCAATTTTCAATTTGTTCAAGGAGGTATCGTTCTGATCAAACGGGAAAGAGACAAAACTCTCCTGCAATTATACAACCTGTAGATTCACTGGGCATAAGACTGCACTGGACACAAGATAGTGAAAATGAAACTTTTACCAAGCAACCTGATTTGGACATTAATGGAACAAGAGACAGAAACAAAAATATTTTGGGCTAAGGGTGAAAATGTGGCTGGACTCCCCCTGTTTAAAGTGAGTGCCCGGAACTAAGTTGAATAATTCCAATTTCACTAGAAAGCAGCAAAGATCTTGATCTGATTGAACCATTCTGAATGATTCTGAGTTAAGGGTGATGGATCTGAACTAGGAAGACATTTCGATCTGGAGGAAGGATAATGTCCTAAAAGGGTGTCATATATGGACACCAAGGTTAATGGGAAGACGATTCCAGAATCTATGTTCCAGTTTTGTTGACTGGATTAGTACAGGAGACCCCAAATTGTATTTTATTATGATAATAAACTTCATACACCTACCCATCTTGAATCTCCACCTGATTGTCAAATATGGCACACTACATTGCAAGATACATATAAAAACCACTGATAGGAGCTTCCTACTCAGGTTTGAGAACTACCATCCAAAATCACTCTGGAAGAACATACCATTTGGACAGTTGTTCCAAACTCTCTAGTTCCATTCAGCAATCAAAAACCCTGCTCAGATTATCTTTAGCCACTGGGCAAAGGTCATATTACGGACCTTAAAACTAGCCATGAAATTAGTACGGCCCTTCAGACACTATTATCATACACTCACTGATCAGTGCTTTCGGACCCCCTTGAAAGTGCCCAAGAGGATATAAGATGGTCCTCTACATAAAAATTACCTTACACAAAGGGAATGCACACCACACAGTTTTTCATTTCCGTTGACCAAAACACTGAAAACATGTCATCACACGAGGTCTCAGATTCCGCTTTGATGGTAACATTGGAATGATGTGGCGGGCTTCCCTAACAACTGAAAGAACTTCAAGCCATACTAACTGCAAACTAAAGGCACATAGCAATATCGTAACACATGGTACCTACTTTTAAAACACACTTTTAGTGTCGTCATCGTGAAGGGGATGCCTTCTACCATGTTGGAATAGGTTGCACTACATTAACTCCACTAGTACAGACATCCTGTGCACTCAAACTTGTTTCTGTAGTGTGGACCATGAGGAGGTCACATCCTTGTATCAGGGTGCAGGAAAATCTCTGGTGCTTGTACCTGGTGCATCTCCTTTTTCTCCTTCTCTGGGGGATGACACAAAAGTTCTTCAGCCCCTGGGCACTCCTTCAGTAGACTGATGATGTCATTTTGGCATGCTTTTGACATGCTGACATTATCAGTCTTCATCACAGAAGCTGTCAAAGCCATGCAGCTCCAGTACTGTTGGAACTAGTGGCACTTGGATGTGCAGTTCAGCCACCCCTGAGGCACAGGAGGTACCAATGAAAAGAAGAGACTCTTCCTTTTCCAAAAGTATGACTCCAATAGCCCTCTTGTTTGGTGATCACCACATGTGGGCGATATCCAAATAGAAACTCCACCATGGATAACAGAAATGAAGAAGTGGACCCCTAGAAAATGGCATGGCTGCTTTCACCCCCCCATCAACTATCAACTCCCTGTAGGCGGGCAGATTGGCTTTTCTTACAATGTGCCTACTCCAGAGAGATGAACATACCACTACATACCAGGGAAATTTAAAAAACAAAAACAAAATTAAGTCTGACCCTTCCTGGTATTGGGCCATATCCCACTCATCTCCTTTTGGAAACAACATCTTTGGGGATAAATTGGAGTGACCAATACCATTTGGAAGGTGCACGAGATGCCAGGGAAACATAAAATAAAATGGATGGAATGGGGGCTGGCCCTTCCTGACATTGGGCTGTGCCCCACCACCACCCCATACACATACACTCGCACACACCTCGTTGGAAAAAACTCCTTTTCAGCTCCCATGAGGGGGCATACATGTGGGTTTACCCCAAAATGCTTCTCAGTGGGGCTGAAAAGGACACCAAGGATATTTTTTTTGTAGAGCATAAACATAGAAACAGAGTGAGAAGCAAGGCTTTCCGACATAGGACAAGACTCTCTCTGGCTTCATCCGTTTTCCAGATCCCCTAGAGAACCAGATAAGGGTTTTTACCCCAATCTACTCCTATCAAGGGATGTGAAACGCCCCAGACATCTAAGTTAATTTTTTGTCAAACACAAAAACACCATAAAAGAGTGAGTGCCAAGACTTCCTGGCACAAGGCATGCCTCTCTTTGGCCTCTGCCCACCATGTGCATCTCAGCTAACCTGGGGGAACAGATCAGGTTTGTTACTACCATCTCTTCCTCTTTGAGATCTGGAATGCTCTATGAACACCTGGGTGCATAAAAATGGGAACAGAGCGTGGAACTTGGTCTCTTTGCACAAGGTGTGCCTCTTTCAGGCTTCAATTGCATTTTAGCTCCTCTGTGGTAGCATATCTGGCATGTTATACCCTGATTTGCCCCACTGGGTGTTCTTGAAATGCCCCCTGAATCACAGCATTCATTTTTGGTATACGAAAAGCGGAAACACTTAGGGCCTGATTGACAAAGGTAAACTGAGACGAAAATCAAACTTTACGACTTTCGGTACTCACAAAGGGCATTTATGAGTTGTAAAGTTAGACTTTTGTCTCAGTTTAACTTCAGTTTTTGCCTTAAGTTTAACTGAGACCAAAAGTCTAGCCTCAGTTAAACTTAAGACAAAAACTTAAGTTGAACTGAGACAAAAGTCTAACTTTACTACTCATAAATGCCCTTTCTTTATACCGAAAGTTGTAAAGTTAGACTTTCATCTCAGTTTACCTTTGTGCATCGGGCACTTAGTATTTGCGATTCATGGCACAAGATGTGCCACACTTTGTCCTCCACCCACCATCTGTACTGGATGTCTTTCTATATATTAGAAGCGGATAACATTTCTTCATTTCAGCTTCCCTTGTGAGGAGAAG
The DNA here is from genome assembly GCA_963921515.1 of Calotriton arnoldi. NCBI lineage: Eukaryota > Metazoa > Chordata > Amphibia > Caudata > Salamandridae > Calotriton > Calotriton arnoldi. The sequence continues at coordinate 745,164 of CAWUFW010004855.1, read as the reverse complement.
GAAGTGCCACCTCTGATATGCTGCCTAGGAGAGCTGACATCCACTAACTGCAAGGGTTTCTCTAACTCTGAAATTTAAAGCAGCATTATCTAATGTCTGGCACCCTGGTACCCCTCACAAAAAACTTGCTCCATGTGGACTTTGGATGCGTGATTTTTCATTGAAATGTGAAAAGTGGTCTTATCTACAGTTTTCCTCACAAAACTTATTAAAACCTTGTTAAGATGTAGGATGATACGTAGACAGGTCAAGTAGATAAAGGTTATGGATTTATTCTTCAGGTTACAGTTTCAGTTACAAGTTACAGGAAGATGGTAAGATCCACCAGGAGCAGCCTCCTTGCTGCCCAGCCCATCCACTCCAACTGATCCTTCTTCAAGCACAAACACTCTCAACATTACAATGACTTCACCATTGGCTGAGCAGCAAGGCAGAGGACAACAATGGGGAGGATGCATTAACCCAACAAGTAGATTACAACACATCTCCCCCCTTATAATGATTATAGAAAATCAAATGTATGCAAGAGGATAAAACACACATACAACATGTCCAATAAACTCATCAAAACTACATGCCTTTTCAAAATAGGAAAAACACAAAATTACAGTTCCAAACCTTAAAACAGTGAGTGCTCACTCACTTGACCTCACACTCCAAGCACAACTACACACAGGGCATCTCCACCCCTAAAACAGTGGTAATATCACACCACCTCGTCTCACACTAAGGCACAGTTACACAAAGGGCATTTTAACAACCCCTAAACAGTGGGTAATGCCCCACCTTCCCCGCACTAAAGGCATAACAACACACACACAGGGTGATATCACCCCTCAAAAAGTGGGTAACCTCCCCTCCTCGCCTCGCACTCAAAGTAAATACAGGGTACCACCCACCTTTAAACAGTGGGTATATCACACCACCTGGCCTCACACTCAAGGTACAACTTCATACAGGGTATCTCTCAACCCCCACACAGTGGTCATAACAAAACCCACTTCGCCTCACTCAGGGCACAACACACAGGGTGAATATCAGCCCTAAACAGTGGGCATCACAAAACCCACCTAGCCACACTCTCAGGGCACAACACACAGGGCATTCTTTAACCCCTAAACAGTGGGTAATACATAACAAAACCCACCTCACCTCATACTAAGGGTAACTACTAACAGGGTATCTCTCCAACCCTTAAACAGTGGGTAGAATCCCCACCTCGCCTCACATTAAAGGCACAACTACATAAAGGCACCACACACACAGTGTATCTATCACCCCTCAAATCCTCCTAACATGACAAGAGACCACATCCCCTCTCAGTACACTTCAAACCTCTGAGCAAATGTTACTCCCCCATTCTATACCAGGGATATAGGCTAAATAAATACAACAAATCACAAAAGATTATGAAAAATAAAACATAATGATCTTCCCTCCGGTGAGCGATTTCTCACCCGATACCTCAACACTCCAGGCACCAGCTCATGCACTACGATGGACATCGATTTCTTGTTAATCATGCTTGCAGTTGACCATACCAATGATTGCAGTACTTGTTTTACTCTCCTTCTTGCTCACTGGCACTCCGGTACGAATTCAGGTGCTTACTCAGGCGGCAATGTCCGTGTGCGTTCATTGTGCAAGCAATTACGTAAATGAGCCGCTTGTCACCCTTCGGCGTACGTTCAAGTTTTTTTTTTTTCCTTTCACCATTGCTGCAAATGATTCGCTGCGCGGCTCCAATCCCAGGAACCGCTAGCATAGTAGACTCTCCACTCTATGATTATTACGTCGGATTGAAACGCCGCATTCTAGTCATGTCCTGTGTTGCTGTGACGACCGATGGTACACGTCACAACTACGCTCCCTGCAACCGCTGGCGTTCTTGACTCTCCTCTCTATGGTAATGACGTCTGCTTGAGGCGGATAGTTGTCAGCATTATTTTCCCAGCTGACATCACACTTCCTGCCAACCTCGTGGCTGCCTCAAAGGAAACCTTCACGCTCCACCGCTCGAGCACCACACGTAAGACCTCACAATAGTCCAATGCTGCCGCAAAAACGATGCGTTAATGCCGGTTAAGAACACGAGCCAGTCACACAGTTATTGAATAATAATCTTTCAAACACCAGCTTGCGCTCTCACCATATCAGGGCTGAATCCTTCCAAAATAACACATCCACTGCAACGTATTGCCAATCTCTGCCTCAGTTGACTTTAACTTGAATTAATTCAGGTTGCCAATTAGTTGAACATTCCCAGCCCCGCACAGCGGCAGTAGACACAACCTCCAGCTATAAGCTGACTTGAATAGTAGATACAGATGGTTTTTCCACGGCGTAATGCTTCTCTCAGCTCACTGCTCCTGCTGCACACTTCACAATCCAATCGGAGGCACAACAATCCGCTTGGCAAACATTGTTCAATCCTCAGAAAGGTTTTAGAGGCATCCATTGAAGCTATCTTTCTTTCCAGTGTTTCTTATTTTTGTAAGAATAGGTAGTCTTCTGCTTCAACGTTAGCTTGTGAAGATGCCCTGGACTTAGGCTGTCAGTTGAAATAGACACTGGTGGGGCAACGAGGCACAACCCTCTTCACAGGCTTTAATATCTTTCTTGTTTCATCATTAACCTGCTTCCAATTTCTTAAATATCTTTATCTTGCTGTCATCTTCTTAAATTCCTCTTTGTTTATAGTGACACTTCAAATCTCTTCTGGTATTAAACTTCCCTTCACGCTTGGGTCTTCTCCGCTCGTCACCAGTGTTAAGATGTAGGATGATACGTAGACAGGTCATGTAGATAAAGGTTATGGATTTATTCTTCAGGTTACAGTTTCAGTTACAAGTTACAGGAAGATGGTAAGATCCATATTATGCCCCACCAGGAGCAGCCTCCTTGCTGCTGGGCCCATCCACTCCAACGGATCCTTCTTCAAGCACAAACACTCTCAACATTCCAATGACCTCACCATTGGCTGAGCAGCAAGGCAGAGAACAACAATGGGGAGGATACATTAACCCAACAAGTAGATTACAACAAACCTCTCACCCTACACTTCTTTGAAGAGATCCAGGAGAATCCAAGGAAGTGTGACCTGCCTACATTGCACACGCTCTCCTTACCCGGGTGACCGCCAACTCCATCCTCCATGATAACTCTGTGGAAATTATGTATTATGTAGCAATAGTTTGACATCTGGAGAACATACTGGATCCGACAAGTGGTGAAATTCACACAACTCACAGACACTGTATGGAATATTGGGATTACTTTTTCCCAAATCACCCTAGGCATGATTGAGTTTTTGACCCTTTACTTTTAGCTTAATAGGCCTGCCCAGGGCCATCACAAGCGCGGGGTGTGTTAGACAGGAATAATGCCCAGAGCTAGACCTATGACCTCCTGGCCAGAGACCTACTCTCTCCCCCAGCAGCTCCGCTGTTGTGCCGCTGCCGCAGACGAGGCCCTCTGTCTGTGTGTTGTGCCCGTTTTCTGTTTCTCTGTCCGTTTTCTTTTCTTTATTGTGCCTTGTTCTGTTATTTTCTCTCATTGTCTAGATCTTGTCCTTGTTGCCTGTTTCTTTACCTGTGCCCGTGTCCTCTGTGCCTGTTTTTCGCCACCCTTTTTTCAGCCCCTGCTGCCCCCGCAGCCCCTCCCCCCAGCCGTTTACCGCTCCCGCCTCCCAGCTGCACTTTCCTCCCCCTTCCCTATTTAATGGCAACTGCTGCTCGGGTGTCTGAGCAAGACCTCTGACCTCCTGGTCAGAGACCTGCTCTGTCCCCCATCAGCTCCGCTGTTGTGCCGCTCCTCCTGCCACTGCCCTGTGTAGGTAGGGTTCGAGGCCCTCTGCGTGTTGTGCCCGGTTTCTGTTTCTCTGTCCATTTCTTTTCTTTACTGGCCTTGTTCTATTATTTTCTCTCATTGTCTGGATCTTGTCCTTTTTGCCTGTTTTTTTACCTGTGCCCCTCTGTGCCTGTTTTTCGCTGCCCTTTTTTCCAGCCGCTGCTGCCCCCGTGGCCCCTCCCCCCTGCCGTTTCCTGCTCTCGCCTCCCAGCTGCACTTCCCTCCCCCTTCCCTATTTAATGGCGGCCACGCACAGCGGGTGTCCCGCTGGCACGCCGAAGGCGCGCCAAAGGCAAGCCCGTCTGCGACCCGACTGCGACCAGGGACCCTGGTTCTCCGGCCACCCATCGCTACGACTCAGCTGCCCTCCTCGCACTCAATTCCGGAAGGAACAACAACTGCCAGCACTCTACACTGAACACCACCCACAGCCAGTTTTCCTGCCGACACTGCCGTCAAACCTTCACCATCTTCTGCACCCCCGTGGCCGCCGCCCCCACGCTGGATGCCAGCACCCCGAAGCCCTGAGGTGCATCCTCCTCAACGTGCGCTCCCTGCACAGACATGCCATAGAGATCTGGGACCTCATTGACACCATCTCGCCAGACGTCGCCTTCTTCACGGAAACCTGGACAAACTCCACCTCCGCCCCCGACATCGCCACTGCCATACCTGACGGATACAAGATCTAGAGAAAGGACCGCCCCAACCGCCCATGAGGAGGGCTCACCATTGCACACAAGAGCTCCCTCAGACTCACCACCTCCAGCACGAGTGACAGCCCGCCCACCACGAACACCTCCATTTCCAGATCCAAACCAGCCCCAGAACCACCCTATGAGGCACCCTCGCCTACAGACCTCCCGGACCTCGAACCGCATTCACCACTACCATCGCCGACCTCATCGGACCCCACGCCATCACCTACCTGGACTACATACTCATCAGAGACCTCAACTTTCACCTCGACAACATCAACGACCCCAACTCCGCCACCCTACTGGACAACCTCGCCAACCTCGGACTGAAACAACTCATCACCACCCCCACCCACAAGGCAGGACACACCCTCGACCCCATCTTCGCAGGAGGAAACAACATCCACTTCAGCCACACCACATAACCCCCCTGGATGGAGCACCACTGCGTACACTTCCACGTCGACAAACCCACCGCCTCCAAACCAGCACCACGCCCACCGCGAAGGAACTGGAGTAAGGTCACGCGGAGCACCTCAACTACGCCCACAACCGCGATGCCCCCTCCACCTCGACCAATGCCAACCTCGCAGCCAAAGAAGTTCACAGCTGGATCACCAACTGCGCAGATGAGCTCGCACCCCTCCGCAACCCCGACAGACAATGCCCCAGAAAGGCCACCTGGTTCACTGCCAACCTCCAAGAATCCAGACGCACCTGCAGACGCCTCGAGAAGAATTGGAGAAACAGCAAATCCTCGGAAGACCGCACCACATACAAGAGCGCCATGACAGAATACCACCAACTCATCAGATACCAACTCATCAGATCCACCAAAAGGACCTTCATCCAGAACAAGATCCTCACCAACTCCAGCAACTCAAAGGAACTCTTCAGCATCTTCCAGGAATTCACCAAACCCCCCAGTAAACCCACAGACATCACCCCATCCCAAGACCTCTGCAACAAGCTCAGCTCCTACTTCCATCTGAAAATCAAGTCCCTCTACGACAGCTTCGACGAACAGACCCCTGACTCCGAAACCACTCTCTCCTCCAGCAACGCCAGCCAGCCCACCATACCCTCCTGGACCCCAGTCACCACCGAAGCAACCGAATCGACCATGAAAGGCATCCACTCAGGAGCCCCCATGGACCCCTGCCCGCCGCACATCTTCCACAGAGCCGCCTCTGCCATTGAACCTGAACTACGACGCACCATCAACACCAGCTTCGAAACCGGCACTTTCCCCGACGACTGGAAATGCGCAGAAGTCAAGATCCTACTAAAGAAGCCCTCGGCAGATCCTACGGACCTCAAAAACTACCGACCCATCTCCCTCCTCCCCTTCGCAGCCAAAGTCACTGAGAAGACCGTCAACATCCAACTAACAAAATTCACTGAAGAGAAGCCCATCCTCGACCCCTCCCAATCCGGATCCCGCAGCAACCACAGCACTGAGACCGCTCTACTCGCCGCTACAGACAACATCCGCACCCTCCTCGACCAGGGCCACACCGCAGCACTGATCCTACTCGACCTCTCTGCAGCCTTTGACACCATCTCCCACCGCACGCTCACCTCCAGACTCTATGACGCCGGCATACAGGGAACCGCACTCAAATGGCTCTGCTCCTTCCTTACCGGTAGAACCCAAAGAATCAGACTGCCGCCCTTCCTCCCGAACCCACAGATATCAACTGCGGAGTACCCCAAGGATCATCACTCAGTCCTACGCTTTTCAACATCTACATGTCCCCTCTTGCCGCCATCGTCAGACAGTACGGCCTCAGCATAGTATCCTACGCCGACGACACCCAGCTCATCCTCTCCCTCACCAAGGACCCCGTCACCACCAGACTCAGCTTCCAGGAAGGAATGAAAGACATTGCATCCTGGATGAGTAGCAGCTTCCTGAAGCTCAACTCGGAGAGGACTGAGGTCCTCGTCCTTGGACCCTCCCCCACTGCATGGGACAACACCTGGTGGCCCACCGCCCTCAGCAGCCCCCTCAACCCCACGCACCACACCCGGAACGTCACCATCGTACTCGACTCCTCCCTCTCCATGACCCCACAGATCAACGCCGTCGCCTCCACCTGTTTCAACACCCTCTGCATCCTTCGGAAAACCTTCAAATGGATCCCCACCGAATCAAAGAAGTCCATCACCCACGCGCTCATAACCAGCAGACTGGAGTACAGAAATGCCCTCTACGCCGGAATCAACAAGTCTCTGTTCAGCAAGCTCCAGGCCATACAGAACACCTCAGCCAGACTCATCCTCAACATGCCTCGACACGAACACATCACCCAAACTGATGAGCCCTCCACTGGCTCCCCGTCGAGAAGAGAGTAACCTTCAAGATACTCACCCACGCCCACAAATGCCTCCACAACACCGGACCCCAATATCTCAACGAAAGAATCTCCTTCCACTTACTCAGGAGAAACCTCCAATCTGCCGACCTCGCCAGAGCACCGCGCATCCGCAGAGCGAGAACTGGTGGAAGAACCTTCTCCTACATCGCGGCTAAGACCTGGAACAAGCTCCCGATCAACATCAGACGCGCCCCCTCTCTGCACATCTTCAGGAAGACCCTCAAGACCTGGCTCTTCGACTGACCGGAGCTGCTCCCCCCCGCACCTTGAGACCCTCACGGGTGAGTAGCGTGCTTCATAATTCCCTGATTGATTGAGAGCTTTGCATGGGCCGCTCTCCTTTAGCAACATTTATTTATAGATTTTCAATTGCAAACAATCTTGCAGTCTTGTCTCTGGAAAAGCTTAAGCAATCTACACAGAATTCATTACGGTGTCTAGTTTGTATACCTTTCTGGGCCCACCAATGAGTTTCTCACCCATTCCCCACAAAAACTACAAGCAGATAGAGAGCCCAAAAATAGCAAATATTGTGCACCACCTAAAAAATACCATAGTATTTATAAAGTGCTTTCTTTCAATTTAAAAAAAAGTTGCCATGTTTTGGCTATTTTCTCAGACCCTTCCTGAGTAACTCATACAAACTTGGGGCCTTATTTACAAGATTTTTTCGTAGGGCAGCACCTAAGGCCTTCCCGCTGCGCAGCCCTACGGCAAAAAAAGGGCAGGAATGCGCCATATCTAACTGATATGGAGAATTCTTGTCCTTTTCCCCAGCGCTGGTGCACCATGGGCTACCATACGCAATGCAGGCCCCTTTGTTCCATGGTGTAAGGGTGCCTGCGTTGCAGGGATGATTGATTTTGTGCAGAAAGGAAAACCTTCTTGCACAAAAACAATCACAAGAGGCTTTCTCCTCTTGCAGCACACATAAAAAAAGGAACAACGAGGAGAAATAGAGGTATCTCTTGTTGTTGCGCCTTCCCTACGCCTCCGCTGGGGAGGCTTAAGTTTTTGCCGCTGCCTCAAAGTTACGGTTCCTCGTAAATCTGCGCCTTGAGACCCTCACGGGTGAGTAGCGCGCTTACAATTCCCTGATTGATTGATTGATTGAGTGAGTGTCAAAAAGCCATGGGTGTTGCTGGGAACGCCCACAGGAACACTCATTGCACGCCCCTTCTATGCAGAAAACAGCGTTAAAGGGAACAATATTTACCAGGCCACATTAAGCCACCAAAGTGGCTTAGTGCTGACTGGTAAATATGGAGCAGGCCCCTGCATCACCGGAGCATCGTAAAAAGTGAGTCTCCTGTGGCGCAGCCTCATTGTAAATGAGGCCCTTGGTATCTTAACAACCCCCAACCTACAGGGGAAAAGGACACAATTAGACACTGTTGACATTTGCGGTAAAAAAAGTTATAAAGATTTAAGCAATGAAGGAAAGCCTTCCCCACTTCAGGGGTTAACCATTAAGGGGCTTATTTACAAAACCATTACGCTGCCAGAGCGTCACTTTTATTGACGCACCGGCAGCACAATGAGCTTCCCCATATTTACAAGGCCATGTTAAGTCACCCTGTGTGACTTTTCATGGCCTAGTAAATATGTTTCCCTTTCATGCATAAGTCTGCGTGAAAGGGGCGTCCCATGGGTGTTGCTGTGGGGGTTCCCACACAACATCCATGGAACTTGGCGCATTCCCAGATTTACAACATTTTGCAAACCTGGGAATGCGTCAGAATCCTACGCCTTCCCAGGGGAAACGTAAGGGGGCGCAACGAGGAGAAATACTTTTATTTTGCCTCGTTGTTTCTCTTTCTATGCGTAATGCATTCTGCAGCACACATAAAAAAGAGGAAAATGCCTTTAATGATTGTTTTTGTGCAGGAGGGTGTCCCTTCCTGCACAAATACAATCATCCCCTCAGTGCAGGCACCAGCGGCGGCCGGCATAAGTAAGCGCGTTGGGGCGGGGCAGGGCGCGGCGGAAGCCGACAGACGACGGAATAGGTATTATTTATTTATTTAATTATACCTATTCCGTTGTCTGTTGACTTCCCATCGCCGCGCTTACCTGTGCAGGCCGCCGCTGGCAGGCACCCTTGCAAAATGACACAAGGATGTCTGTGCTGGCGCAAGGCTGCTGTTGTGTGCCGGCACAGGGGAGAAGGACAGGAATGCACCATATCTTATATAAACGGTGCATTCCTGCCCTTTTATTTTTGCGCAGCAGGTAGGCTTGCCACGCTGCCCTGCGTCAAAATATTGTAAATAAGCCCCTAAATATTTTTTAGTTTTTTTGAAAGTCTGGAACTGTCTCCGGATTCATGAAGGTGTCTACCTATCATCATATGTGAAGAGAAAGCACCGGCTCACCCACGAGCCATCTGTAATGTGTGATGTGCAGGAAAGGAGATGGCTGCCGCCGCCTCGCGCGCCTCCATCTCGCTCCAAAGCCCGTCCCCAGCTCACATCTCTATTCCTTGCCCTTTCCCAGTGACTGATTATGTTATTTACAAGGCGAACACTTGTAAAAGCTTTAAAAAGGAACAAATAAGGATTTGAGGGGCTTTGCAGCTGAATTTATTTGCAGAGATTAGAGGATAATGTCCGGGCTGCCTGCAGGAGCTCGGGGGAGACATATGTCCTCGCTCTGGTCCGAGTGGCCAGCTTGGAGCGCTTCTCGCTGCGCCCGCTCCTTCCGATCCTTAAATGAAAAATAGATATTAGGCTGTTCAAAGCAGCATCACTTATTTCAGACGGCACACTTAGAGCGATAAGGACGCAGAAATATGCCAGAGAACATGGCATAAGATTAATATTCAAAAGCAGGCTCTCAGCGTGTAATCCGCGTGGGCTGCAGAAGGCAGAGCAAGAGGGGTGCCGGAGGGAACAACACTTGCTCCTTCTCTGATAAATATTCTTGTTATGGTGTATTACGTTCATTATTTGTAAAGCGCTTTAAGTCATCCTACGGTTGCTTCTAAGCGCTAAGAGTGGTACAGAAGGGCTGGAGAAGATGAACCAGAAGAGAAGAAAGGAGGGAACAACATGGGAGGAATGAGAAAGGAGTCTTGCAGATGAATAAGTGTTCCCCAAAACATCAGTATCTCAGAGGATGAGAAGATAGTGCATTGTGGGTAGTCTGCTAGTAGGCAGATGGGGAGGAAGGAGGACTAGATGATGGAGGTGCATGAACTCTAGAGACGTCTTGGGAAAGGAGCTGACGTGAAAGGAATCGTAGTATGATAGAGTTGAAAGTCATGGTGCACGTTCAAGAGATACTAGGCCAAGCCAGAGATTACTCAGTGCCAGCAGGAAACTGTCCCCCTCCACATTTTCTACCTTCACATCTTTCATAGGGCTTCTCGCCATGGATAGACATCTCTCTGGGCCTGCAGCCGAGGGAGAGTTAGGGCCTAGTCATATCCTCATATTCTTGAGCTTCTGGGAGGTCAGCAGCATCTTGGTTTCATGCCGTACACAACACAGGTTCTGAAATGTGATCCCCATATAACCGAATCTTGTGAGATCTGTGCAGGTTTCAATATTCAACAACGCACAGGCTAGGTTGTCTAGTTGGATGCTCCTGTGACACCTTGTGATCTTGGTATAATTAGGCTTAGAGCTCATCTTTGTGGCACATTTGTGATGTGCGGAAGAACAAAGTTGTTTTGGTCTAGGATTTAATGTGACCACTACCTGTGAGAGTGTTTAAACTGATCTATTGTTTCTTTATACTGTTCCGTGCAAGGCCCACAGTGTCAAGCACTGCTGGGGGAGAAGGTGTAGGTGAGAGATGGAGTGAAACATGTCCTTGGGAGATGGCTGTGTGAGGGATAGTAAGACAGCGGTGCCTGTAAGGATTATATGCATCTATTTATTTATATTCTTATAGAGCGCAACATATGCCCGAAGGCGTCTTGGCGCTAAGCATCTGCACAGAGGAAGATACCATAATTTAGAGAGGATAACAACTACATGGAACTTCGGAATAGACAAGTTTTGAGCTGTTTTTGAAAAATCAGCAAATTTGTTTGATTTGTCAAATGCTCAGGAAGCATGTTCCAAAGCTTGCAAGTTGAGTGGACAAAGCTTTTACCCCCCCATGAGGCAGTGTGAATTCTCTGAACCCTGACAGTTCTGGAGTTAGCGGAGCGCAGGCATCTACCAGGGACATACCATGAGAATTTGTTCTGAAAGTAATCTAGGCCAATACCATGGAGCACCTTATGTGCAGTACATAGTGCTTTAAACGCTACTCTCTTCGTTAAAGGGAGCCAATTTAGGGGCATATTAGCAATAGACGGCGATAAATATCGCAAAGCGCGCTTAGCGCTTTTTTATTTATTGCCGTCTATCGCTGGAATTTTTCGCCAGGTTAACGCGTAATTAACAACGCGTATCACCGAGGCGAAAAAAATTCCAGCGATAGAGGGGATATCGCCGTTTTCCATGAAACAACGCTGGTTTTCCAGCGATGTTCCATAGAAAACGGCGATATCCTTGATGATAGGGCCTGTGGTCTTAGCCACACAATCCACCCCCCATGTAAGCATAACATGAAATGATGCTGGTGCGATTTAAATGCTTCCCGGTCCTATTAATAACAATCACTTGGCTCCACATTCCTCTTTGGATGCTGAGAGCTTCTGTCGGCTTCCACTCACTGCAGCAGGCCTTTTCTTTGGGAGCCCTGTTACAGCATGATTTCTACCCTAGTCTGAAACTTCAAGCTGCACTTTGAGATTGTCTCTGTGTATGGGTTCAGCATCCCCATCTCTGTGCTTATTAAATTCCTCCTTGTGCATTATCACAGCAGTCACTACGTCCTCCTGCACCCTAACTCCCTGATTTCCCCAAACCCTTGTGCAGCCGTCACCAAGATTTCACTTGTGTGTTCCTGCTATTAGCCCTCCCTGAACTCCTTGTCCTTACACACACTTCGGGGCATATTATCAAGAACGGCGTTAAAATTATCGCCGCTTTAGCGGCAGGAAACTGCCGCTAAAGCGGCGATAATGGGCTTGATAATATGCCCTTGAGAATTCCAATAGAAGCCAGGTTCTGTGTGAACCTGGCTTCTATTGGAATTCTCAAGGGCATATTATCAAGACCATTATCGCCGCTTTAGCGGCAGTTTCCTGCCGCTAAAGCGGCGATAATTTTATCGCCGTTCTTGATAATATGCTCCTTCATGTTTATGCTCCTGACATTCAACAGATCCCCTTTGTGTATCTCTCCTCTTTGCCACTACCAAACTATTAAATATGTACCTCTGCTGTTGCCTGTGCCAAGCTCTTTTTCTGTTTCTCTGCTCCTTGCTCTTCAGCAAATTCTTCCTTTGTGTATGTGCTAATTGTCTTCACTAAGCTCTTCCTTCTGTGTCTTTGCTCCTTTTTATGTCTTGCCTGCAAGCAGGTGCGCATTCACTGTCGTGATGACCTATTACTTAAAAAAAACCTCTAAAAAGGGGCTTTTAGCCCACCCATTGCATACCACTGGTAGTATTCATCGTCACTGTAATTTTCTTGCTTCTCATTGGTCAGCGCATGCAGACTTCACTTCCTCTTCGTGTGTTTGTCCCTTCGATGGAGCACGGACCAAGTACTGATTAATGTCTTTATTGGTGTTCTTCCTTTGCTTGCGCTCATATGGAGGTACATTTTTGTTGCTTCTCCGTTGTATTTCTTCCTCCTTCAGTGCTTGTTGCCTCGTCACTCTCGTCCCCACCACCTTCTTTCTGCGTTGTTGCTGCCATCCTTCCGGCCTCTACCGCTCTATTGTATGATAAGAAATTGAATACAAGTCAAAGTAGGCAGCTATGGCCGTAGTGCCACATCCTCTCCCTTATTTTCCATACACCTTCTAAATAGAGAAACTTTATTTATAAACACAAGTTGACGAATCTTTCAGTAGCCATCAGATCAGCAGTTCTGTTGCCATCTGTGTATAGATGGTCTACACGACGTTGCTTTGTTCTTTGTTCCAGCCTTCCAGAAGCTCTGACGTGCCTCTCTCTTCAAAAAGACCAGACCACCTCTGCTTGAAAAATTATTAGTAGTGCGGAAAATCTCCATTTGGAACTGGGATAGCCAAACCTGATGCGATTTGAATCTCGGGCACGCAGGAACCTACGTCATGTTGGACACACCAGCTGGCGCTTAGTTTCTGGAGAAGAGTCTTTTATCCCCAAAGATTGCATATTAGGGAGAGAAGTTTTATACTGAAAGAAACACAGTAGGAGGAGGAATCGCCATCGTCCACAAGAACACCATCAGGGTCTCGACCAGCACCGACGACACTCTCAGCACCGCCGAACACATGCACTTCCAGATCCACACGGACCCCAACACCACCCTTAGAGGCACCCTTGTCTACAGACCCCCTGGGCCCCGACCCCAGTTCAGCGACTCCATCGCCGACTTCATCAGCACGCACGCCCTGACCTCTACCGACTACATCCTCCTCGGAGACCTGAACTTTCACCTGGAGAACAACAACGACAGCAACTCCACCACCCTGATCGACAGCCTCGCCAACCTCGGCCTGAGCCAGCTCGTCACAACACCGACCCACTCCGCCGGCCACACGCTTGACCCCATCTTCTCCTCAAGCTCCCACGTCTCCTTCAGCCACACCACGGAACTCCTCTGGACCGACCACCGCTGCATCCATTTCACCTTCCAGAAACCCACCACACACCACCGCACCCAACAGATCCCACGCCGCTGCTGGAGCAAAGTAACCGAAGACCAACTCCGGGCAACCCTCGCTCTCAGCCCTCCCTCCGACCCATCCAACACCGACGACGCTGCCTGCAACCTCAGACGATGGATGGACGACTGCGCCAACACCCTCACCCGCTGAAAAAGCTCACCTACAGCGACACCACCAAAAGAGCCAGCTGGTTCACCTCGGAACTCCTAGCTTCCAAGCGTACCTGCCGGAAACTAGAGAAGAAATGGCACAGCGATAAGACACCGGACAGCCACACAGCCCACAAAGACGCCATCCGTAACCACCACCACCTCATCAGGTCCGCCAAGAGAATCTCCTTCAAAGACCGCCTCGACAACAACGCACACAACAGCAAGGAGCTTTTCAACATCGTGAAGGAACTCTCCAATCCCAGCTCCAACACCAACGACATCCCGCCGTCGCAACCCCAGTGCGATTCCCTCGCCACCTTCTTTCACCGCAAGATCGCCGACATCCACGACAGCTTCAACACCCAGACAACCCCAACTAAGATCGATACACCACACCCGCCACACACCATCGACCACGACCCCCTGCCAGCCTGGGCCAGCGTGAACATCGAGGACACCATCAAGACCATGAGCACAATACACTCCGGCTCCCCGTCAGACCCTTTCCCGCACCACATCTTCAACAAAGCCAGCAGCTCCATCGCACCCCACCTGTGCAACATCATCAACCTCTCCTTCGAGACCGCGACCTTCCCAGAGAGCTGGAAACACGCAGAGATCAACGCCCTACTCAAAAAACCCAAGGCGGACCCGAGAGACCTCAAGAACTTCCGGCCCATCTCTCTGCTTCCGTTCCCAGCCAAGGTCATCGAGAAGATCGTCAACAAACAGCTAACCCGATACCTCGAAGAAAACAGCATCCTGGACCCATCCCAATCAGGGTTCCGCAGCAACCACAGCACTGAGACTGCCCTCATCGCCGCCACCAACGACATCAGGATCCTGCTGGACAATGGTGAGACCGCAGCCCTCATCCTGCTGGACCTCTCCGCCGCCTTCGACACTGTCTGCCACCGCACTCTACGCGCACGCCTCCCCGACGCAGGGATCCGAGACAAGGCCCTGGAATGGACCACCTCCTTCCTCGACGGCAGAACCCAGAGAGTCCGCCTCCCACCTTTCCGATCCGAAGCCTCCGAGATCATCTGCGGCGTACCCCAAGGATCGTCCCTCAGCCCAACACTGTTCAACATCTACATGGCCCCGCTCGCACGCATCGCCAGACAACACGACCTCAACATTATCTCCTACGCCGACGACACTCAACTGATCCTCTCCCTCACCAAGGACCCCCTCGCCGCCAAAGCCAAACTCCATGACTGAATGAAGGCCGTCGTCGATTGGATGAAGATCAGCCGACTAAAGTTGAACACGGACAAAACGGAGGTCCTCATCCTCGGCTCCAACCCCTCAGCCTGGGACGACTCCTGGTGGCCAACGACGCTGGGAGCAGCCCCAACACCCACCGACCACGCACGCAACCTGGGAGTCATCCTCGACTCAACGCTCTCCATGACCAAGCAAGTCAACGCAGTCTCCTCCTCCTGCTTCAACACACTCCGCATGCTTCGCAAGATCTACAGGTGGATCCCGACAGACACAAGAAGAACAGTCACCCAGGCCCTCGTCAGTAGCAGACTAGACTATGGGAACGCCCTCTACGCGGGAGCCCCGGCCAAGCTCATCAAGCGACTGCAACGCATACAAAACGCCTCCGCACGACTGATCCTCGACGTACCACGCCACAGCCACATCACCCCCACTTGAGGAACCTGCACTGGCTCCCCGTCGACAGGAGGATCACCTTCAAACTCCTCACCCACGCACACAAGGCACTCCACAAAACTGGCCCAGCCTACCTCAACAGACGACTCTTCTTCTACGTCCCCACCCGCCAGCTCCACTCCGCCGACCTCTCCCTCGCCACCGTCCCCCGCATTCGAAGAACAACCACCGGCGGCAGATCCTTCTCACACCTCGCCGCCAAGACCTGGAACACCCTTCCACTAAGCCTACGAAAGACCCAAGACCTGCTGACCTTCAGGAGGCTACTCAAGACCTGGCTGTTCGACCAGTAGCAGCATCCCCCCCCCTCCCCTCCCCCCAGCGCCTTGAGACCCTCGCGGGTAAGTAGTGCGCTCTACAAATTCTGTGATTGATTGATTGATTGATTGATTGATTGACTGACTAACAATAGGAGAGCAGGTGAACTGACTGCTGTAGCATTCCGTTCACAAAGACGTGAACTGGAGTAAAATATGAGTGCCGCCTGAGTACCTTAAATTTACACCAGCCATCTTCTAACATATCCACAAAGACGTCCACTGGTACACATTAAAGCTGATGCACTAACATCTTAGGGGCATATTAGCAAGACCGGCGATAAAATTATCGCCGTTTTAGCGGCAGGAAACTGCCGCTAAAACGGCGATAATGGGCTTGCTAATATGCGTTATAGAAATTCAATAGAAGCCCAGGTTAGATGTGCAGGACATCTAACCTGGGCTTCTATTGGAATTCTATAACGCATATTAGCAAGCCCATTATCGCCGTTTTAGCGGCAGTTTCCTGCCGCTAAACGGCGCTAATTTTATCGCCGGTCTTGCTAATATGCCCCTTAGTTTTATACCAGTTGCCTCTCATGATATTTACAACATCCACAGGACTAAAGTAAGGCATGCATAGTGAGCATCTTACAGATGTACACATGCCATTGCATACTGTATTGACAAAGATTTTCTGTGGAGCAGATAAAGGGAGGCATGTGCGCATGCTGGATTTACACCATCCCATGCTGACAAAGATTTTTTGGGAGCAAGTAAGATGTCAGTAAGCTACTCGGATGTACACCCACAATCACAATTCATTTAATTAATTTCATTTCTGGGCAGTGCCTTTCATGGCACTGTAGAGATGTAGACATCAGCTCGTTTTAGCTATGCTAACAAACAAGCATTGGCAATACCAATAGGTCTCCCTTATGTAAAAGCTATTGGCTTTGCCAATGTCTTTTAGCCATGTTGTAAAGCAGCAGTAAGGTTAAAAGAAGTTGATGTGACATGGCCGGTGCAGACAGCACCATATACATTTTTTTTTATGGCAGGTGTGGGTGGGCACACAGATAGCAAGATGTAGGGAGGGAAGGGACAAGATAGGCAATGGGAGGGTGAAGGGGTGAACGGGAAGGTAAAAAAAGCGTATGACATGGTCAGCACTGGCTACGTCATAGTGCTTTTTTTCTAACTTTACTTTTAGCCATGCTGCACAGCCACACTGCTGTACAACGAAGCTAAAAGACATTGGCAAAGCCAATAATTTTGCATGAATATATGACAGCACAACGAATGCCATCACAACACGTCATTACAGCGCGGTTGTAACAACGCAAGTGCTGTTACAATGCATTACATTACAATACAAACGTTCACCGTGCATATGCCTTTACAAAGCATGCCTTTACAACAAATTTCGTTGTAATAGCATGATTAGTAAAGGAATATGTGTGATTAAAGTTAAGTTTGAAAATATAAGTATTTTACAGGTTACTATAAACACTACATATATACATATATGTGTATGTATATATATATAGACATACACATTTCTTTAAAATCCCTCAAGCCCATACCCACCCTAAACCCTAAAATTACCCTTCCCTCCTGAAAACCCCTACCCATCCTAAAACCTAAAATTTCCCTTGCCACCCCAAAACCCCTATTCACCCTAAACCTTAAAATTACCCTTGCCTCCCCAAAACCCTTACCCACCCTAAAACCTAAAATTATCCTTGCTACTCCAAAACCCCTACCCACCCTAAACCCAAAAATTACCCTTGCCACCCCAAAACCCCTACTCACCCTAAAATCTAAAATTACCCTTGCCACCCAAAAAACCCTACCCACCCTGAACCCTAAATTTACCCTTGCCACCCCAAAACCCCTACCCACCCTGAACCCTAAAATTACCTTGCCACTCCAAAACCCATACCCACCCTGAACCGTGAAATTACCCTTGCCACCCCAAACCCACTCTGAACCCTAAAATTTCCCTTGACACCCCAAAACCCATACCCACCCTGAACCCTAAAATTAACCTTGCCACCCCAAAACCCATACCCACCCTGAACCCTAAAATTACCCTTGCCACCCCAAAACCCATACCCACCCTGAACCATATATACTTCCTTTATACTTACATGTAAAACACATACACCTTTACCATTTGTGCCTTTACAACGAAATTCGCTGTAAAGGCATGCGTGCTAAAGGCATATGCGTTGTAATGGCATGCGTTGTGATGTCAATGCGTTGTAATGGCACTTGCGTTGTAATGGCATGCAATCTAATAGCATGCGTTGTGATGGATTCGTTGTAATGAATGTTTCCCATTTTGCATAGGTGAAGCTTATTGACTTTTTCAGTACTTGTTTCCCCAAGCTCTTCCCTCTGACTCTCAGCTGTATTTTCTGACAAAGCTGTTCCTTTTGTATGTATTGCATGTTCTTACCAGGTAGGTCGCTCCCCCGCCACACAGCTCCGCCTGTGGTGTCCTGCCCGCTGCTGGTAAGCTCGCCCTCTGCTTGTGGCCTCGGTGCCCGTTTTTCGTCTGTTTTCCCTCGCTGCCCCCACTGTATTTTGTCCATTTTTTTTCCTTCTGTACCCTCGCTGCCCCCATTGCTGTGTGCCCGTTTTCTCTTCTGTTCCCCTCGCTGCCCCCACTGTATTTTGTCCATTTTTTCCTTCTGTACCCTCGCTGCCCTCATTGCTGTGTGCCCGTTTTCTCTTCTGTTCCCCACGCTGCCCCCACTGTATTTTGTCAATTTTTCTCCTTCTGTACCCTCGCTGCCCCCATTGCTGTGTGCCCGTTTTCTCTTCTGTTCCCCTCGCTGCCCCCACTGTATTTTGTCCATTTTTTCCTTCTGTACCCTCGCTGCCCCCATTGCTGTGTGCCCGTTTTCTCTTCTGTTCCCCTCGCTGCCCCCACTGTATTTTGTCCATTTTTTTCCTTCTGTACCCTTGCTGCCCCCATTGCTGTGTGCCCGTTTTCTCTTCTGTCTCCCTCGCTGCCCCCATTTCCCTGTGTCCTTCTTGCCTTCTGTACCCCTCGCTGCCTCTCTCCAATCCCGCCGCTGCGTCCCTGCGGCCCCGCCCCCTGACTGCCATTCGCTGCCCCTGCCTCCCAGCTGCTCCTCCCTCCCACCTCCCCATATATGGTGGCCGCTGCGCGCCGCGCGCGCTGGCGCGCCTAAGGCAAGCCCGTCTGCGCCCGTCCGTGCCTGGACCGCGCCCAGCGCCAGAACCCCTGGGCCGTGCGCCCCCGGCACCAGCCTCGAGGACCGACACCGATACGATGCCACCACACTCCACGCCCTCAACCCCGGACGGACGCAAAACTGCTTCAAGGCCGCCCCGAAACGCACCCATGGTCCCTTCACCTGCCGGAACTGCAGCTACACCAGCCTCAGAGCCACCGAGGCACCCGCCAAGAAGGACCGCAACCACCTCCGATGCATCCTACTGAACACCCGCTCCGCACGCAAACACGCCGTCGAGCTCTGGGACCTGCTCGACACATCATCACCAGACGTCGCCTTCCTGACAGAGACCTGGATGAACGACTCCTCCGCCCCCGACATCGCCATAGCCATCCCAGACGGCTATAAGATCACCCGCAGAGACCGCGTCAACGCAGTAGGAGGAGGAATCGCCATCGTCCACAAGAACACCATCAGGGTCTCGACCAGCACCGACAACACTCTCAGCACCGCCGAACACATGCACTTCCAGATCCACACGGACCCCAACACCACCCTCAGAGGCACCCTCGTCTACAGACCCCCTGGGCACCGACCCCAGTTCAGCGACTCCATCGCCGACTTCATCAGCACGCACGCCCTGACCTCTACCGACTACATCCTCCTCGGAGACCTGAATTTTCACCTGGAGAACAAGAACGACAGCAACTCCACCACCCTGATCGACAACCTCGCCAACCTCGGTCTGAGCCAGCTCGTCACAACACCGACCCATTCCGCCAGCCACACGCTCGACCCCATCTTCTCCTCCAGCTCCCACGTCTCCTTCAGCCACACCACGGAACTCCTCTGGACCGACCACCGCTGCATCCATTTCACCTTCCAGAAACCCACCACACACCACCGCACCCAACAGATCCCACGCCGCTGCTGGAGCAAAGTCACCGAAGACCAACTACGGGCAACCCTCGCTCTCAGCCCTCCCTCCGACCCATCCAACACCGACGACGCTGCCTGCAACCTCAGAAGATGGATGGACGACTGTGCCAACACCCTCGCCCCGCTGAAAAAACCCACCTACGCTGACACCACCAAAAGAGCCAGCTGGTTCACCTCAGAACTCCTAGCTTCCAAGCGTACCTGCCGAAAACTAGAGAAGAAATGGCACAGTGATAAGACACCGGACAGCCACGCAGCCCACAAAGACGCCATCCGTAACCACCACCACCTCATCAAGTCCGCCAAGAGAATCTCCTTCAAAGACCGCCTCGACAACAATGCACACAACAGCAAGGAGCTTTTCAACATCGTGAAGGAACTCTCCAACCCCAGCTCCAACACCAACGACATCCCACCGTCGCAACCCTTGTGCGATTCCCTCGCCACCTTCTTCCACCGCAAGATCGCCGACATCCACGACAGCTTCAACACCCAGACAGCCCCAACTAAGATCGATGCACCAGACCCGCCGCACACCATCGACCACGATCCCCTGCCAGCCTGGGCCAGCGTGAACATCGAGGACACCATCAAGACCATGAGCACAATACACTCCGGCTCCCCGTCAGACCCTTTCCCGCACCACATCTTCAACAAAGCCAGCAGCTCCATCGCACCCCACCTGTGCAACATCATCAATCTCTCCTTCGAGACCGCGACCTTCCCAGAGAGCTGGAAACACACAGAGATCAACGCCCTACTCAAAAACCCAAGGCGGACCCGAGAGACCTCAAGAATTCCGGCCCATCTCCCTGCTTCCGTTCCCAGCCAAGGTCATCGAGAAGATCGTCAACAAGCAG
This sequence comes from Calotriton arnoldi, assembly GCA_963921515.1. Lineage (NCBI taxonomy): Eukaryota > Metazoa > Chordata > Amphibia > Caudata > Salamandridae > Calotriton > Calotriton arnoldi. The sequence goes on along the minus strand of CAWUFW010004855.1, from coordinate 724,411 downwards.
CTAACCCGATACCTCGAAGAAAACAGCATCCTGGACCCATCCCAATCGGGGTTCCGCAGCAACCACAGCACTGAGACTGCCCTCATCGCCGCCACCGACGACATCAGGATCCTGCTGGACAACGGTGAGACCGCAGCCCTCATCCTGCTGGACCTCTCCGCCGCCTTCGACACTGTCTGCCACCGCACTCTACGCGCACGCCTCCACGACGCAGGGATCCGAGACAAGGCCCTGGAATGGGCCACCTCCTTCCTCGCCGGCAGAACCCAGAGAGTCCGCCTCCCACCATTCCGATCCGAAGCCTCCGAGATCATCTGCGGCGTACCCCAGGGATCGTCCCTCAGCCCAACACTGTTCAACATCTACATGGCCCGCTCGCACGCATCGCCAGACAGCACGACCTCAACATAATCTCCTACGCCGACGACACCCAACTGATCCTCTCCCTCACCAAGGACCCCCTCGCCGCCAAATCCAACCTCCATGAAGGGATGAAGGCCGTCGCCGATTGGATGAAGATCAGCCGACTAAAACTGAACACGGAGAAGACAGAGGTCCTCATCCTCGGCTCCAACCCCAAGCAAGTCAACGCAGTCTCATCCTCCTGCTTCAACACCCTCCGCATGCTTCGCAAGATCTACAGGTGGATCCCGACAGACACGAGAAGAACAGTCACCCAGGCCCTCGTCAGCAGCAGACTCGACTATGGGAACGCCCTCTACGCGGGAGCCCCGGCCAAGCTCATCAAGCGACTGCAACGCATACAAAACGCCTCCGCACGCCTGATCCTCGATGTACCACGCCACAGCCACATCACCCCCACCTGAGAAACCTGCACTGGCTCCCCGTCGACAGGAGAATCTCCTTCAAACTCCTCATCTACGCACACAAGGCACTCCACAAGACTGGCCCAGCCTACCTCAACAGACGACTCCTCTTCTACGTCCCCAACCGCCAACTCCGCTCCGCCGACCTCTCCCTCGCCACCTTCCCTCGCATTCGAAGAACCACCACCGGCGGCAGATACTTCTCCCACCTCGCCGCCAAGACCTGGAACACCCTTCCACTAAGCCTACGACAGACCCAAGATCTGCTGACCTTCAGGAGGCTACTCAAGATCTGGTTGTTCGACCAGTAGCAACACCCCCACCCTTTTTTTTTTCTCCCCCAGCGCCTTGAGACCCTCGCGGGTAAGTAGTGCGCTTTACAAATTCTGTGATTGATTGATTGATTACCAAAATTTGCCTTTGTCTCTGAACTCCTTGCCCTCATCAAGGTCTCTCTACCATGTCAATGCTCCCTTTCCTTCCTAGGCTTTTCCTTTTGTGTCTCTACTGCTTACACTCACCTAGCTGTTCTGTATGTCAAGGGGCATTTTGCCTTCATCATACTCTGGCTTCTGTGTCTTTATTAATGTTCCAAATAAGCTTTTAACAATAATACCTGTTTTATTGAAAGCTTAATCTCTCAGATTATGACATTTCTCCATACCATTTTTGCCTTGTCCCACTATGCTTTTCCTGCCATCTCAAAATTCTTCCTCCTTTGTCGCTACATACCTTCACCATGTTTGTGATATAAGAGTGATAGACAAGGACAAGCTAACCTTATGTAGATCCCTTCACCAACTCCCAGTCACAATTGAGCCAGAGAATGAAGCTCCACTATTCAGCCAGCCAAGTATGTACCCTCTTCTTCAAACATAAACAAAAAATGGGTCACAAATACTTAAATGTGATAGACAATGGATTGTGCACCCACTACATCTGCACTTTGAAATGATGTGCAGGACATCTAACCTGGGCTTCTATTGGAATTCTATAACGCATATTAGCAAGCCCATTATCGCCGTTTTAGCGGCAGTTTCCTGCCGCTAAACGGCGCTAATTTATCGCCGGTCTTGCTAATATGCCCCTTAGTTTTATACCAGTTGCCTCTCATGATATTTACAACATCCACAGGACTAAAGTAAGGCATGCATAGTGAGCATCTTACAGATGTACACATGCCATTGCATACTGTATTGACAAAGATTTTCTGTGGAGCAGATAAAGGGAGGCATGTGCGCATGCTGGATTTACACCATCCCATGCTGACAAAGATTTTTTTGGGAGCAAGTAAGATGTCAGTAAGCTACTCGGATGTACACCCACAATCACAATTCATTTAATTAATTTCATTTCTGGGCAGTGCCTTTCATGGCACTGTAGAGATGTAGACATCAGCTCGTTTTAGCTATGCTAACAAACAAGCATTGGCAATACCAATAGGTCTCCCTTATGTAAAAGCTATTGGCTTTGCCAATGTCTTTTAGCCATGTTGTAAAGCAGCAGTAAGGTTAAAAGAAGTTGATGTGACATGGCCGGTGCAGACAGCACCATATACATTTTTTATGGCAGGTGTGGGTGGGCACACAGATAGCAAGATGTAGGGAGGGAAGGGACAAGATAGGCAATGGGAGGGTGAAGGGGTGAACGGGAAGGTAAAAAAGCGTATGACATGGTCAGCACTGGCTACGTCATAGTGCTTTTTTCTAACTTTACTTTTAGCCATGCTGCACAGCCACACTGCTGTACAACGAAGCTAAAAGACATTGGCAAAGCCAATAATTTTGCATGAATATATGACAGCACAACGAATGCCATCACAACACGTCATTACAGCGCGGTTGTAACAACGCAAGTGCTGTTACAATGCATTACATTACAATACAAACGTTCACCGTGCATATGCCTTTACAAAGCATGCCTTTACAACAAATTTCGTTGTAATAGCATGATTAGTAAAGGAATATGTGTGATTAAAGTTAAGTTTGAAAATATAAGTATTTTACAGGTTACTATAAACACTACATATATACATATATGTGTATGTATATATATATAGACATACACATTTCTTTAAAATCCCTCAAGCCCATACCCACCCTAAACCCTAAAATTACCCTTCCCTCCTGAAAACCCCTACCCATCCTAAAACCTAAAATTTCCCTTGCCACCCCAAAACCCCTATTCACCCTAAACCTTAAAATTACCCTTGCCTCCCCAAAACCCTTACCCACCCTAAAACCTAAAATTATCCTTGCTACTCCAAAACCCCTACCCACCCTAAACCCAAAAATTACCCTTGCCACCCCAAAACCCCTACTCACCCTAAAATCTAAAATTACCCTTGCCACCCAAAAAACCCTACCCACCCTGAACCCTAAATTTACCCTTGCCACCCCAAAACCCCTACCCACCCTGAACCCTAAAATTACCTTGCCACTCCAAAACCCATACCCACCCTGAACCGTGAAATTACCCTTGCCACCCCAAACCCACTCTGAACCCTAAAATTTCCCTTGACACCCCAAAACCCATACCCACCCTGAACCCTAAAATTAACCTTGCCACCCCAAAACCCATACCCACCCTGAACCCTAAAATTACCCTTGCCACCCCAAAACCCATACCCACCCTGAACCATATATACTTCCTTTATACTTACATGTAAAACACATACACCTTTACCATTTGTGCCTTTACAACGAAATTCGCTGTAAAGGCATGCGTGCTAAAGGCATATGCGTTGTAATGGCATGCGTTGTGATGTCAATGCGTTGTAATGGCACTTGCGTTGTAATGGCATGCAATCTAATAGCATGCGTTGTGATGGATTCGTTGTAATGAATGTTTCCCATTTTGCATAGGTGAAGCTTATTGACTTTTTCAGTACTTGTTTCCCCAAGCTCTTCCCTCTGACTCTCAGCTGTATTTTCTGACAAAGCTGTTCCTTTTGTATGTATTGCATGTTCTTACCAGGTAGGTCGCTCCCCCGCCACACAGCTCCGCCTGTGGTGTCCTGCCCGCTGCTGGTAAGCTCGCCCTCTGCTTGTGGCCTCGGTGCCCGTTTTTCGTCTGTTTTCCCTCGCTGCCCCCACTGTATTTTGTCCATTTTTTTTCCTTCTGTACCCTCGCTGCCCCCATTGCTGTGTGCCCGTTTTCTCTTCTGTTCCCCTCGCTGCCCCCACTGTATTTTGTCCATTTTTTCCTTCTGTACCCTCGCTGCCCTCATTGCTGTGTGCCCGTTTTCTCTTCTGTTCCCCACGCTGCCCCCACTGTATTTTGTCAATTTTTCTCCTTCTGTACCCTCGCTGCCCCCATTGCTGTGTGCCCGTTTTCTCTTCTGTTCCCCTCGCTGCCCCCACTGTATTTTGTCCATTTTTTCCTTCTGTACCCTCGCTGCCCCCATTGCTGTGTGCCCGTTTTCTCTTCTGTTCCCCTCGCTGCCCCCACTGTATTTTGTCCATTTTTTTCCTTCTGTACCCTTGCTGCCCCCATTGCTGTGTGCCCGTTTTCTCTTCTGTCTCCCTCGCTGCCCCCATTTCCCTGTGTCCTTCTTGCCTTCTGTACCCCTCGCTGCCTCTCTCCAATCCCGCCGCTGCGTCCCTGCGGCCCCGCCCCCTGACTGCCATTCGCTGCCCCTGCCTCCCAGCTGCTCCTCCCTCCCACCTCCCCATATATGGTGGCCGCTGCGCGGCCGCGCCGCTGGCGCGCCAAAGGCGCGCCTAAGGCAAGCCGTCTGCGCCCGTCCGTGCCTGGACCGCGCCCAGCGCCAGAACCCCTGGGCCGTGCGCCCCCGGCACCAGCCTCGAGGACCGACACCGATACGATGCCACCACACTCCACGCCCTCAACCCCGGACGGACGCAAAACTGCTTCAAGGCCGCCCCGAAACGCACCCATGGTCCCTTCACCTGCCGGAACTGCAGCTACACCAGCCTCAGAGCCACCGAGGCACCCGCCAAGAAGGACCGCAACCACCTCCGATGCATCCTACTGAACACCCGCTCCGCACGCAAACACGCCGTCGAGCTCTGGGACCTGCTCGACACATCATCACCAGACGTCGCCTTCCTGACAGAGACCTGGATGAACGACTCCTCCGCCCCCGACATCGCCATAGCCATCCCAGACGGCTATAAGATCACCCGCAGAGACCGCGTCCAACGCAGTAGGAGGAGGAATCGCCATCGTCCACAAGAACACCATCAGGGTCTCGACCAGCACCGACAACACTCTCAGCACCGCCGAACACATGCACTTCCAGATCCACACGGACCCCAACACCACCCTCAGAGGCACCCTCGTCTACAGACCCCCTGGGCACCGACCCCAGTTCAGCGACTCCATCGCCGACTTCATCAGCACGCACGCCCTGACCTCTACCGACTACATCCTCCTCGGAGACCTGAATTTTCACCTGGAGAACAAGAACGACAGCAACTCCACCACCCTGATCGACCACCTCGCCAACCTCGGTCTGAGCCAGCTCGTCACAACACCGACCCATTCCGCCGGCCACACGCTCGACCCCATCTTCTCCTCCAGCTCCCACGTCTCCTTCAGCCACACCACGGAACTCCTCTGGACCGACCACCGCTGCATCCATTTCACCTTCCAGAAACCCACCACACACCACCGCACCCAACAGATCCCACGCCGCTGCTGGAGCAAAGTCACCGAAGACCAACTACGGGCAACCCTCGCTCTCAGCCCTCCCTCCGACCCATCCAACACCGACGACGCTGCCTGCAACCTCAGAAGATGGATGGACGACTGTGCCAACACCCTCGCCCCGCTGAAAAAACCCACCTACGCTGACACCACCAAAAGAGCCAGCTGGTTCACCTCGGAACTCCTAGCTTCCAAGCGTACCTGCCGAAAACTAGAGAAGAAATGGCACAGTGATAAGACACCGGACAGCCACGCAGCCCACAAAGACGCCATCCGTAACCACCACCACCTCATCAAGTCCGCCAAGAGAATCTCCTTCAAAGACCGCCTCGACAACAATGCACACAACAGCAAGGAGCTTTTCAACATCGTGAAGGAACTCTCCAACCCCAGCTCCAACACCAACGACATCCCACCGTCGCAACCCTTGTGCGATTCCCTCGCCACCTTCTTCCACCGCAAGATCGCCGACATCCACGTCAGCTTCAACACCCAGACAGCCCCAACTAAGATCGATGCACCAGACCCGCCGCACACCATCGACCACGATCCCCTGCCAGCCTGGGCCAGCGTGAACATCGAGGACACCATCAAGACCATGAGCACAATACACTCCGGCTCCCCGTCAGACCCTTTCCCGCACCACATCTTCAACAAAGCCAGCAGCTCCATCGCACCCCACCTGTGCAACATCATCAATCTCTCCTTCGAGACCGCGACCTTCCCAGAGAGCTGGAAACACGCAGAGATCAACGCCCTACTCAAAAAACCCAAGGCGGACCCGAGAGACCTCAAGAATTCCGGCCCATCTCCCTGCTTCCGTTCCCAGCCAAGGTCATCGAGAAGATCGTCAACAAGCAGCTAACCCGATACCTCGAAGAAAACAGCATCCTGGACCCATCCCAATCGGGGTTCCGCAGCAACCACAGCACTGAGACTGCCCTCATCGCCGCCACCGACGACATCAGGATCCTGCTGGACAACGGTGAGACCGCAGCCCTCATCCTGCTGGACCTCTCCGCCGCCTTCGACACTGTCTGCCACCGCACTCTACGCACACGCCTCCACGACGCAGGGATCCGAGACAAGGCCCTGGAATGGGCCACCTCCTTCCTCGCCGGCAGAACCCAGAGAGTCCGCCTCCCACCATTCCGATCCGAAGCCTCCGAGATCATCTGCGGCGTACCCCAGGGATCGTCCCTCAGCCCAACACTGTTCAACATCTACATGGCCCCGCTCGCACGCATCGCCAGACAGCACGACCTCAACATAATCTCCTACGCCGACGACACCCAACTGATCCTCTCCCTCACCAAGGACCCCCTCGCCGCCAAATCCAACCTCCATGAAGGGATGAAGGCCATCGCCGATTGGATGAAGATCAGCCGACTAAAACTGAACACGGAGAAGACAGAGGTCCTCATCCTCGGCTCCAACCCCAAGCAAGTCAACGCAGTCTCATCCTCCTGCTTCAACACCCTCCGCATGCTTCGCAAGATCTACAGGTGGATCCCGACAGACACGAGAAGAACAGTCACCCAGGCCCTCGTCAGCAGCAGACTCGACTATGGGAACGCCCTCTACGCGGGAGCCCCGGCCAAGCTCATCAAGCGACTGCAACGCATACAAAACGCCTCCGCACGCCTGATCCTCGATGTACCACGCCACAGCCACATCACCCCCACCTGAGAAACCTGCACTGGCTCCCCGTCGACAGGAGAATCTCCTTCAAACTCCTCATCTACGCACACAAGGCACTCCACAAGACTGGCCCAGCCTACCTCAACAGACGACTCCTCTTCTACGTCCCCAACCGCCAACTCCGCTCCGCCGACCTCTCCCTCGCCACCTTCCCTCGCATTCGAAGAACCACCACCGGCGGCAGATACTTCTCCCACCTCGCCGCCAAGACCTGGAACACCCTTCCACTAAGCCTACGACAGACCCAAGATCTGCTGACCTTCAGGAGGCTACTCAAGATCTGGTTGTTCGACCAGTAGCAGCACCCCCACCCTTTTTTTTTCTCCCCCAGCGCCTTGAGACCCTCGCGGGTAAGTAGTGCGCTTTACAAATTCTGTGATTGATTGATTGATTACCAAAATTTGCCTTTGTCTCTGAACTCCTTGCCCTCATCAAGGTCTCTCTACCATGTCAATGCTCCCTTTCCTTCCTAGGCTTTTCCTTTTGTGTCTCTACTGCTTACACTCACCTAGCTGTTCTGTATGTCAAGGGGCATTTTGCCTTCATCATACTCTGGCTTCTGTGTCTTTATTAATGTTCCAAATAAGCTTTTAACAATAATACCTGTTTTATTGAAAGCTTAATCTCTCAGATTATGACATTTCTCCATACCATTTTTGCCTTGTCCCACTATGCTTTTCCTGCCATCTCAAAATTCTTCCTCCTTTGTCGCTACATACCTTCACCATGTTTGTGAAATAAGAGTGATAGACAAGGACAAGCTAACCTTATGTAGATCCCTTCACCAACTCCCAGTCACAATTGAGCCAGAGAATGAAGCTCCACTATTCAGCCAGCCAAGTATGTACCCTCTTCTTCAAACATAAACAAAAAATGGGTCACAAATACTTAAATGTGATAGACAATGGATTGTGCACCCACCACATCTGCACTTTGAAATGTGAGCTTCTGTAAAAAAGAAATCATAATTTTTTTGAGTCATGATCTCTCTGCACCCAGTACACCCCTGGGTGTCATGCACATCCCTTAGGCGCACACTTTGTGATCTCGTTTCCACCTTCATCCTACAACCTTCACTCTGCCTGTTTTTATCGGTCAATGCAACATAATTTCTTCCAAGACTCCTTCAGTGCTCGCGAGGGTATAAGCTATTATTCCCTAATCCCATCCAATGGTACTGGGATCCATGGTCAGTGTGTTACAGAAGTAAACATAAAACCTATGCAATACCAAAGCCTCTAATATATTCCACTTGATATTGTCAAATTCTATTTGGCAATCGCCATCCCACTAAAATTCACACTACTTCTTTAGAAATTCTTCATACATTGAGCCTTGTCTGCAAATTTGAGCATAGACTTTGAATAATATTCTTCTAATATTAGACAAGAGCGTAACTGGTCCTTGTCACACAGAGTAAATCTGCACGTAAAGGTATCAAATAATTGTATGTTTAGTTCAATTCCTTCTCCAGAGATATTGTACCAAAAGTAATATACACTCACTCCATGACTTGTAATCTATTTTGCAGTAAAATACCCCACCACCTCTATTAGTGTGCCACCCGGCTTCATGTTTGGGGCAACACAGTTAGCCCTTTTCCTTCTATTCATGCATTTAATCTCTTCATAAATGTTTGTGATCATATAACCTAAATATATTAATGCCATTGTTCTTAACTAAGAACTTGGGATCTTTAATATTTTGGTCTCTAGATAGCAATACATTGCATTGCTTATTGATGCAGTGTAGCTCCCAATATTTTTAAAAGATTGCTTTAAAAATACAATAGCCCATCATCACTTAAAGGTTTGTGGGATCTAATTGTCTATGATGTCATTGGAAGCTGTGTTAGAAATTTGAGCTCATTTGCCTGTCTTAGTTTTACCGTAGCCTACTGCAGCCATTCTTACCATGCCTACAGGATGTGTGCATCTCTGAAATTGAGACACGCTGCATTTTGGGCATCAAGACACAAAGTTGTGAATTAGTTGGTCAGGTGAAAGTTGACTTTTCTGTTACTTGTGAATGAATGAGAAATGCATACATTTTTATAAAGCGCAAACTCCTGCCCAAGGGCGTCTTGGCGCTAAAGAGACGGGTATGGCTACAGAATTGGTAAACCTTGTAGAGACTCTTGATACCTTATGGGACAAACACCGCTCCTAATCCTGAGAGAAGAGCCAGGTTTTCAAGGCTTTTCTAAAAATAGATAGCGAGGGAGCAGCTTTGAGTTCCAAGGGTAGGCTATTCCAGATCAAAGCTGTAGTCCTAAAGAAGCTCTTCCCACCCCAGGTTGTTCTCCTGAAGGGAAGGACTACAAGGTTCATAGCTGACCCGGATCGTAGGGTCCTCCTTGGGATATACCATTTGAGCTTATCCTTGAACCAAGATGGCCCTAGTCCCTGCAATGATTTGTAGGCTAGACAGAGTGCCCTAAACCTAAGACGTTGTTTGACTGGAAGCCAGTGAAGTTTCTTAATGGCTCCTCTGGCTGATTCAAATATAGGAATTTTAAAAAGAAATCGAGCCGCCGCGTTCTGCAATGTCGGAAGATTCTTCAAAGATCCTACTGATAGATTGGGGTATAGGATATTACAGTAATCAAGCCTTGAAAGTACAAGCGAGATGATTACTGTTGTGAAGGTCACTCTCTGGTTCTCATGAGCTCAGCTACAGCATCTCTCTGTATTCTTTGTGAGAATTATGTCTTGTGATTGATACTAGAAACCTGCATGCATTAGGGTATAAAGTTGGGTCCTGACGGTACTTGTAGACGGTGCTTGCCCCACCTTGCGATTTCAGGGGATCCCCTGGTAGGTTAATTATGTGATATACCGATTTTGTTTTTGTCAGAAAAACTCTTTCAGACTAAACCAAAAGCAGAGGTAAAGTTTTCTTCTACAGTTGTCAATGGGCATGTGATTTCAGTTCTGCTACCTCTATCATTTTAATGAGTCGAGAACACTGGGTAGAGACTATGGGGCATATTAGCAAGACCCTCGTTAAAATTATCGCCGTTTTAGCGGCAGGAAACTGCCGCTAAAGCGGCGATAATGGACTTGGTAATATGCGTTATAGAATTCAATAGAAGCCCAGGTTAGATGTGCAGGACATCTAACCTGGGCTTCTATTGGAATTCTATAACGCATATTAGCAAGCCCATTATCACCGTTTTAGCGGCAGTTTCCTGCCGCTAAAACGGCGATAATTTTAACGAGGTTCTTGCTAATATGCCCCTATATTTTCACAGGCGCGTCCTACTCCCTTTTACCTGAACACTTTCTATTGTAGGAAATCAGGAGCAGCCATACCCATAGAAAATACACTCCATAATTATAGATGGTTGTGCCTGCACATACAAGCGCAGCTACAACTCAAACCTCTTTCCTTGGAGGTGAATGTGAGACATGCTTTCATGAAATTGAAACAAAATTTAGAGTAAAACTCCAAAGTGTACAACCAGTATCTGAACCTGTCACAATGAAAAAGAATATGAGCGAAGAAATCTCTCATTTCTCTGATTGGAAGCGGGACTAATCTGGCTGATAAAATTTGTTTTAAAACATGCTTTCTTACTACCTGGTGGAGATGAGCTTTGGCTGAGTTGCTCAGCTGTGGCGCGATCCAGGCATCCCCCTGGAGAAAAGCGAGATCTATAGTGTGACTGTGGAGTAGAGAAAATGTCAGGGGGCGGAAGTTGTCAGGCACAGAGTAGCTTTGTTCTAGCAAATCAATGCATATGGGAAAATAACTTTGAGAATCTAGTGGTGGAACTGGTCAGTGAAACAGATGACAATCAAAAAACCCAATTCTCTGACCCTGTATAAAACAATATGTAGCAACAATATTGGCCATTAAATTGCAGGTTGTTAGAGGGTTGTGTGAGTTGATTGGTAGGTCATAATGGAACCACCATTTTAAGTTTTTATCAAGGCACCATTAACCTTTTGAGAATTGTTTCAAAAGTGTGACAGGCAACACAGACATGTGATTCATTAAGAATTCAGAATGAATATGAATGGCCTCAGTACGTACACTGTTGGATCTCAGGAAAGAAGGTGCAGAAATATGATATTCTCGAGCAAAATGAGGGAGGGTGCACAAAGAAAAACCTGTTGATCAGAAAGAGCAAATGTGTATCAATCAATCAATCAGAACTTTTAGAGTATTCTAATCACTGCGAGGGGTATCAAGGCGCTTGCATGAGGTGGAGCTACTCGAACAGCCAGCTCCTGAGTCTACTCTTGAAGTCGGCGAGGGAAATAGATATACAGAGGTGATTAGGGAGGTCGTTCCAGGCTTTGGCTGCGAGATGGGAGAAGGAGCGTCCTCTGGCTCGGGTACGATGATGGATGTAGGGGACGGTGGGGAGGGTCGTAGGTGTCCGGTAGACTGATGGAATGTAAGGTGGTTGTTCAGGTATTCTGGTGCAGTGTTGTGGAGGGCTCTGTAGGCGTGCGGGAGCAGTTTGAAGTGGCATCTCTTCTTGAAGGAAGCCAGTGCAGGCTATAGTGGTGGGGGGTGATGTGGGCACGTCTGGGCAGGTTCAGGATGATTCTTGCTACTGCGTTCTGGATTATTTGGAGGTGCTTGAGGAGGAGTGTGGTGGTTCCGGCATAGAGGGCGCTCTCGTAGTCAAGTCGACTGCTGATGAGGGCTTGAGTGGTGTCGGTTGGGATCTAGCTGAAGACTTTCCAGAGCATTCTGAGGATGTTGAAGCAGGTGGAGGCAACCAAGTTGATCTGATGTCTCATGGAATGTTTGCTGTTGAGGAGGATTCCGAGGATGCAGGTGTGGGTGGTGGGTGCTGGTCCGGGGGGGAAGGACCACCAGGAGTCGTCTCACAGTGAGGGGGGTCTTCCGAAGAGGAGATGAGTATGAGGTTGTTGGCTCTCATCCAGTCGGCTACATCGTCATGCCATTCTGGAAGTTCACTCTGGTGGTGTCCGAGTCTTCAGTGAGGGACAGTATGAGCTGGGTGTCGTCGGCATAGGAAATAATGTCGAGACCATGACTTCGAGCGATGGGTGCCAGCGGAGTCATATAGATGTTGAATAGTGTGGGGCTGAGCGAGGAGCCCTAGGGTATGCCACAGATGATGCCCTTGGGGTTGGAGGTGTACGGCGGGAGGCGGATTCTCTTAGTGCGTCCTGTGAAAAAAGAGGATAGCAGCTTGAGGGCATTGCCATAGATGTCGATGTGGTGAAGTCTTTGGATGAGGAGGTGGTGAGAGACAGTATCAAAGGCCGCTGACAGGTCGAGGAGTATCAGTATAATTCCTCCTCTGGGTCTGCCTGGCCAGTCTCTGTGGGTCATTTTGTAGCAGGTTCGAGTGGCGGTGGCTATGTCAGGGGCTGAGGAGTCCTTGACCAGGTCTCTGTGAGGAACACTACGTCAGGACTGGTGATGGTGTCCCAGAGTTTGATGGCGTACTTGGCCTGGGAGCGGACGTTGAGTAGCATGCATTGTAGTTTGGGCTGGTGGTCGGTGGCCTTTGTAGGGGCCTGTGGTTCAGTGGAGTTGCAGGTGAATGGCAGTCAAAAGCTCCTTCGGTGTCTTTTGGTGAGCGGGTGCAACAGACGGCGTTGCGGCCTCCTGGGTCCATTTTCGGAGAGCGGAGCTGGAGCAGCGGTGGACGGTCAGTGGGCCAGGGTTTCTGGCGCTGGGCACAATCGGGACACGGACGGGTTCAGACGGACTTGCCTTTGGCGCACCACCAGCGTGGCCACACAGTTGCCAGCATTAAGTAGCCTGAGGGTTGGGCGGGGCAATAAGCGGGTCTGGAAGGCGAGGCCTGCTACGTGCTACCGTTGTAGGCTGAGGAAATGACGACCGGCTAGTTGCCTAGCAACTGGTGAAATGAGCAGGTAGCTAGGACGGCGATGGAGCAGGGGTGCTCATGGAGTCTGGATGGAGTCTCTTGACCAGAAGAGGCTCAATGAATCCTAGAAGTCATGCAGGAGAGCGGGGTTGGAGGCACCACAGGCTTACTAATGCCATGTAGTGGCAGGATTAGGTAGCCTGCGGGGGTGGGCGGGGTGGTCAGCGGGTCTGGGGGGGCAAGGCCTGCGATGCACTAGCATCGTAGGCTGAGGAAATTGAGGCCAGCTGGTTGCCTAACAACCAGTTGTGCTGAGCAGGTAGCTGGGGCGGCAAGGTAACAGGGGCACCGATGGAGCCTGGATGGAGTCACTTGAAATGAAATGAAATGAAAATCGGTTTTGTAAAGCGCTCCAATGTCCAAGGGCATCTAGCTGCTAGTCTGTCACAGATCAGTTGGTACGGTGAACACAACTGAGGAACTATAGATTAAAAAGCCAGGTTTTAAGATTCAGAAAACAGAGATGGACTGGTCTTTAAGTGAAGAGGTAAGGCGTTCCACCATTTGGTTGTTCCATAGATAAAGTTTTTTCCACCCTAGCAGACTCGTTTACTTTTGGGTACTATAAGGTTGATTGCTGAAGAAGACCAAAGTGGCCTAGAAGGAGTATACCTAATGAAATTCTTTTTAAAATAGTCAGGACCCTCACCATGTGAGGCTTTAAATGCGATGCAGAGCGCCTTGAAGTCTATTCGCTTCTGTACTGGAAACCAATGGAGGTCAACCAGTGCCTTAGAGACTGATTTGTGCCTGGGTATTCCAAGCAATAAGTGAATAGCCGAGTTCTGCATGGACTGTAACTTATTGAGAAGGCGTTTCTGTAGGTTAATCTACAGACCACTGCAATAGTCACTTTTAGAAAGGGTAAGGGCGGTTACTACTAGTTTCCTCAGGTACAGTGGGAATCTTTCTCTGAACTTTTAGAGTGAGAAAAGCACGGAAAGTAATTGACCAGAAGAGCCTTGATGAAGCCCAGAAGTCACGTAGCACGTAGGAGAGCAGGTTCGGGGTGATACAAAAAAGCCTTAGGCCCATATGCACTAACACATTGTCCCATAGACACAGAATGGGTAAAACCCTTTGATACATCAGGTCGTAAGTTCTGTAAACTGTGTGTGCTGTGAAGGAATAACCAAAACACAGGTGCACTTCTAATTTGTGCTTTACTTAATGATTTGAGACAGAAATGGCTCCTACCTATCTTCGGGCAACTTGAGGTAAGATCTGTTACACCAGTAATACCAGCTTGTAAGTAACTTTCTTGCACTTCCAGCCCTAATCCTTAGAGGTGCAACAGGCCAAAGGTTATGCTGTCCCATATGAAGGTATCTTGTTGCAATCTAATGGGTGGATGGAATAGTACCAGAGAGTGGATTAATCAAGTCACAGGCTAGGTCTTTGTAAATCTATAAATACGAGGCAGTCGCTTCAATTTTGGGGGAAGAAAGCACAAGATTACCCTTGAGGAAGCTCAGAGTGAGGGCGCGGCTGGAGGCATGCACAAACTTGCCATGATGGCCACTGTGGTAGCTAAAGACAAGGAGGGGGATTTTCTTGAAACCTGGAGCCGAATGCCTAATAATAATTATTTTCTAGCTTCTTATCTCTTTAAAATAGGGAGTTAGGAAGAAAACGTATAGCAGCCTCTTTCGAGGGTGTGCAGTAATGGAACTGCCACACAAGATCACTTCCACTGCAGTGCTTAATTTGAGCCGGTGGTTCCGGTGCTCACCACCTGCACTTATTTATCAACACCGGCACTTATAGGAGTCTGCAACATGGTGGCGCTGTGTGTTCAATTTAGAGACTAGCACAACCACAGTTGTTTATTAATTAAATAGACATTAACATCACTAATACTTGCTGCCTAAGCCATTCTTATAGCGATGGGGGCCTGGAATAGTCTGAATTTTCACACTTCTAGGAATGTGGTGGTTAGTAGTTGTGTTGGTGCTGTCATTGCAGTGCTGGCAGGGGCAATGGGTGGTTCAAGCTGCAGTGGCCTCCCGACAAAGGCCCTGGTACCTATTGTTTTACAAATTAAGCACTGAATTTCTTCGCCTTACTTAGATGCAGGCTATACTGTTTTTCTTGATGGTAAAGCCGCCATCAGCTCCATTGTGGGGGAAACCATTGAGACTGGTGATAATGGCGCCTCTCTGATATTATTCCATTTTTTTCCTGTCCAGATCCCTGAAGAGAGAGCCAGCCTTCGTTGAGTGCTAGGATATTGATGTTTTAATTGCTGGATTGTCTGGGTCAGTTCTGGGTGAGACTGGATGTGAACTGGGAAGAGGTTTGCTTTGCTGCCAGCCTGTGGGTCCAAGAGCTGGGCCAGCAGCGAGTGTCTCTTTACATGACATTGTACATTTCTGTCCTGGGTGACCTTTTAAGAGGCAGGAAAGGAGGCGTTCTTCTGGCGTCCTTCTCAGTGGTGGCAAAACAGTGAGTATTCTGCATTTAAAGTGAACGCTAAAGGAATGGTTTCTGGGCACCAAGTCATGTGTATATTACTTGTCCTCATTGGCGTAGTAATTTAAAAATATATACCTAAAGTTACTGTGTAGCAAAGGGTTCCGGCTACATAGTTACTTGTGCTTGTAGTAGCTTGTGTGGCTCTTTGCATGTGTGTAGCGTAAGTCTCTCAACGCTTGCGCATGTGATTAGCCCCTTTTGGCCAGATGCACAAAAGACTTTGGGCCTCATTTATGAGGTTTTGGTGCAGGGCAGCACCGCAAGGAATGTTGCTGCGCTGTCCTGCTTCAAAAGAAAAGGGCGGGAATGCACTGTATCTATAAGATACAGCACATTCCTGTCCTTTTCCCCTGCGCTGGCACACAATGGGCTGTCATGCGCCAATACAGGCACTCTTGCACAGTGGTGCAAGGGTGCCTGCGTTGCGGGGCTAATTGATTTTGTGCAGGAATACCTTCCTGCACAAAATCAATCAATTCAGGCGATCTCCTTTTTCTATGTGTGAGGGGGGCTGGTAGGAAACACAGCTGCGGCGCTTTTGTTATAGGGGGGCCGATTTTGCAGCAGTGCTGCAAAACCTCCCACCAGTAACAAAAATGGCCCCTACCGGTCCATAACGGGCCCCCACTCTTTCGGCCCACCGGGAAAACACCCGGTGCCCGCTACGGGCAGTCCGGCCCTGAGTGTCACCTGAATCTGATATCCTCGATGGCAGTGATTATTTATCTCTATGGATTATGAGGGTTTACCATGTACCATGTTTTATGCAGGAAGCTCCTTATTTGGTTATTTTATTGGGGGATTTCAATTTGCATTTATGTTCTTTGGGTTGCCACAAATCTGATGACTCTTATGAAATAGAACTTTACTTGGGCGAACATTTTGAGCACTCTGTTGAGGGCAGCTTGCTTGATGATGGGATTGCAGATTTTAACTTAGTTTCCACAAGAAATGGAACAGAAGGAGAATAGTGGCGCAGCTAGGGGGGGCGGTGGGGGTGGACCGCCCCAGGTGGCATGAGTTTTGGGGGCGGCAGCCGGCCCCCCTCCCCGCTCTTACCTGCGGCTGTCGCGGCCGCATGAATCGCCAGCAATCCCCCTCCGCTCTTCCATCAGGCCACCGCGGGCGGCAAATGCAGGGGTCACTGTCCCTACATTTACTGGTAGAGGGGCTAACACGGTTATTGCCTACATGTTCATTTCAGCCTGTTTAGCTCAATTTGTGCGCAACTTTAAGGTCCATTGGTACCAGTTCAGCGATCATAACCCTCTAAGCCTTTTTCTGGAGTGGGGGGGTCACATGACTTAGGCTGAAAATACCGGCCCTAGTAATAGTGATATTTCACCCTACGATCAGGGACGTAGATGGAAATGTTGCAAGGTCTCACTTGACTCCTTTTTTAACACCCTCTACACCACTTGTGATTATGATATTCAATTATGTCTGAATGATACCATGAGTGATGAGCTTCTTTTGAGCGCTTTTAGCAGGATTCGTCAAAAGATTGCCTACAATCTTAGGGATACTGGTAGTAAGAGGGTTAGTGTAGGCGAGAGATGGTTTGACTCAAGCTGTTCCAAGGCTCATGAGCTTATTAAGTGCACTAAAGAGAACTAGAAACAGGGATGAGACAGCATTGAAGAATAAGGATTATAAGCATGCCTTGTTAATTAGCAAAAGAGAAATCAAAGAGAAAGCGTGGGAGGATATTTTACACCCCTACACGCTTAGTACTAAGTTCTGGGAAATTATTAATTGCCCCTTTTTTACTGGAGTAGCGAATAGTACTATACTTGTACCATTGCCACGGATGCATGAATTAAATATTTCTCAGGGGTTTATGGTAGTCCATCGGAGGTCCCTACAATGCCACCCATGGGATCCTCAAGGAGGGATTCTTCCTTTTGCTTTACGGAGTATGAGGTAGTAGCTGCCATTGTAACTATTGCTAAGAATAAGGGCCTGGCCCGAATGTGGTCCATGATGATTTATTTAAACAGGACCCCATGGTCTGGCAAAAATTTTAACACATGTTTAACGCTGCCTGGAGAAATGATCCTCTCGCTTCATGTTGAGCTCTGTAGTCCCTACGTTCAAAAATGGAGATAGGTCCAACACCCGCTGTTATAGGCCAAGCTTTCTAATAGATTCGATACTCCGGGTCATCCTCAAGACCTGGCTTTTCGGCTGACCCAGAGCTGCATCCCCCCGAACCTCCCAGTGCCTTGAGACCCTCTCGGGTGAGTAGCACGCTTTAAAATTCCCTGATTGATTGATTGAAGGTCCTGGGCAGGGTGGTGCTGGTCAGACTGTGTGTACGGTTGGAACAAAATAATGTACTTTCTTGTCTTCTGTATGGGTTTAGTCAGAAAGGTACGTCTGATCGGGAAATAACCTTAACAACGCGGTCATTACATCGCGTTACCTTTACAACGCGGTCGTTACAACGACGCGTTGTTACATTGCAGTACCATTACAATGCAAGTCGTTACAACGACTTGCTCTAGATGGCGCTCTAAACTAAGGAATAGTATAATTTACTATTCCAACACCTTCCCTACTGTTGCACACACTGGAGTTGGAATAGTAAATTATACTATTCCTAAGTCCAGCGCGCCATCTAGAGAAAGTCGTTGTAACGACTTGCATTGTAATGGTACTGCGATGTAACAACGCGGACGTTGTAATGACCGCGTTGTAATCGCATGCGTTGTAAATGCATGCGATGTAATGGTATATATTCGTTAGATCAGTGCCTTAACCTTCATTTGATAATTGGCAAATATACTGTGGCCAAAAGGGGGCGGATTGATTTAGCGCTCATGGACTTATGTTCGGCCGTTAACCTTGTTAATAGAGCATGAATTATGTTTTTTTTAATTGATCTAGGGCTTGGTTTCAATTTTGTTAATTTTCTCCACGTTCTCCATCAGGATCTCATGGCAGTAGTCAGATACATTCAGAATGGGTCTCTGTCACCCCCACTAAAGGTGTGCAAAGGGGTCAGGGAGGGCTGCATTTTAGCTTTACACTTATTTACATTATACATCAACAAACTAATCCCATCTCTGTGTGTGGCTTCTAAAGATATACCGCTGGTGGGGTTGCAGCTTATCTCTGCACTTATATACGCTGATGACACCTTTTTGATGGCTAGAACAGCGGTGGGCCTTCAGCTTCTCCTTAATTCCTTCATAGAGTTCATGCCCTCTCTAGACAAGACTACTAACAATTCTAAATCACACAATGGCCATTGGTTATAATAATAAATTCCAGAAATTAATTGTTGGAGAAAAACACGAAGTGACTAGAGTTTCTACCTTCCCATATTTGGGGGTTATTTTTGATGAGAGGGGTTCTTGGGTGCCACAAAGAAGGGTTAAAAGAAACCTGTTGGCCAGATCTGTTGCTTCATTTTTTAATTCTGCAAAGAGATTGGGTGCTAAGCCCATGCAGGCGATAGTTAAAGTCTATCAAGCTAAGTGCATATCCATCGCTTGTTATGGGGGTGACTTATGGGGCTACAAGGATTGTGGAGAGATGCAAAGAGTGGAAAATAACCTTATAAGAAGATTGTTGTCAATTCCCCAGTCAGTAGCCACATTTATAGCCCATTAAGAACGAGGGCTGGAGTAATATCTGATAGGTTGACCCTTGCACCCATAGTTAGATGGTTCAACATCTGGTCAAGTATAGAACTAGATCTGAACCAAGCCATTAATAGAGATTGTCTCTCCTTGGACAAGGGCTATACTATCCTATGGCTACATTACATTAAATGCTTACTAGAGAAACTGGGGTGTCTGAGCCCCATATGGGTCTCCAAACAAGATCACTAAGAAAGATTTACCCTGGATTAAAAAATAGCGGGGCTTATTTACAAGCCCCTTGCTTCACCAGTAGTCACTTCTTCCCAGTGATGCACCGGCGGTGCAAGGGGCTTGTAAATAGGCCCCAACATCTCTTAAGAGCCAAAGTTGACAGAGAAGCTAGAGACATCTTGAAACCCTCGTTCAGGGCATACATTCTTGTAAATACTGGTTTACCTGTGGAGCTTTATTTGAAGGTGGTTACAATACCCCACCATGGCTTCCTGCTAACGTTATTTAGACTGAATTTCTTTCACTGGCTTTTTGCGGAGCCGTAGGGTAAACATAGTGTGGATGATTTGGGGCCTGCTCCTGTGATAGTTTTTCCCCCCCAATCCGACAATAATTTGTATTATGTTTTGCTGTTACTACAGTGACTTAAGTCACCGCTATATTTTACCCTTGCTGAAAGGAAAGGGATTCTGGCAAGCAAGACCAGTCTGGATCCATCTTCAAATGCTGCTGAGCCCTCTAGTTTGTTTTAACGTGGCAAGTTTTTTGTCAGGCGCTCTCAGAGGTAGAAAAAGACATTTAAAACGATTAGGTTGTCTGAGAGCATATTTATTTATTCTGTATCCTTTTTTAATCCTGATGAAATGTGTTGTTATAATCGGACATTTTAATCTTATTTATTGTTTTTTGTATGTGATGTTTTTATGGCTTTTATTAACCGAATAAAGTATTTTCTGATCTGATGGGGTATTTCGCCTCAGTCCAGTGTCCACTATGCCCGTTACATGTGCTTTTTGAGGCTTGGTTGGGTGGGTATTAGGTCTTTGTCTGAGTCCCATATCCACTTTCTTACAGCATGTAATTGCTGAGATTCGTGTCAGTCTTTTCTGAACAGTCGTGCTTGCTGTTCACTTGGTGTTGTGACTGGTCAGGTTTTTTGTTGTTCTGTAAAAAAGGAGGTATGTTATGTCTTTTGTCCTGCATGTTATGATATTGATAATTTATAAATTGCTTGTACACTATCAAGTCATTTGGTGATATGTTTAGAGTAGAACCCTGATATTTAAATGCACCCCAAAATTTCGACCTCCCCAAAATGTATCTTAGGCAGTTCCCCTCCAGCGCGCTTGATCTTGCGATAAGAGTCCCCACCCTCCTCAGCATCAGACACAACAAATTAGAAGAGAAAAAAGTAACTCGGAGTCCTAAATAACAGTTCTAGAGAGAAAAGTTAGAGGGTTTTATAACAAAATCTCAAATTAAGCATTACAGAGAAAATGCAAAATAGATAGGCCATGAAGGATCAGATACAGAGTACATAGTCAGAAATCAGAATTATTTAAAATCCCAAAAAGCAGCAAAAATCATAGGAAGAATGGACAGCATCCCTTACTTGATGTTCTGGAAAATCTCTATCAGAAATAAACAGGGGAGCAATGCTGTAGATTGTGATGGATGATACAGAAAGTTGTAAATTTGAATTCATCCTGTATCTGGAGCCAATGGAGTTGATAGATGAATGGAGTAGCCCTGGCAAATCTGGGGACAGAAAAATAAGTCTTGTGCTTTATTTTGGAGACAGTGTAAGAGGTACATGTTTATGCCGAGGCATACCACCTTACAGTACTCTTACCAAGATCCGACAAGAGCAACAGCTGCTATATAATGACTTTGTATGGGAAGAAGTGAAACTAATTTATGCATATGCTGCGTTTGGAAAGTACAGGTTGTAGCAACTGCTGATACGTGTGTGCCCATGCTAGGTTTGGAATCAACTTTACCCATAGGTATTTCACTATGGGGGTAGGCGAAGGACGAAGACCAAGTTCTGATGGGCAGAGATTGGAAGTATCTAACTTCTTACTTCTGTCTTATCATCAAGATTTCGGTCTTCTCCAAATTTAGTTTGAGCCAGCTTGGAACTCTATTCTGAGTACGTCAGTGTTGGCAGGACGGAAATGCTGAGTGTTTCCTGCTTAAGTCAAGAATTGTAGGTGAAAAGAGTAGAAAGCGTGTTCACGTAAAGGTTGAAATTATATGGGGGCGGAATGCATCCCTGGGGTACACCACATGTCATTTTAAGGGGGACAGGTTTGAAATTGTTGAGAGATACTGTTTAGTAACAGCTCAACAAACAGGTTGAAAACCATTTTAAGGCTGTACCTGGAATATCTTTCCTCTGAAGTCTCTGCAAAAGGAGATAGTGTTTGAAAGCAACAGTGTTGAATGCTGCCGACAGGTCAAGCAGAATAGTGCGCTGACACTGACAGCATCAGCATCCTGACACATATCATCAATAGTGGCTCAATAGTGGCATTCATCACAGTTTCTGCGCTACAATGAGGGCAAAAACCCACTTGGTACAGTATTATATTCCACCAGATTTCAATGAGAAATAGTGGTCGAAATTTCATTTGAGAAAATGGGACAGATTTCAGGCAAATTATTAAAAGCCTGATGTATATTTAGGAATTGAGTGTTGTAGATCAAATGATATATCTTCTTTAATCAAATTGTTTTTTTTTACAAAGAAATTTGATAATTAATCACCAAAAATGTGGGTTGGGTTAGTATAGGGTGAAGTTTGTGAGGAGTCAGAAAATTATTTGAGTTAAATATTTATTTTTGGATGTTTTTGGAAGACATTTGGTTTAAAAAAAATAACGTTTTTCATATGAAAGATGGTCGCCATATAGATTTGTAATTTGCGTTTGTAGAGAAACGTAGGGCCACATGCATCAAGCAAAATACGGTCGCAAACGGGCCGATTCGCAGAATCGGCTCCTTTGCGACTGGTATTTTGCCCTTTGCGATGCATCAAGCCAAAACCTATTTGCAAAATAGGAAATCGCTAAATTTGCGATTACCTATTTTGCGAATGCATTTAAGGAATCATAAGTTGCGATTCCTTAAATGCAATGCAAGAAGCAATCTGAGATTGCGATTTTGCATTTAAGTAATCGCAAATTAACACCAACTTCAAGTTGGTGGTAATTTGCAATTCCTTAGAAAAATGCAAAAAAGTGCATTTTTCTAATTGCTATGTGGCGCACAGATATGCCCTTAAGGCATGTCTGTGCGCCACATGTGCACAAATGCCAATGTCAGGGGTAAAACAGGGTGACCTTTTGGCCCCCTATCACCCTTGAAATTGCATTCACAATTAGCGATTACCTATTTGGTAATCGCAAATTGCGAATGGCTTCCCATTTATTCCTATGGGCCTCTAGGCCCATACGAATGAATAGGAAGACATTCCTTAATTGTGAATCGCAATTTGAGATTCGCAATTAAGGAATGTGTAGGAATCGCAAATATTTTTGCAAAACCTACATGCATAGGCAAATGCGATTCCTTAATAGCGACTCCTTAATAATCGCTATTAAGGAATCGCAAATGCCTAGCTTGATGCATGTGCCCCGTATTCTCTTAGTCCTACTTAAAGTGCCATTTATGCTTAACTGCTCTGGTGTCATGTTTGAGTTGTAGAAGAATTTCAGAGAATCTTCAAGGCAGGATGAGATTTTCTGATAACTGCCGAAGAAGAAATAGGGACAATCCTATTCAATGTATTGTTTATCATAAGGATCAGCAATAAATGTAATGATATAGCTAGAGGGCATAACTACACATTCAACAAGCATTGGCATAGCCAATAGGTCTCGCCTTTGGGACCTTATAAGTGTTTAGTTATCCAGCACAATATCCTTGGTGCAACAACATCAACTGTTGCATGGCTAAACACTTATAAGGTCCCAAAGGCGAGACCTATTGGCTATGCCAATGCTTGTTTATTAGGGCTTTGTGTTATTAATTTGATTATTTGCCATATGCACTGCGACTACTTAATTTCTTAAACCACGTTTCATTTTTGCATTTATTTATGAATCTGGGTTCTGATTCTAACTAACTTTTTATTTTCTATCATAATAAATAGAATATATAAAGAAATATATAAACTGAGAACTGGAAGATGCCTAGTTCTGCATATTTTTCTTAGTGGTCTTGGCTGATTAATTGAGGTCAGGGTGCTCCCGTTTCCGTGAATTGACTCTCCAAAATGCTAACTAATCCGAAGGTAAACATGTGTGTGTGTGTGTATGTGTGTTTTTGTGTGTGCGTGTGTGCATGCGCGCACGCGTGTCTGTCTGGTTTGTGCATTTAGTGTCTGGTGTATATTAAGGGTGTGTGTATAAATGTATCTGCATGTATGCATGTATCTGTGTTCTTAGTGGGTGTTTCAGGGGGTGTGTGTGATATGTGTGAGCTTATTGTGTTCAGTGCATCTGCTGTGTGAATGTATAGTGTTTGTGTGTATGCTTCTGGATGGTGTTTGAAGTGTGTATGCACATGTGGCTGGTTCGTTTGTATGCATGTGTGTATAGTGCTTGTGCATACTTTGGCATCTGTGTTTTGTTGTCTAGTATGGGTGCTACGTGGTGTGATTGTGTGGTAGTTGTGTGTGTGAGGCATTATGCAGGCCCCTGCAGCCTCTTTAGCACAGGGATCCCATTCACTCTGAGGCCTATGAATGTCTGTATGTCTAGACTCAGTGGCCCTCCCACATTCTGTAGGAGGGCATGATTTAGGATCCACAAATGTGTGTGTGTGTGTGTGAGAGAGAGAGAGAGAGATAGAGGGAGAGATGCAGCTGTATTTTGCGCATGCGTGATTCAGGTGCGTGTCTGACGTGTGTGCACAGCGGATGGATCTGTGTAGGACATAGCATCTGTACAGCGCATAGACGGTAACAATGTGTGTTAACTACCTTTTCGCTACTTAGAACAGTCTTTGTGCACACGGCAGGCTCTGTGTATAGGTCGCAATTTCACATAAGACTGTTGTTTAACTGACACACTCCATCTCACCTTCTCACTGGCACTTGTAAATACAGTCAAGAACCTTTTAGTGCTCCGCGTGCTGTTGTATTCACACTGAGAAGGACTCACCGATGGGCAGTGAATGTTAGAACTGACCCTGGGTTGCTGCTAATGTCCCCACGTTAAACACGACTGATCAGTTTTCATTTTCTTGGGGTCATATTTCTATCGGTGCATGTGCATTTGGCACCAATATTTGCCAGTGCTTATGCAATTTTTCACCACTGTGGGCTTCACCGCACAAGAACAAAATCGACAGTTGCATTAAATGTCGAGGGCTAAAGTGAAATTTTGAACCTGGCAGTCGGTTGGTGCAAATGTTACTGTTGTCGTTTTAAAGTTTGTTATTAATCACATATTACATTCTTAATTGAATTGAATGAATGCATATTTGCGTCGTGAGTAGTGCAATCGCACGCACACTAGTGCAATCTATGTAATTAGACCTCTAGAGGTCTGCAGGATCTCCCAATGCTGGCTTTTCCAGTGCAGTATTTTGAAGCGATGGTGGTTCTGGGTGCACAGCCTCCTTTGAGAGTAGGCAGAGGCTGCACGGTTATCTGTTACTGCTCGCTATTTCGGGAATTTGTATTCATGGCACTTCATAAACCTAGCACTGTAATCAATTTTCGTACACAAGTAAGCCTCGATGACGACTTTGCGTGCGATGGCTATGAATACCGATGTGAAAAGACTGCGGCGTTTTCAGTTAAAGGACTTCATTGTCAGCATGCAGCGAAAAGACGTGTAACAATCTAGGGAACACTAAAAAGAATTACAATTATTATTTAAGGAGAAATTCAGAGCCTTCAGCCATTTACTCCTCCCACCATAGAAGGTTCTAAGCAATAGTTCACGATGATGGATTCCTGGAACCTTTTATTAGCTGTACTATTTGAAGAGAAACGGAGCTTAGTTTCAATTGTTAGTTACACATGTCATATAGTATATTATCTTCATTCCCTCTATGCGGAACTGTGAAGCAAGACACGAACGCCACTCTGTCGCTCACGCAGGAAACCACAACATGTGTTCCACGCAGGCAACACTGCAGATACAATATCCTTTCAACCAAGTAATCCCACACGGTGTAACGTGTAACACGCCTGACAATGCGCTTTGGCGATTCGTGAGGGTATGAAGCGCTATACAAATACAATTACAAACATAGTTACTATGAGCACTGAATTTAACTTTGCATACACTATGAATGTCAATAGCAGGTCTGACCCTTGCTTTTCCCTTCGGCCTCTTCTTAAATGAAGGATGATAGGGGCGGCCCTTCTCACCTGTCCTTCCTAAAATTTACGAGGAAGCAGCAGGAGGAAACAGAAGAAAATGCCAAGAAAAAACGAGTAATGAATGATCTGGAAACGACTTGTTTCAAAACGAGAAATTAATGATTTGGAAACTGCGTGTCGTGTTTTATACAAAGAGAGTTTGGCGATCTGGTTTTGGCACGTAACCAACCTACTTTTGGATAAAGACCAGATTGGAATATTTGAGAAGCATGTTGTTTCTACCACGTTTTCTTGGTGTATACAAAGGGGGACAAAAAGGCACTGACTGGCTTGAATAAAGACAAGCGCGCGCGGCTCGCGCTGACGAGGAGAGGAGGAGGCAGCAGGGGGAGGGGAGAGAGGAGGGGGCCTACGCCTGTTTCCCTTGCGGGAGCGAGCAGGAACCATATGGTTTCAAAGCTCGCTCCCGCAAGGAAATCGCCAAACGTGCACGCGTTGCCATTGAAAGCAATGCAACGCGTGCACGTTTTTGGGGCCAAAACTGAATCGATTACAAGAGGTCTTTTTCCTATGCAGCGCATGCGCGCTGCGTAGGCGAGACCTAAAAAGGTTAGTAGTAGCTTTTTTCCAATTCCTAGTTTCTTTGTTGTATTTTTACAGTAAGTAACAGTGCAGGCATAATCAATAATTCCTTTGATTTGAAAATGTTCGGACCAAACAACAAGTATTGTTTGAATTGAGGAGAAGGTGAGAGGAGGGGCACATATGAGATCAAGAGTGTTTCCCTCAATGTGTGCGGGCTTAAGAGCTCATTAGGGGATGTTACATTGGTCGAGGTAAGAAATTTATTCACTGGCCTTGAAGTTTTTTGATCTGTAAGCACAAGATTAAAATCACCTAAGAAAATGAGGATTTATCATCAATAATAAAGGCAATGACATATTCCTCACAATTTTTCCAAGAAGGAAGAGGGTATATCAGGAGGACAATATAACAGCAAAAAAGCCAAAGAGGTGGAGTAGCCGAAGTTATTATCAAGGTAAAAGGTTTAACAACATCAATCCAGGTGTTACAAGTAGTGAGAGCTGCAGACTACGATTTAAAGATTAATTAAACTCCTCCCCCTCTGTGCATGCGAGCGATCAATGGATGGTAAGATATATTCTTTCGCGAATACTTCCAAAATGTCCACAAGATACACCTCTTTGAGTATATCTCTGCTAACTAGTGCACATCGAGATGTTTTTGTAAACTATGGTGCTGATTAAGATGGTGGGCGGACACACCCTATCGGACACGGGACCGCCCGCCGGTCCCAACATAAGCATTATGATGCGACCGCCACCACGGTGGTCGCAATGCCTATTGCTTTGCATTGCGGCTGGTGCTGCTGGCTGCAGCACCCGCCGCAATGCAAAATAGGGACACCTGACATATCTCTGCACTACATGACAGGCACCATGCGGTGCCTGCCACATGGTGCAGGGATATGTAGGGGGCACCATAGGTTCCCTCGCAGTGCCCATATCAGAGGGCCAGGGAGGAAGGGGGGTCCACTACAGGCCCGCACAGTCCGTTTCCGCCTGTCTGTTCATGGCGGGTTAACTGCCATGAAAAGGCAGGCAGAAAGGGGCATTGTAATCCATATGGCAGTGCCTGGCAGGCACCACCACCATGGTAGGGAATACAACCCCCTCCACCGCACCAGCGGGCTCAAGGAGCCCATCGGATGCGTGGTGGTCGGTCTTTCTGACCGCCACCTATCCGCCCCCCATTGAAATATGGCGGGTGGACATCATGGTTCCGTTGGCAGTGAGACCGCCACTGACGGGCTATCGGTGGCGGCCCCACCGTCATCATAATCAGCCCCTATGTTCTCAATTTCTAAAGAGTGTTTGATAAGGCAGTGTGCAATGTGGAGTTTTTAACAGGATTCAGTGTTGGTGTCAGTGGTTTAATTTCTCTTGAAGATATATTAACGTTTCACGGTGCTTACTGAGACCTGGCTAATGGCTGTACCTTCCCAGTAGAACCCACGTAGCTTCAGGCTGCTCACTTTCTCACAAAATGGATGCTGATCTTTGAGGAAAGATAGGCCGGGGTTCTAGCCCTTGGTCCTGGTCTGGCATGTATTCTCCAAGGCAGGTCTTCCTTAGGTGCACATTCCGCTCCCAGATCCTGCCCCGCAATCTGGTGTATCATTTGTCTATGTGGGCGTACCCTTGCACCTGCATCTCATTTCCATGTAATGCAGTCACTTTTCTTCGATGGTGTCTTCAGTCCATGTCAGCTGATGGTCAGTTAGATTAGTGGGCTCATTAAAGCAGGATTTAAGCTCCTGGAGTATCTATACACATATACATCTTATCCTGAAAATAATTGCAATTTAGTGGTTCAGTATAACTGTCTGGATCCAGTAATCAGTACCAGTGAAGCGGCATTTCCTCCATAAGTGAGTATGTGAGACTTCCTGTCAACATTGTTATTTATGGTGTGTTGACAAGTCCTTCAAGAAATGACAGAAATGCTGTGCCTGAGGAGAAAGATTCATAGCCGTGTCAAGGGTAGTAAGCGCTATGTAAATGCAATTACAGCGCAATTCAATAGACCCCTGGATTAAAGTTGTGTGTCCACGGTCTGAGTAGAGTCTGCTGTGATTGATGATGCTTGTAGGAGAACAATTGAGTGAAAGCTTCCAAGGATGTGGCCACGTAATTGAAGAGAGAAAATGTTCAAGTATTTAGGTGTTCAGTTTTTGGTGGCCCTTGAGGATCCACCAACTCAAACTGATAGAAAAGAACCACAAAAAACACTTGGCCCAGTTGCATGTTTCAGCAGCGGCACAAACTGCAGGACCAATCACAGTACAAGCCTTCTCCTGCATGAGAGTCTGTACACATGTGATAGGCAGCAATCTCTATGCATGTATTTGTCTTTTATTTTTTAATTTCCAGTGCTGCTTTTCATACCGTGGTAAAGCCCGGTGGTATTTGAATCAAATTTAGCGACAATGAACAGCAGTATCTTAAAGCAGTGGTAGCATGGAAGAATAGTACGTACCACTGTGGTATCTGCCGACCAGAACTTGGCATGATGGCGCATTCTGTAATGGGCAATGAATTACCACAGATGGTAAATTCCCATTACTTCAACTCTGTACTGTAGCTACAACCTTTTATGTAATGAGCCCACAGACTGCCTGTATGTTTCACCGCTTGCGGATTTATTTACTCATTAGTACTTTCATACATGCAAACCATAACCGTGTGGTGTCAGAGCACATTACAACTGGAACAATAAAAATATACAAATTTGACAAATGTTATACTGTCTACTATACAATAAACGTTATGAAGGGGAGGGAATTCTTTCTGGTATGATTTTTAGGATTTGTGTAGCCCTAGATGTACTTATATTGTTTTTTCAGGGTAGACATAGGAGCTTTCCAGCAACCTATCTTCAGAATGCCAATCAAGTTACCTTCAAGACATACAGCTGAAGGCCCAGGCATTTAACCTCAAAGGGTCTTCATGATATTTACTTGCGCTGTCTGTATCTCGAGTCCATGGAAGATACTTCCACACTTTAACTTTGGTTTGAACGAAGTTGAGAAGGGCTCAAGCTGGTGGTTAATTGCTCATCCACATGACGTGTGACTTCCCCCTCACTTGGGGGTGGGCGTGGGTGAAGGAGCCAACATGGCACTTGCTAATTAGAGAAGATCCCACCGGCCACCCATATATCCACCACAGTCCACAGTGTCTAGTACATATCATGCTGATTCCATCTCTACCACAAATCAAGGGGGCAAATGGATGCTCGCAGATTGCTGCCAATGACACCGCAGATCAACACGGAGGCCGGGGGCAGTGGAGACCGTGAGGACTCCACCTTTCCCACCCACTAGCCTAAGGCTGGACCTTGAGTACAGAGATAGCAGCGGGGTAGTCGCGGTGGAGGTGCTACTCCCCCTAGAAAAATAAGGCACAGAGGGTGCATGGATCTGGCTCACCGCATGCAGAGGCCAAAGAAAATCCAGAAGCCACAATCCCCAAGAGCAGTTGTGGCCTAGCTGCCGGGCTGCAAACTTGTCACAGTACAGGGAGGCAAACCTCTGATCGGTTGAGGCAACAGAGATCCACCTGAGTATGACAGTATGGCCAGCCAGACAGGATGGCGGGAAATCTACTGACTGGGGTCTGGGGTGAAAGTGAATCCTGTGACTTAGCCAGAGCTATTGAAGGGATTTTTATGAGACTCAAGGTGGGCCCTGAGTGATTGTCCCATCCTGGCCTCTTGAACATACAAGTGGAGTGGCTGTCTGGCACTCCTAATGATCTCGAATGTGACTGAAGGGCCTGTAACACTGTTACAGGCCCTTTGGTGGAGCAGTAAACGTGATGAAATGATGAGGTGTAGAGGCAAGGCCATAGTGACACACAGGGTCAGATGTATGAACGGATATACAGGTTTGCAAACCCTGCAGTTCGATAAATGACAGTATCTGCAAGCAGTAAATGTTTTTTTGAATGTCCTCAACCCATTTAGGGATATGGTAGCAGGTTACCAAATCCCTAAATGGGTTTAGGAAAAATATTGAATAGGTATTTGGAAAGCGTGTGTTTAGGATGTCCGTTCCAAAATCTGATTGCAAAACATCTTACCAACACCTCAAAGGAGATGATAACCCATTTGTACATAATGAACCTCCTACACTCTTGCAAATGTTGAAATTTTTTTTTTTAGGAGTAATGGGACCATTGCTTTTTTTAAAACGTAATCACAGATATGGTGGTCTGCTGACCCCAACAGGCCACCATTTGTGATGGCAGAAATTTTTACTGGGCTGAAATTTGTGACCTACTTCATTTATGTTAATGAGGTGGGTTGAATTGCAATCTACCACAATTCAGTATTTTGAGAACCGACTATTAGTACATAAGTCGGTTTGCAAAATACCATTGCATTCGGTAAAAAGTCGGTGTGCAAATTGCGACCCCTTTTACCTAATGCATTGTATGTACACCTGGCCCTAAATGTTTGGGGGTGGCCTTGGGGAGAACCAAGCCAGGGTTATGACTTGGCTCTAAGAGCCAAGGCAATGAACAGCAGTGTCTGAACGCAGTGGTAGCACGGAATAATAATACCTACCACTGTGGTATATGTTGACCAGAACTTGGCATGATGGAGCGTTCTGTAATAGGCAATGAATTGCCACGTGTGATAAGTTCCCATTACCTCAACTCTGCAGTGCAGCTTCAACCCTTCATGTGATGAGCACCACAGACTCATGTTTCACTGCTTGCGGATTTATTTAAACATTAGTGCTTTCATACACTCAAACCATAACGTGTATGGCCAACTCATCAAAAGGCAACAAATGTCTAGAAAAATATGATAAAGACTTTAAAATGAAAAAAATATATATTTTTCAATAGTTCTCAGTGTCTCAATGAAGCATGTAGGATTATATCACGTAATTAAGTGACGTTTATTGAAAGTAAGATTCTATACATGAAACATTGCTATGAGTTACCCTACATGTATCATTTTGTCATTTACTTCATTTATTTGGCCTGTGTTATCATTAAATGTAAAGCAAGTATATTAACCATTTGTAAGTGAGGTTTTTGTAGAGTGCAGATTCTGTACTGAATTACTTCAATGTGCTCTCAAACTGGATGATTAAGGAATATTTTACATTGTGAAGTAAAGCGCTGGGCTGTGGATCATGCACTTTGGTCAAGTGGGGAAGCCGGGATTTGCCTTCAGGATTGCATGTTGTACAGTTTTGAGTTTTAATGTTAGATCCTTCTCTCTTCCGTTTAACTCCGAAGACCAGTGCTTTGTGTTCAGTTACACATTTATTGTTATTCAACTAGTATTAGTATATCAAGTTCAATACATATTGTGTTGGTATATAGAGTTTATTACACCTTAAATCAAACTGACACTATAGACACACATATGCATAACATATAAAGGTGTTCTTTTCTGCCTGGATTGTTTCCAGAGACACTGAATGTCAAACACAGTGACAGAACATGTCTGTCTACAATCCTGGTGCAGTAGCAAACTCTGTGGGGACTCCTTATTTATTTAATAGATAATTATTAAATTATGGCCATTAAGGTGCTGCGGCTGTGCAAAAATAATCCATTTTCTCAAGTCAGTGGAGCTGGCAGTAACATTAGCACAAATTATCATCTCCTGAATTACTGTTCTGGCTCCCATGACATGATTTTTGGAGAGACTCAACACCTCAATGACTGCAATTAGATAATTACCAAAACAAAGAGACCATGGAGCCCCACAGAGTTTGCTCCTTGTGTTACAGCACTTCAAGGAGACAGTCAATGTGCAGCATGCCTTCAGACAGACATGTTCTGTCAGCTGTTTAAATTTCAGTTTCAACTTCAAAATCGGGAGCAATATTGTCCCCAGCACTCTATACTCCAAAATCTGATGGGAAAAACCTTCCTTGTCCTCCATGGTTCCTACAGCCATTTGTAGGGGCAGGAATGTGGAGAGAGGTATCGTAGGTGAGAAACAGCCCCCCCACCTCCCATTCCCATACGGTCTACCTGATAAGATCCACCTCATAACAATGCACACACTCCAAAGCTAATCGCGAGTGGGGTGTATAACCTTGGTCCTGACCCTCTCAGCGAACACAGAGATGGTCCAGTAGGAGGCAAAATGTGCTGCCTGCTAGCCTCAGTGATGGTGGTTCCCACAGCTGGAGAGCTATACACTGAGCAACCATACCGAGTGCACAGTTGGAGGTTGGAGTGGGTCACAGCCTAGCACACTGACTCTCGGGAGATCCTCAGTCGGGTAGTAGCGCACAGCAGTGCATTGAGCAGGGACCCATTGGGTGTCTGCTGGAGAACATTGAGTGGTCCAGAATATCATGGTCAGGACTCACTAATGGTTTCTTTGGGTAAATATGTAATATTGACATGGAATGTGAGTGGCATGAGTAATGCAGATGAAAAACACAAAGTACACTTTTACTGAAGACACCTCAGGATACACCCGTTTATACTACAAGAAACACACCTGACGCAGCAGAAGGAGCTCCACTGAAGAAGAGGTGGAGGGGTCAGTTAGTCCACATGGGATTGTCACAGACATTCATGAGGATAAAACTGCTAAAATGCCTACTTATGTCATGTTCCAGAAGAAACAGTAATTTTGCCAGCCAATATTAGGTCTACTACCAGCTGCGGTCCTCATTGTCAGTGGTCAGTTCTAACTTGGTCCAAAGGCAGGTTCCCCCTCAACTCCATCAGGCATGATCCTGGACAGCTCAACTACCACTAAGGGTGACAGTCATATTTAGTTATCCATGGACCACATTATCAATTTCACTGGGGCCAAAGCCCCCAACTTTGGGCACATCACCGGAAAAGAAGAGTCTTGCAGTGCCCACATAAGACCTCTAGACACATCCCGCTGTCTTGAGCCTGGAATTTTCCTACAGCATGCCTATGCCCTAGCAAGCACGAATATAGGGCCTTATATAGTGCTGTGGGTCATGTGGGCATATTGGTATACAAGAAGTCCCTTCTTCAACTACTATCCTGACCCAATAGATACTCCTGCTTGCAAGGCAGTGCCTGATTTTCATTTCTTATAAGGCCCTAGCCTCCTTCCCACTAAGGGCCTCCTTCTGAGTGCTTTGGTAATCTCGTTGCAGCTGTTAACAGAAGTTTCTGACTCCCCTGAAATTGTGCGAGCTGCAGAAATACCACAGGTTTTGAGTTTTTCACCAGAATCTTCTGATGCTGAAAGAAGAAGAAATGTTCAGATGTTACATGTTGAAAGAAAGGCAGATATCACTCAACGGTAATACTTACAGAAATGGAAGATTAGTGCACTGTTGCTAACCTTTGAGCATAGGCTGAGCAGCTTCCCTGAAGAACAATGGAACATTTCAAGGATTGAAAATTACACACAATTCTTCTTGCACACGGGACTTCATAGTAATACCAAGCCCTGCATACCCTTGACAGTGTACTCAGCTGTCATCATTGTACATTACCTGTACAAACATTCTTCGGTTGACTACACCATTGGAGGGAATATCTTCCCCGAATGCATACCGCATATACTGGTTTGTGGTCTCATCGTACTTCGATTTAGGAAGTTCACAGACTGATATTAAGACTAATTGACCTCCTATGCTGATTTATTCATTGTAGGAGGTCTGACCACTGAATTATCTAAAGACCAGCCCTGGCGAAGTTGTAGGGAAACCTCCCAAAGACGACAAAACACGTGTTGGCTAAGGCTAAAAGAAGGTCATTGAAGAAAATAAAACAAGACAATTGAAGAAGAGAAAAAAAATCTCCTGCGTTTATTATACTTTTGGTTTAAAACCTGTTGACTGACTTGAATGGCATTTGCTTCATAGAAATAGACATTACTTTTCAATCTTAGGATTGTACTAGGGGGGTAGGGTGTACACCTGAATGCACCGCGGGTGAAAGCCCTGTTCTCTTATACATATATGGGACTACTATAAGAGCGCCTGAGGCCTCACAAACACACGGTTCTGCAATTGATGACACACAATTCTTAGCCAGCATTGTCACAGGCAGTTGTGTATTGGTGTGAAAGGAAAGAACTTCGTGTAGAATGGAGACAAAGCTGGGAGCATTGAGAAGAGACTGCTAAATGTAAGGGAAACAAACAAAGTGCACTGTGTAATGCTTTAATAATGTTGGAAACCAAATAGTACCATGGAGTCGTAGCGGTATGTGAAGTTGTGTAGTTTTTCTTTTCCGAACTTCCCATATTTCTTACGAAATCTAAGATTATTAATCGTAGTTTGAAAAGTTTTTAGAATTGGGTTTCTCCTGTAACAATCCAGACTGTTGCTTCGGTTTTTAATAGTTGTAAGGAAAAAAGATCGTTAACATACATCCAATTTCAAAGTGCAGCAGCATAATTTAGACTCCACCCTTTATACGTCACAAATTTGCACTTATATATTCATACACAGCATTTGTATTCAATGTTTAATTGAATCTTAACCTATGTCTGTGCATTTTGATCAATTAATTAAATGTAATCATTGTAGTCATCAAGAACCCGTGCAATAAGTGTATCAGATTGATTAATTGACCAATTTAATCATGTTTTTTAATATACATGTCTCACATTTATTCTCATTATATATATATATATATGTATATATGTAAATCGTGTAACCAAAGTTCATGTTGATTATTGAGTTAACTTAGCCTGACTTTAGGACCTAACTGGAAAATGTGTTTTAACCTTGCCAGTATGCTGTTTCTTTCTTTTACAGGAGCATTGTCATGTTTCTGGTTAGTTAGAAGAGACTCATTGTTTGTATTAGATGATTGATAGTGAGGCCTGCGGGGAGGAAGCTGGCTGCAAACTTGGAGAAATAATGGTCAAAGGATGCCTCCTGTTTATCACTTAACAGGGAAGCTCATATTTGAGCGCTGCAGTCCCAGTTTCGATGAGATGGGAACTTAAGGGACTGTGCTGATATCCCTCACATTGAACTATTCGGTTGGTTCCTGGTGGTGTAAGGAGAGATAAAGATGTTTTTGAAGCTACTGTTATACATAATTGGTGTTTCCATAGTTAGTTAGGCAGACTTTCCTGACTCTGATAGGTAACAGATCTCTTTGTCTTGTTGGGTTTTTCCTAAGTGTGAAGTTTCATGCTGAATACTTATGTAATTTCCCTATATTTCTACAGAAGTTCTATTTTATGCTGAAACCTACAGGGTTCCCTGGATAGAAATCCTCTTTAAGTAATTCCGCCCTCTACCTATATTTCGATTAGAAAAGGGAAGTTTCTTTATGGAACACCTGTTTGTGACAATTTGTTTTATTCTTGTTGTGGCTGTTACCATTCTGTATCTTATAATATTATAGCTCAACTTATTGAGACATTTCAGTCGGCAAGCTATATTATTGTATCTTGTGAATTTATTTTTGTTCTGCTTATATACTGGATTGATCAACATTCTAAAATAAACCCATTTAATCCTAATGATTGATTCCTGGTCCTTATTGTGGAGTCACTTAGGCTTCATAAGTTGGAAATGTATTTCTGATGTTATCTCACTTACAGCACTTCAAGTAAACTAACAAAGGTCCATGGGACCAATGGGGAAATATATTTGATGATTTTGCAAAAAGATTAAGGTGTAAGTAACAGAGAAGTCACAGAGAAAACATTACATTTAAATTGTGAGAAAACTGCAGGTGTTGTCAGCACCAAGTAACCTTCATTAGGAAATACTGCCAGTTTGTAAGGTCAAACTAAGAGAGAGAATAAATGAAGGAAAAGCAGGAAACTCTGTAACCTACTGATAAGCCAATAATTGGATTCCATGCAGAACTTCGCTTGCATGAGCTACACTCAGTTATTCTTTAATTGTTGAGGCAAGTTCAATAAAGTAGTTGCACAAAGCTATGGTGAGAATGTGTAACTCCGGGATGTGGTGTAGAGCTTGGGCCTCCAGGCACAATAAGGTGTCTAATACACAACCAACTCTTTATTTTGTATTTGCTCCCATGAGCCACTGCATCTGAGGGATCCTCTACCTGCTTGTTTAGGGAAGTGTATTTCCCTGCCTAACTTAAAAGTTCCATCCAGTGAAATGTGACTTAAATCTTTCCCCTAATTAAGCTCAGGCATACACTTGATTTCATTACTACCCCTTCCTTAGGGAGTGTGAATAAAGGCATGTGCATGTCTTTGCTCGTGCTGGGTAGTGGAGACCAGGGGGAGACCAGGAGACCATAACAAATATTCCATTGTGCATAAGGGATGCATTTGTTTCTGCATCTGTTACACCTGTCACCATGCAAATTTTGTTCATGGCCTATTTGTATGAGCTCAAAATAAGTTGAGAACGTGAAGTGTATTTTGGACAAGCACACATATTGTTTGTGAATGACCCTTTGTCTCTAAGGTGGTGGAAGGGGTGAGCAGGAAGTTGTTCAAGAAGCTGGCATAAGCAGGAGTCTTAAGGTAATTGTGGGTGAGTTTGAAAGTGATTGGGAGAAGTTTGACTCCCTGGGAATAATGACTAAGTAGACAGCCAAATCCCCTCCACCAGCCCAGAGCTGTTTGCATTAGGGGCCTGGTGGAATCTGCTGACAAGGCAGTAGTGATCAATTATGCTGAAAGTTGTGGAAATATCTAAGAGGATGAGGGAGATCAGCAACTTGGCATTGTCCTACTCCATATAGTTCCAAACCATGATGATGGTAAATAGCACGGGTTAACTATGTTGTGCTATTCCAAGAGGTATTGCTGCTCAGAGGCGGGAACCTTATTTAGGATTTGAAAAGCCAGAGATGCTAGTGACAGGACAGTGTCTTCAGGTTGATAAGATCTTCTTCAGAATGAGATATGAGGTGGAGTGACGTATTTGGAAGCTTGAAGAACAGATCTCAAGAGCTTGGGCTGATTCTTACAGGGACTACTCAAAACTATACATAGTTGAGGAGAGGTGTTGAGAGGGGTGAGTGAGCCTGGGCATTGAGGCATGCTGAAGATGGGATATAGCCATTGTTATTGTAAAATATGTGGAGATGATCAACAGAGAGAGTGAAAATAATGTTTTTGAATCTGGCCCAAGCTGCCTGAACTGTCTTAGAATCCTAGAGTTCACCAGGAGGCATGTGTAAGCCTGAACCATATTGTCTGATTGTATGGAAACCAAAATGGGTGGTTTCACATCAGGCAGGCAGACACGTAGCACACAGAAATGCCAACTTCTCAAAGTGGCATTTCTAAAATAATCATAATAAATCTGCGCACACCATTGTGCAGCATTTATTGTTACAATCCAATATACTAAACTCGACCACGCTGCGCCTCTCATATCAGGGATTACCACTGACACACTGATCAGGGAATCCCCAATGTATTCCTATGGGAGGGCAGGCCAATCTTACCAAATGTAACACAGAGAGTGCACGCACTTTACACTGGACAGCAGTGCCCAGAGGCCTAAAACCACCAACACCATGTCAGAGAAAAGGCTAGGAAAAAGGCAAAAAAGTTTAGGGATGAACCTGCAAAAAGGGCCAAGTCCAACAGGTGGCCACTGCATCCTGCAACCCATACAGATCCCTGGCCTTAGAATTTCTTTAGTCAAGAAGCCAGATACTGGATTTGGGCAATATGTACAAAGAATTGGAATAGCGATTTCCAAATGGCTATTTTACCTGAATTCCTTTTTGGAAATTGCTATTCCTTGTTTATGAAACCTTTTGTTTTATACTTGCGATTCCTAGTGGGTTGCAAATCAACCTACCTCATGAATATTAATGAGGTAGGTTGCAGTTTGCGACGCATTAGGAATCACAGCATCACAGGGATAGTGCCATCTGAGGTCAGCAGACCACCATGTCTGTGATTGCGTTTTAATAAAGATCTTTTTTGTTGTTGAAATGCAACCCATTTTCCATAAAGGAAAACGGGATGTGTTTCAACAATAAAAAATGAAATGTTTAGTTTTTATTATGTGGTCCCTGGGACCACTGCCTGATCTTAAAATTTTTTTTCCCAACATTCACAAAGAGGAAGGGGTTCCATGGGGACCCCTGCCAATTTGCGAATGCATTACCACCAACTTTGAGTTGGTGGTAAAGTGCAAATGTTTGGCGACCACATTTCGGTCACAAAACATTTGCACATACCAATGCAATTCGGTATTTGGGAGGGATGCCCTAAACACGCCCCTTCCAAATATCGAATCGCAAAACCCAAGTTGAGATTTAGGGGCATATGTATCAAGAAAGCGTTTTGCGAGTCCTTAATAGTGAATTTTTGCGATTCGCTATTAAGGACTCACAAAAGGCAAAGTATGTAGGATTCGCAATATTAATTGCGATTCCTACGTATTCCTTAATTGCGAATCGCAAATTGCGATTCGCAATTAAGGAATACCTTCCCATTCATTCCTATGGGCCTAGGGGAAGACATTCACAATTTGCGAGTACCCATTAGGTACTCGCAAATTGCGAATGCAATTTCAAGGGTGCAAGGGTGTCAAAAGGACACCCTGTTGCACCCCTGAAATAAGCATGTGTGCACATGTGGCGCACATACATGTATGTGCGCCACATGGCACTTTGAAAAATGCAAAAAAGTGAGGGGCATATTATCAAGGCGGCGTTAATGAATTATCACCGCTTTAGCGTCCGTTTTCGGACGGAAAGCGGCGATAATTTTATCGCCTAATTAACAAGGACACGCTAGCGCGTGATTCCTGCATTAGCGTCCGTTTTCTGCACGCCTCCCATCGCATCGCTAATGAGATGCAAAGGAGGCGTGCCTGTGAAAACAACATGGGGAAATATCGCTAACCCAGGTATCGCCATATCAACAACGTGGTTAGCGATATTTTCAATCGCGTTAAGTATGCCTTAACGCAGGAATTTAACGTCTGCTAAATTCCTGACTAAGGCATACCTAACATGGGGGGTGGATTGTGTGGCTAAGACCACAGGCCCTATCACCAAGGATATCGCCGTTTTCCATGGGACATCGCTGGAAAACCAACGATGTTCCATGGAAAACATCGCTATCACTGGAAAATTATCGCCTTTGTGCTAAGCGTTGTTAATACAGCGCTAGCATGGCGATAATTTCCAGCGATAGCCGGCGATAGGATTCCTCGCGCTAACAGCGGCCAGCGATAATTATCGCTGCCGCTTGATAATATGCCCCTGAATTTTTCAAATAAATCGCAAATTACCACCAACTTGAAGTTGGTGGTAATTTGCAATTTCTAAAGGCAAAATCGCACAACTTGGGTGCTTCCAGAATTGCATTTAAGGAATCGCAATTTGCGATTCCTTAAATGCATTCGCAGAATAGGGCATCGCAAATTTTGCGAATCCCTATTGTGCGAGGGCCTTTTGGGATGATACATTCCAAAAGGCTTTTTTCCGTTCGCAAACGGGCTGATTCTGAGAATCGGCCCGTTTGCGAACGGGAAAAAGGCTTCATACATATGCCCCTTGGTAACAAGTTACCGAATCGCAATTTGGGCTTTTTTACATTCCAAACAGCATTTTTCTGGTCGCAAACAGGCCAATTCTGCAAATCGGCCAATTTGCGAATGGAGAAATGCTTCATACAAATGGCCCCAAGTGACAAACTGTACATAATAAAGTGGAACATAGGTGTGTTGAGAAGACTTGATGGCCGCTGCTAAACACAACTGCAGGAGTCGCAGCACTGGTCTCCCATCTCTACGTAGGATGAAGGGGCAGTGGCTCCGGTGAAAGCCTGGCAGTGGTCAAAGCAACATATAGTGTGATCACATCTAGGGGAGCGGTGTGTCCAACTTAGAAGCAGGAAATCCAAAGTGCACCATGCCATACCAGCCTGTTGTTGTTACACTTGATCGATGTCTATTCAGTAGGGATCTACAGCGTAGCTGTTGGAGCTGAATGGCAACAGTACTGGTTTCTTCTGGGGCACTGAACGATAACAATGCATCTCCATTGTGGTTCATATGGGAATGTGGGAACTGGTTTGGGTGGTTCCCTAGGCAATCTGAGTGTACTGGTCTCCAAATGTGAAAACTGATGTCTTTTAACTCTGGTATCTGGGGCCACACTAGAATTGGACTCAAACTGAGCACCAAGTTCACCTTTTTAATACTTAACCCTCAGGCTAGTTGGGCAGGCCAGTCCCAGGCTTAGTCCGGGATGTGTTGTGGGGCAGAATCTCATAACTCTGCAAGCACAGAATAACATTTAATTAATCAATGTCCAGCCAGTCTTTAAAAACAAAAAAGTATTACTCAAAACTAAATACTAAACATAAAATTACAGCCCCAAGGAGGGCCGTGCCTAGCGGGCCAATAGGGCAGCAGCCTAATTTCAGTGCTCTGTGCACCTCCTGGAACATCTTGTGTCATCCGCCTTTACTGTGCCCCTCTGAGTATGATCGGGGCGATCCCTGTGCCTCTAACACACTGCAGACCTGTAGGCTGTGCGAGGGGGTAATCACTGATGGCTGAAGTGGACATACCGTAGGACCGGTGATGCGGGTGTGATTGGCAGCCATTTTTATAGGGAGTGGAGCTGCCGGGCCTGAGGAGGCCAACTCGTGTTGCTGGGACAATCCTGGGGGACCACTGCTCGCCAGGACCCCACTGAGTGGTGGTTGATGTCGGCTGAAGACTCCCAGCGGGTGAGGAGAACTGCGGGCTGTGTGGGATGCTGATTCCGCACTGTGCGGCGAGTGGAGTCGGGCCTGATGGAGAGCTGTGGCCTCTGGTGGACTGAGGAGGTGACTAATGGTGGCTGTGCTCAGCCACGGCTGGGGCTGCGAGACCCGCTTGCGCCATGTGGAAGTGCTGGGCTACTACAGAGTGCACAAGAGCCTGACAACCCCCTTGCCTGCCTGGCTTGGTGGATCAGCTGGAGGAGGCCCCGGTAGGTCTGAGCCAGTTACTCTTGACTGCCCTTGCTTTCTTGCCCCCGTTCTGGCTTCTCGTTTCTTCCCTCCCACAGTTCCTGGCCTACAATCGAGAGGATGCGAGGCAGGCCACTGGAGGGAACCCGCCATTGCCTTGCTAATACAGCAAAGATTTAGAACAGCGACTGCCACAAGACACAACTCACTCGCTCGAAGAGCTTGGGCATGGTGCTCTATCATGCATGGGTGTAATAAGGGGGGCTAATGGTTCCCAAGCTTGCACCACCATCATGGGTATGTCTGACCCTCTTCTGTGCCAAGTGGAGAGCAGGAGCCAAATAGACCTGACACCAAACCACAACAGACGCACTAAGACAAGTTAGACCTCATCCTGCAAGCCATTGTGGAAAGCTGCTCTGCCTTAGAACAAAAAGTAGATGCAGTGGTGCGCACGACCCCGTGACCGCCTGTTAGAGCAGGACCGTTAGGAGAGGTCAGCGCTCTAGTTTTCTTATCGCCTCCGGACATAAATCACGCAATGCTGCGCCCGCGCAGCCGGCGCGCCAAAGGCAAGCTCGTCTGCGCCCGTCAGCGTC
Source organism: Calotriton arnoldi (assembly GCA_963921515.1). Taxonomy (NCBI): domain Eukaryota; kingdom Metazoa; phylum Chordata; class Amphibia; order Caudata; family Salamandridae; genus Calotriton; species Calotriton arnoldi. The sequence continues at coordinate 682,874 of CAWUFW010004855.1, read as the reverse complement.
CCGGATGCGACCGGCGCTGGCCATGCTGCCCATAGAGCTTTAGATCTTGGAAACCGCTTATGCTACAGCAGACTGAGGCTATTGGAAATAGGTAAGAGCGTGAGCTGCCGCCCCCTCTTACCCCCTTGTTCAGAGCCTAAAGAGCTGACCTGCGTTAAGTGTAGCTGGGCTGCTTCTGTTATTAAGATCGAATCAAGGCATGAAAAGGACGCCAAGGGCAATCTAGTTCTTCAAGAGGACGGGTTGCATGGGGAGAAGGGCCAATTACGGGCCATGCTCCTTAATACTTGTTCCATGAAAAAACATGCCCCTCAAATCTTTGATTTATTAGAAGACACTAGTCCGGACCTTCTGTTTTTGACAGAAACATGGCTTAGTGAAGGATCAAATCCTACTATCGCTTTGGCCATCCCACCTGGTTATCAGATCATTAGGAAGGATCTGCAGGAGGGCACGGGCGGAGGTATTGCTTTAATTTTTAAAAATAAATTTTCATGTACGACAGTCCCCACTGAAGAGGTAGCAGATGCCGAAAGCCTCGGCTTCCATGTGGTGGTATCTGCGCATCAATCAGTCGCAGGCATTGTAGTCTACAGACCACCCGGGCCCGCAGGCAGATTCTTAGAGTCCATTAGCAATGTGATTGCTCCTTTGGCCACTAAATTCAAACACTGTCTGGTGTTAGGTGATTTTAATATCCATATGGACATACCTACTGAGCTGGAGTCCATTAGGCTACGGGAATCTTTGGATATCTTCAAGTTGTCCCCTTATGTCCATCACCCTACCCATGAAAAGGGCCATATTTTGGACCAGATCTTCTCCAAAGTAATAATAGAAACTGCCTTACCTCTTCCCCTCGTGTGGTCTGACCACTCTCTTCTAGGTTTCACAATCAAGAAAGAACCTAACCACCCTAAATCTCAGGGGCAGTCTCGCCCGAGCAGCTTTAGACCTTTCCACTTAATTACGCCTGATGCCGTTAGCTCGGCCCTCAGCAACAACCCGATTCCTTCCAGTGGGAATCTCGAAAATGATGTCGATTGTCTGAAGAACTGGCTCCAGTTTCGCGCCTGGGAGCTCGCACCCCCTTCATCGCGTTCGGCTAAGGCGGCCCGTGTATCAGCCCCATGGTTTACTGAAGCCCTCAGGGAAAGTAAGAGAACCTGTAAACGCTTGGAAAGGGCTTGGCGCAAGAATTTTGACAACAAAGACAAAATAATCTATAAACAGGCGTTGAAGTCCCATTTTAATAGAGTACATGAGGAGAAAAAAACTTTTTTCTCCGCTAAAATTGAATTGGCAACTAATAAAAGTAAAGAAATTTTCTAAATTGTAAGAGAGTTCTCATCTCCGAGTGCGGTGGCTAGATCTTTTACCCCCACTGAAGTATGGACGAATCAGTTGGCCTCTTATTTTTACGAAAAGATTAAAAATATTCAGGATATTTTCCCGGGGCAACCCCTGGTTTAGGGCGAATGCCTGGAATGTCTCTCCCCTCTCACCCAAACTAGGGGATCGTCTTTCACTCAGTTCCCGCCTATTTCCATGGACAAATCCTTGGAATTGATGAAATCTCTAAAATCCGGATCACCTTCTGACCCGTGCCCAGCAAAAGTTCTGGCATCAATAGCGGAGATAATTAATCCTGCGGTGAACCTGATTCTGAACGCTTCATTACAGATTGGGCAAGTCCCGGACAGGTGGAAGAAGGCTAAGATTCTCCCCTATTGAAAAAGCCCCTTTCTGATCCCGAGATAGTTTCCAATTACAGGCCAATATCCCTTCTTCCATTTTTCTCCAAGACCTTGGAAAAATACATTAATTTCGTCACTTCCACTTATGTTGAAACCAATCTAGTGCTCCACCATAGCCAGTCTGGCTTCAGGGCTAATTTCAGCACTGAAACAGCGCTTCTGGAAGTCTCCGAGGTCATTAAGGAAACTTTGGACAAAGGTGGGAAGGCTGTGTTGATATTACTGGACCTACCTGCGGCCTTTGATACCGTGCCCCATGACCGGCTCCTGCAGAGACTCCAGGAGTGCGGTTTCGGGGGCACGGTACTCCAATGGTTCACCTCTTTTTTACAAAACCGTCAGCAAACTGTCTGGTCACCGCCTTTTGCTGCCCCCATCCCTCACACGCAGGTGGGGGTTCCGCAGAGCTCGATCTTAAGCCCGACACTTTTTAACCTCTATATGACTCCCTTGGCATTTTTGGCAGAGGCCCATGGAGCAAAAATAGTGTCACATGCAGACGATACACAGTTGCTTTTCACCTGCGATAAAGACGATGCTTTCAGAGGGGACTCGATTAACACCTGTCTATCGGAGGTGTTTTCCTGGCTACAAAAGAACCAACTCAAGTGTAACTCTGAGAAATCAGAGATAATTGTTTTGGGTCTCCCTCCCAGTGATGTGTGGCGAGATTGGTGGTCGGTAGACATGTCCCCTCCCACATCCCCGGGCAAAATAGTCAAAAATTTAGGGGTCAAGCTTGATGACAATTTGTCTATGAAAACTCAGGTTCAAGCTGTAGCGGGGTCCTGCTTTGGCATGCTTAAAATGCTAAAGCAGCTTTTGCCCCTTCTTCCAGTCAGACACAGGAAAACGGTGGTCCAGGCTCTGATAGTATCTAGGTTGGACTATGTTAACATTCTGTACCTGGGAATACCGGAATATTTACTAACACGTCTTCAGGTGGCCCAGAACGCAGTGGCAAGGGCAATTCTTATGCTCGGCCCCAGAACACGGATGTCGCCCCATCTGATATCCCTACACTGGTTGACGATCCGTAAGCGGATCAGTTTTAAAACGGGCGTTTTGGCCTTTAAAGCCCTCCATGGTACAGGTGCTTCCTATATCAGGAAAAGAGTCCAGTTCTACTGCCCACGTCGAACTTTGAGATCATCATCATTGCAGCAGGCAATTATCCCCAAGTTCACCCGCGCTCGAATAGGCGGACGCTCCTTCCAGGTGCAAACCGCCCAACTTTAGGATAGTTTGCCTCTGGTCCTCAGACAGATGATGCAGGACCTTCTCACCTTCAGAAAGGCACTGAAAACTTGGTTATTTCAGCAATAGTACATCTTTCAAACCCTGGTCAGCTTTTTTGTCAGCCCCGCCTAGAGGTCTTCAGCGCCGGGACACTCGATTGAGTAGCTGCGCGCTTTACAAGTACCCAGATAACATAACATAACAGTGGTACAGGATATAAGTATTCTGTAGAAGAACCAATGTAAACTGAAAAACTACAGACCAATTATACACTTCTTCAAACCCTCCACCCACAAACCATGGTCAAGGCCAAAATCCCGTCGCACTTCTCAGATCGTGTGCAACATCTCGAAGGCAGCGACTGAAGGGAGGGGCGTGTTGTAACAATCTGCGTATTGTCGGCCTGCTGCAGGGACTTGAAGGCCGAGATCCCATGAAGTACATTGAAACTTGGCTCCAGTAGAAGGTCCCGCTCAGGACCTCTCACCTTTCTTCACTGTGGAACATTCCCACAGGGTCCCTGCCCATAGTGGCACGCATCCTTAACCTCAGAGATAGAGGCGCACTGTTGCAAATCGCAAGAAGAGAGGGCCGGTTTCCGATAGAGAATGTGACGTGCTGATATAACCAGATTATACATTAGCAGTACAACATAAATGCTCCTCTTTCCTCAAAATTAAACAGTTGAGAGAAACGGGGCTCAAGTACACGCTTTTATTCCCCACCAAACTCAGGATCACAGCTGAGCAATGCTCACTTTTCTTCTTGTAGCCAGAAGATGCCTGTAATAGATAAAGGAATATCAGTCTCAATGTTGCGCTCATGATGCAGAACAATTGCTGTGCACCGCCAAGAATTGTGTCTGCCGGAGTAGCAGAGCATCATCAACCACATGACACCGTGGCAGAGACATGCGGCAGATCTGTGTGAAACACAGAGAGGCCGTTGAGGTGACTGTAGGTTACCTCATCTGGCGGTTCTACCTCCTCATTATCGGAAGGAGCACCTAAAGATGATGACAACACTACATATCATGTAGTCACTGTGCAAATGGCTGACTACATGATATAATTTCAGGTGCAGCGGATACTTGTAACTTTAGCTATTGACCTGTAAACCAGTGACACAGTGCCTATTTGGGCCGTTGGCGAGGTAGCCTGATACCCTGTTTTGTCCAACTTAATTTCTTACACGGGTAACGCGGTGGGTCTGGGCCCAGCAGGTACTTTGAGATTTTGTGATTGGAGGAAGTTGATCAATGGCATGGCCCAAGTGACTAGTACTTACACAGGTGCATGGTAGGAAATGTGACAAACTGGCAGGATCACACACAGACTATTTTTGAAGGTACCCGACTAAAGTTTTACTGTGTGGAGACCAGACCTCTTTTTGGACCCCGAATTGCTGGCCGCAGCAACTGGGCTCACTCCCCACACCAGTTATCAAAGCCCGTAACCTGGCAGTTTTAATAGATGACAGACTGAGCTATACTGACCAAGTCAGCGCTGTGACCTCCCCTGCCTTTTTTACCTTCAGGACAATAAAGAAGATATTACACTACATACCAGCAAATCTTCGGAAAATGCTTATCACATCATTCGTGATGTCAAAGTTAGGCTACTGTAATGGGCTACTTCTTAATGCACACCAATACTTACTGAATAAACTGCAAACTCTGCAAAATACGCCAGCCCAACTTCTACTGAATTTCCCAAAATATCACTCTGTGTCCCAATCATTTAAGAAACTGCACTGGCTCCCCATAAGACAGAGAAACACATTCAAAGCACTCTCTATTGCTTATAAAGAACTAAACGAACAATTGATGGACAGAATGCTGATCAATGTCAAACATTCACCCCAGTACAGAGATTTGGGCCTAAATCCATCGTGTTTTGCTCCTCATGCCATTCCAGTTTAAACCCAGTGATATGCAAATCAGTCTTAACCCTGTTCCCCATGGAACAGTCCAGCTGGAACTGCCAAGCCTGGACCCGAAATAAGCATCCTGGGACAAGTTTCGGGGCATCACCCCTCATCAGCCAGGCTAGCTTGACTACAGGGTTACATGGAGAGCACGGGACCCACATCTGGGCATATCCGTCCCACTCAGGGTGACAAATGTGAAAAGAACAATTGATGGACAGAATGATGATCAATGTCAAACATTCACCCCAGTACAGAGATCTGGGCCTAAATCCATCGTTTTTTTGCTCCCCATAGCATTCCAGTTTAAACCCAACCATATGTTCGCCCTAAGTGGCCAGGGTATACCCAGATGTGGGTCCCAGGATGCTTGTTTACGGTCCATGGAGGACCTGGCCTGGCAGTTCGGGCTCGACTGTTCCCATGAGGCACAGGATCAAGACTGATTTGCATATGGCTGGGATGAAGGATTAAACCCAGATCTGTGCCTGGGCGGAGTGTCTGAAAAGTTTCAGCACTCCGTCCATCATCTTATTGTGTTTGCTTAAACAATAAAGCTAAAATCAATTTAGAATTGAATCTAAAACCATTTATCCATCTAATCAGAAAGATATACATGGATAAGCCATATTTACAATGTGGTTTTACAATTGTTTTAAGGGCCCACAGATACCATTCCATTCATAACACACTCAAGGTTCTATAAAAAAATATATATAAAACCGCCAATCATTCTACAATGCCTAAATATATATTTGTTTTTTTCATATCCTAAATGGGCATAACTTTTGGGAGACCCCAATAACAATCATTCCTCAATATATATGAGTATGATAAAAGAGATATGGGAATTTGTGACACTAGCACTGCCCATTTAGGATATGAAAAAAACAAATATATATTTAGATGGATAAATGGTTTTAGTTTGAATTCTAAATTGATTTTAGCTTTATTTTTTTGTGATGTTAAATATGTTTTATTTGATACAACAGCATATACATTTGTTACAATTTATGTTTTCCTGTTTTTTAACTAGGCATACATGAATTTGTATCAGTAATAGGAAAGACTATAAAGATTTATGTCCTGAGGAAGGTGGTTTACGAATTAATTATAGCCACCGAAACGCGTCGACGCCTTTTTCTAATGGTTATATTCGAGGAACATTTGAGTCTAATTATATGAATATTGATAGACTCCAACAAAGTTGATTCAGTCGAAATAACCGATTTATGATGTTTTTATTGTCTCACTTGTTTTTCGTCTCTCATGTATTTTAAAGTGATTTCTTTGTCTAATGTATAAATTTGCCACTTAGCTGCTTTATGTTTGATTTGATTTGTTTTTGATTCTTATTTACATTAATTTGTGATTTTAAATAAAAGTAACCTTGTGATATAAGGATTGATTTCTGTCCATATGTTTATAATTGTTTTCTGGGTCCTTATTTGTGAATAGGAATGGGAATCTGAATGATTTCAAGATTGATGCATGATTGGTCGTAATTTGGTTTGAATCAGTAAGTTCTTACTCAAGAGAATTTCTTCTTATAGTGACTATTTTTGGTACCCTGTCTCTTGGAAGGTGGGGCCACTCCCTTTTTGTTTCATTTCATGCCATTACGCTGAGCCAGTACTTCTGCTTTAAGAATGCTCTGGAATGAAAATGTTCAGCAGCAGGAGCCTGCCATAGTGCCATCAATTGAAGAAAAAAGAGCAGTGACGGCTGCCACGGAATAGTACGGAGGGGGATAGGGGGTAGAAAAAAATAATAATTTCACCTACCTGGCTGCCGGAAACCCCCTCTTCCCCGTTCTCTTCTGTGGATGCATGGACGCACACAGGCTTCCCGACTCCCCTAAGCCAATCACGACGCTGTTGTCAATAGCATGACAGCAGCTTCATGAGTGGTCTGAGCAGCTTGGTTCGGCGCTCAAACAAGGAGTGGGAGTCTGTGCATATTCTAAATGCTAAGTGCGCATGTCTGTCTGTCTGTTTGGCCGGCCCAAGAAGGCCGGCCAAACCGTCATGCGCACTTAAGTGCACAAACCACTCCTCCCCCTGCTGGGTGTGACGACAGCGCAGCCTGACTGTCCTACCCAATAAGGTAAACAAAACTGCCTCAGTACGGAAAAAATAAAATGATAATAACATTGTGTTATCATTTTGTTTCACCTTTTTACACTGCTCAATGAGCAGAGGGGTAGTACTCCCCCGCCTTAGTGGAGGAGCCGACGCTGGAAAGGAGCTGCTCTTTGATTAGTTGCAGCCAGGAGATTTTACGGAAGCGGTATGCAGCAATAACACCCTGTAGGGCAGTTGCATAAAGAGCAAGTTCAGGCGTGGTCCAAATTCTCCTCCAATATAGGAGGGGCAAATCTTAGCTTTGACCACAACTCTTATCACACCCAAATCCTGCAATAAGGGGCACAAGGGGATACTGGGGGGCAAGAGAGCAATTGCTCTCATAAATTTGTTTTCCGAAGCACCCGAATTATTGACGTTGGAAAAGCCCCAAAGGTCTGCCCCACTATCAATTGTGAGCTAGGGGCAAACTTATCAGGTAGGTTAACACAACTGCTGCCCCATTAAATGTCCCTAAAGAAGATGAACAAGGGGGTGGAGCGATAGTCCCTCTAACTCACTATTCTACTTTTTAATTCTATTTTTGTGATTACATGAGCTCCAGCAAACATTTCACTATGTCTCTTGTCAGACACTTAGTTGTCACTTTCTTTTCCTTGCAACTCACAAAGTGCAATATTGACGTTGCTTTTCACAACAGCATTAGCAACTCGCATCAGCTTTTTGGGGCATATGTATCAAGCTATTTTGAGGTCGCAAACACTGCGAATCGCAAGAAAACAGTGTTTGCGATCGCAAAATAGCCATCTCCAATGTATAACTGAAATTCGCAGTGCAAAATAGGTATTTGCAAAAATAGCGAATACCTATTTTGCAATTATGAGAATCTGCGAATCTTTCTTGCGAAATCGCAAATACCGACACGCTATTTGCGATATTCGCAAAATACGTTATCGCAAATTGCGATTTCGCAAACATATGTATGAAAAAATCGCAAATTGCGAATTCATGAAAATCGCAATTTGGCACATGCAGTTTACCACCAACTCAAAGCAGGTGGTAACCAGGTGCAACCCATTTAAACAGGCCCACAATGCAACATGAACTTCCACAATGGCAGCGCTGTATGTGATAGCCAGGAGGATGCAAATTCAAGCTGCAGCACAGAGAAGGAGGCGACAGGAACGGATATTCAGAGTGTGCATCACTCTGTTCCAGCAGACAGAGGAAGAGATCCATGAGAAGTATAGGCTGGACTCAGCTACCATTATGGACTTGATTGCTGAGCTAAAACCCATGCTTGACCACCCAACATGCAGGACCCAAACCATTCCACCACATGTGCAGGTCCACTGCACTTACTGGCATCAGGGAGTTTACAGGGGGTGATAGCAACAGCAGGAGGGGTCTCCCAGAGTTGCCTGTCGCGCTTCTTCCATGCATTCTTAGATGCAATGGTACAGAGGCTACATCATCACATCCAATTCCCCAACACACAACAGGCATTACAGTAAACAAAACAGGACTTCTATCAGATTGCCCAAGTTCCCCATGTCATTGGCTGCATAGATGGAACCCATGTAGCCCTCTCACCCCCCTCAAACAATGAGTATGTATTCAGGAACCGCAAATCATATCATTCCATCAATATACTGGTCATCTGCAATGCTAAATATATCATAACGGATATAGTTGCAAAATACCCTGGCAGTAAACACGACTCCTTTATATTTAGACATAGTGGGATATACACACGTCTCACTGGTGGCGAATTCGGAGAGGGCTACCTGCTAGGTAAATGCATGTTCAACACTCTAACACACACTAAGGCCTGAAGTGAGAGGACAGTGATTTACTGAATGTCTTTCATCCTGTAGGTGACAGTGCATATGCTGTAAGGGATTTCATCCTCACACCGTACCTCAATCCAGCTCATCAAAGGGAGCGAAGATACAATCGCGCACACAAATCAATGCGCTGTGTAATTGAGCGGACATTTGGGATACTGAAGAGCAGGTTCCGCTGCCTGCATAAAAGCGGAGGAGCACTACAATACAGCCCAGAGACCTGCTGCAAGATTCTGGCTACTTGTGCCATGCTCCACAACATTGCAACTAGAAAAGGCATACCAGTTTAACTTACTGATACAGATTCAGATTCAGATGAGGGCCTAGGTCCACGTTGCAGACCAGCAGGTGGTGTAGGGGCAGCTGCGGGCCAACAGAGACGTGATGAGATTACACAAAACTATTTCTAGGTGAGTAATGATGACACAATGCAAATGATGATTTGTGCATGACTGTGTTTTATTTTTCCTTTAGCTGCAGGATAAATATTAGTCACACAGCCTAAGAACACACTTTATGTGTGGCACAATCTGTTGCACATGTCATGTCCACAGTGCATGGATGAAGGCTAAACAAAAGTCCACATGCCATGGGTTACTTCACCCATTGGCACTCTGCTGTGGTGACAGTTTATTTTTTGCATGCACGTCCTGCTGTTGCACGCTCGAGGTGCTGACTGCTCTCCCTTGAGGCATCCGATGGTTTTCCCTGCCTCACACTGCGCGGCTGTGTTCGGGAATTGGTGGGGTGAGGCTGCTTCGGCTTGAGAGCTCTTCACTATCCCCTGAGCCCAGGAGACCTGTGCCACCTTTGGTAGCTGTCTGCAGCTGGTCTACTGCATTTGTCACCTGCACCAACCCTTTGGCCACATCCTGGCTGCAGTGTGCCATTTCGACCTGCATGCTAATTGAGCGGCGTGACAGCACGGAAGTGGCATTAGACAGGCAATTGACCGCCTTGCTATAAGTGTCCAGACGGGTGTAGAGCCGTTATTTCCCCCTGCGTCTGGATGCCTGGTCTCTTTTCATGGTGGCACAGAGTTCTTTTATTGCGCCCGTCATTTCTCTGATGCTGTCCCTCATCTATTTTGACATTTATCTCTCGGATGCCCTCCATCATGTCAGTCAGGTTATGGTTTACACACACCAGCTGCCTGTGTATTGACCTCATTGATTTTGATTGCAGGCGCTGTACCTTAACCATGGTGCCTTCCAGGCCGGAAAACACCATGGGATCCTCTGCAGCATCTGCACTGGTGGTTGCCCTTGGCCTGCGTCTCCTGCATGTTTCTTCACTACGGTGCACAGGGGGCTGAGCGTGGGCCTGTTGTGCACGCTGTTCCTGATCTGGCTGGGCCTCATCCCCTATGGACTCTGGTTCTCCCTCTAACAGTGGAAGTGGAGGCACAATCTGACGGTGTCTCTGTGGGACAGGTTTTGGCAGTGTCGTCTGCTCTGTGTCCTCTTGCCCTGCCTGGTCCTCTGTGTGTGCTGTCTCCTCAGCTCCTGAATTGTCATCCTGTGTTTCAGGTTGAACTGTAAATGAAAAGGCACATTTTAATTGTGTGTTCTGCTTCACATTCTTCACTGAATGAAGTTTTCAGAATTTAGGTTAGCTAAGTACTGTCTAGCGTTTTTTTCCTTTAATAATTCACTTCTACTGAATCTACATTGCTGTGTCTCATTGCTCCAATGTATAATGTGTGTGACTACATCTCCCCTGATGCATTGCTGGGTGTGCTGTAAGAAGTGGAATGGGGTTGCATTGTTACTTTGTAGTTGGTGCATTCCTGAGTGTGTATTTGAGTTGGTAATGTGTCAGGGCTGATTTGGCATGCATCTTACCTTGTCTGGTGTTGGGAGTGTTGGAGCTGTCGATGTCAGCCACACCACTGATACTCTCAGGCTGTAGGGTGGACTCCACCAACTCCTCAAGGGGCGTGGATTCAGTCTCAGTGGATGTTCCCCCGCCAGTCTTCTTTGCCTCCGCAAGCCTGGTTTCCACCTTGTCCTTCGACATGGAGCGCATATCATACCAGCGCTTGCGTAGGTCAGCAACGGTGCGTTGGGTAACACCGATGGCATTGACCTTTGCCTGGATGTCCAGCCTTATTTTTCGTTTTTGGGATTCTGGCACATGAAGGGATTTTCTCCCAAACAGCAACTCTTGGCTATGGACCATTTCTTCAATAAGAACCTCCTGCTCCCTCTCACTGAACTTATGCTTCCTTTTCCTCCCACCCTCCTCCTTATCCTTCTCCTGGGGATCCATTTGGTTTGGGTGGTTTTGCAGTCCAAAGTGGTTTGCTTCTCCTCCCAGCCTCTCACACAGCCTCAGGCAATCAGGAACATCATGGGCAGTCACACTTCCTGGGTGTGATGTCATCAAGCTGCACCTGAATTGCAGTTTCACTAATTTTGCGATTTCTTATTTGCGATTTCGCAAATATGGAATCGCAAATATGGAATTCGCAAACGTATTCTGCGAATTTTAAGGAATCGCTAATTTTTTGCGATTTTTTATTTACATCGCATTTTGCGATTCTCAAATTGCGATTCACTATAAATCGCATTTAGTGAATCGCAAATTGCTTTTTTGATACATATGCCCCTTAAATCTTAATTTATTTACTTTTTTCCATCACGAAAAAGCCAGCGACTTTGTGCAGTTCAGGCATACACAGGCTGAAATCCCCCATGCGCTAGGCGCTTCCAAATCTATTTAAACTACTACATCAGAATAAGAAAGCAGCTTCCTTGTTTCCAATGCATCATGAACCAGATTATGAGAATTGCATCGCTGAAGTAATAACTTTAGCGACTTTATCTGCGCATTTTAGTAGCACTGCAAAGAATTATTTCAATTAGATCTGAATATCGTACAATGCTCAGATCATTTGTGGCATTGAAAGCATCAAGTATATATGATGGATTCGTGTTACAAGACATAATTTGGGTTCCTTGCGTGTCGCGGCAATAGTTCTATTTTCAGAGCAGTCACAATCGGATGCATGCATTATGCTAAAAAGCCTAGAGCTGGTGCAGAGTTATGCACGGTGGAGAGAAATGGTCCAGTTGCTTAAATATCTTCACTCTTAGTCCTACTCTTCTTCATCACAGTCCTTACTTTTTATGGCCACGCCTCAATGGGAGGGGCATGTTTTTGTTGCTCTAAACTACTTTTCCCAAACACTGCTTCCACAGCACATCATTTCCTGCTGCCTGGCTAAGTCGAGAATGCTTGGAATCTCACTACTGAACTGCATCATGGAGAGACATTTGCGAGAACTGTGACGAGCAAGGGTTAGATTAAGACTGATCGTAATTGGGCCAATACCTCAACAACCTTCGTCCTCATAACATGACATAGCATAACGTGTATTTGTAAAGCGCACGTTCACCGCAACGGGTATCTTGGCACTGAATAACAGATGTTTATTGTTACCCAACTCAATGGTACTCATTTTATCGACATCAGAAGGATGAACGGCTGAGTGGACCAACCAGGATATGAACCTGTGACCATGATGTCAAACACAGGCCCCTACACTGGACACATTAGTCTACTAAGCCACCAGACTCATCTCAGCCATTAATAATGAGGACCGTTAAACAGAACCGCTCCTGACCATCCTCCGAGCTCTAGCTCCAACCTTAGACTCTCATGGAATCTAGGGCCCTGAAGAGCTTTTGACATGCCTCTTCCTCTCCTTAAAGGAGCAGGGAGAGGAGAATTGAGACGAGGAGTCAAACTCCTCAACATACCTTTGCTTCTGCACATGAGATGCCCTAGGCATCGCTCATAGTTCTCCCTGCAAGTGAACACATTCTTTATTTGCCTGATTGCAGCTGGTCAAATGGGGAGCAAGAGAGCATGAACCCCATTCCCAAGGGACACCGCTCAGCTTCCTGCCCACAGTCCTAACTTCTCATCATGCATTGCACGAGCACACCTCATATTTAAGGAAGTGATGCTCACACCTCAACCAAATGGCATGTCCCTTTCCAGTTTCACCAGTGCACTGCCCCTCACTCCAAGCCAACCTGAGATCATCTCCATTATGCAGGAGTCAATCCAGCACCAGATCAGATAAAAATAGCCTTCCACTCAGATTCACAAACATGCGACCCAGAGCCACTGTCAGGAAAAATCAAGAGAATGACATAAAAAATAATTTAAAGGAACATGTCCTGTCGGGAAGGTGTTTCACTTAAAAGCAGAGAGCTGTAATGATATAATGATGTCTGATGAGGAAGGTTATGTTAATGAACACGAGATCTGAACCTAAAGTAAAGCAAATTAGAAAGTGTGTGTACAATTATAGCCTTATCACCCGCTGTCAAGGGCTATACCGGTTGTTAAAGGCCCTGACCCGAGCTATAAGCGTGAACCCCATGCAAGGGCCTATAACGAGGGAGAAGACCTTTAACAACTGTCATAGCGCGAGGCAGAAGGGCTATAAGGCTATTAGAACATTCCACCCACTGAGGGTAGAATGTTCTAAATTAAAAAGGGAGAATCAGAAAGGCAAACATCAGAATGTTGAAGCACAATGTGTATACGAGCCATTCATTATAAACCCTTAGCTGCTTAATTGTCTTTAATGGAGCCCCCAACATTCCAATGTTCTAATATTGTTTCCATTTAAGGTACTATGATGTCCATGGAATGACATTTGAATAGATTTTGTAACAGTGTTACTTCTGCCTCATGGATTCACTTTGATTCGATATAGTATATTATTTAACAAATATGATTAATTTACTCTCTCTTTGGATATTACTTTCAGCAAATCAGATGCTTAAACTCTTTTAACTGCATGAATTGCCTTTAGTTACCTTCAGTAAGCCATTAAAATGGGTCACTGAAATTGCAGGGTAAGAAGGGAAGGAAATGTGGCATGTAGATATATATAATTGCAAGTTTCATCCTAATTTATCCAAAACATTTCATACCCATTTGAAACTTTTATTTTTTTTAAATAGACAACGGAATAGGGAAAATTAAATAAATAAATAAATCCTATTCCATCGTCTGTCGACTTCTCCCCCGCCTCGCCCCGCCCCTCCGCCCCACCGCGCTTACCTGCACGGACCACTGCTGTTTGTAATGGAGCTTGTTTGTCTGCTATCTGTGAGATGGTCAGGGTTAGCATCTTGGTAAGTGCATCAACAAGATGTTGTGGTCAGTTACCGAGGCTGAGTATTGTAGATGTAAATTGCTTTTTAGCATAAGATTGTGGGTATTTACTCTTTTTAATGGGTGGTAGAACTGTTATGGTGAACGACAGAGTGTTTTTATTCATTCCAGATTATGGGATCAGACTAACGTTGCCGATCTGTAAGATGTGTTGGAAGATATATCGAGACAGTAGTCCTTGTTGTGTGAGGAGAACTAGACCTGTGGCATAAGTCTAGGAATTCTTTTGAGGACAGAATCGTATCATCTTCTACATGGAATTTGAAGTCTCATTCTTGTGTCGTTACACTCGTTTGCATTCACCTGTCTGCGTTTCACCTGTGGCCTAGGCCCATCCTAACCTAATGCTGATTGCTTTATGCAGGTGACTGTAAAACAAAGTATTCATTATGTTTGTAATACCACGTGTGCTTTTCATTAATAAAATTCTTATTTGATATAGATATAGGGGTCTATTCACGAATGGCAACTTATAGTATGTCTAGAAGAACTGCAATAGTACTACTAAAGTACTGCAAAATGTAAATGCAATACAAAATGCTAGTCAAAAACCTATATTTTCTATGGGGAGATATTTTACTAAATCTTTTCAGTTACATAAACTTTTTTTTACTTTTCTTTGCACTTTACCAGAGGGAGACTCCAGAGTCGGGGTGGATATCTTTTTATGGTAAAGTATAAGGAAAAAAGTCTATTAAACTTAAATAAATTAGTAAAAATATTTGATTTTGAATATTGAGGTAAAATAATATTATGTGTTTATTTTAAATATAGAACAAAATAAAAAATGCTACTGCACTCATAGCCTAATTTTGCATTAAATCTTTCATTAATTTTAATATATTTAAATTAAAAGAGTAAATTTCCACCTAAAGTACAATTTTTTTATTTTTTTATTATGCATTAATAATTATTGAAACTGATGTGTAAAATTACTTAAAATTAAATTAATTATATATCCATAAAAATGTATGTTACATTATTATATAAATTCAAAAAAGTTGTTTAAATGTTTTGTAAATAAATAAATTAAATTATGTTTATTTATATTAACTATTTAAAAATATTTTAATGTAACATTATTTCCTATGAAGTTTTATTTTAAGTCCCGACCTCCGTTATTTTCTATGGGAGGGTGCCACAATACTAGTGGTTAGTCGTGTGTGGTGGTGGATTTACTACTGTTTCTTTTTTGTCAATAGAAACTTACACTCATAAATTTGGCTCAACCCCCTTTTGAAGGGATGGAGATGCGTAAGTCTACACCTTTGAATTACTTCACACTTGGATTTTGTCAGTAGCTGAAAGTAGTAAAGTGACTCAAAAGTGTAAAAGCAAATTACACATGTACATTACTCACAGGTGTAAGTTCCCTTTGTGAATAGCTCTGATAATGTTTAGCTTTGGCCCAGTTTTTCGCATATTTATTTTCACGTGCAAGGTTGCAATTATTCCCATGAGACTCTTCACACTGCGTCAGAAATCACTTGAACAACGTCTCGCGTTTCTTATGGAAAAGAGTACAAATAGCCTGTCTGAGACTAAGAGGCGCACATGCTACAGTGTAAGGAGCTGTTACTCCAAGGACACTCACTGTAACCTGCTTGCTCTTGGAGACAGGGCCTGGCCGTATAAGCAGAGGTCAGCCCTCCCTCACCAAACATGGATATAATGATGTTTGAATCCCTCACAACTGTATGACTTTTTAGATGCTAATTTTTAATGTCAGAATGTCAGTAGGAAAGGGATTCTCAAGAATATCTCCTTTCATATTAGTTATGTTTTCCATAGTCTGCATTTCCACTATAATTGTGATATTCTGCAAATGTTTTTTATTAGTTTGTTCCTAATGAAAGCCTCTACTAATTTTAGTCCAGATGTCTTGCGTGTTTGTGCACTTTGAGGAAAGGGCAAGGGGAGCTCAGAAAAATATACCTGCCGTCTCTAGCAGGTTTGTCTGCGCCTAATGTGGATCCTTTCCAGGTAAGTTGGGCGAAGTTGCTGGGACTCCTGTCAATTCCCCCATTCCAAATCGTAAGTTGGTCTACCTCCACTGCCTGGGGCCAAAGGGAAGTCACTGGGTGTGACCAAGAGTAACGACCCAACTTCCTAAGGTAAGCAAGTGGTTGAAGATGCTGAAGGATGTAGGCACCTGTGTGGAAAAGAACTCTGGGAATGTTTCTGCTGTGCCAGGTTAGCGGTAATACATCAGTATAGTTTACTTGGTGAGGTAACGCCTTTGCGTGGGGGCATTTGGTGGAAGTGGATCAGGGATGCTGGCACTGGTGATGCTGTATTTGCAGATCTCAGCCGTGTCTCCTCCCTCTCTGGCTTCTGTGTGGGTGGGGTCCAGGGTGTATTCATATAGCACTATGTCTTTGAATGCAGTTTCAGGTGAGTTTCTAGACGAAGCATGATGTGATGAATAGGATTACTCTTTTCTCTGTTAAACAATCCTCCCAGGGCGGGCTGTTCTATTGCCCTCCTAGTCCCAGGAAAAACGTTTTTGACAATATCTGCTTGCTTCTTGAAATAGGATTAACCAGTAGTGAGTTTACCCTGATGGGTGACTTTAATTTCCACTTAGATAACTCAGAGGATAGTAACACAGTAACTTAATTAATACTCTTAAAACTTTTGACTTGATCCAACTGGTGAACCATGCCACCCACTCAGCATGGCATACTCTGGATGGCCAGTTTACTAACAATCCAATTGTGACCTTTGTTGATTCACTATCGTAAACTTGGTCAAACCACTATGCAGTCCGGTTTGACATAAAGCTCACACCTGTACCTACCCCCAATACACCTCGTAAACATAAAATTGTCTCCCACACCTGGAATAAAATGCATAATGAAACATTTAACAAAACCCTTCGGGAGACGATGGTTCTCGGAGAACCTCCGGCTTCAAAAGCAAGCCTGCAGAAGGCAGGAGAGAAGCTGGAGGAAGAATTATGATATTGCTGACAGAGAGAAATATAAACTATGCCTGAATAAATACAAAGATATGTTAGCCAAAGAAAAAGCTGCATACTTTACGCAAAAGATTCTGTCTTCTGACAACTCTGCTAAAAAAACTTGAAGGTGGACAGCAATTTAACGTCTGCGTCCATAAGCACAACCTCAACCCACAGTAAAAATTTCTGTGATAACTTGTAGAAAAAGTGGTAAAGATTTTTAATCATTTTAATTCCGTCTATCATGGTCCTATCTCTTATGTGGCAATGGCCATCTTAATACATCTCAGGTGATAACCTTACTCAGTTGCATCAAGTCAGGGTCCCCAAATGACCCATGCCCTCCTTCTGTGGTCAAACAAGCAGCAGACACCATAGCATTATGCCTACCCAACATTTTTAACTGCATGCTCACGTCAGGTATTTTCTCCAAAAACTGGAAAACAGCATCAATACTGCCTCTGCTGAAAAAGAACAATTTGGATCAAAATGATCCAAATAACTATAGGCCCATCTCCCGGCTACTGCTCCCTGCGAAGGACTTTAAACTCTCAAATCACCCAATTTCTGACCGACCATTCCCTATTTGACACAACCACAACCCAATTCGGGTTTAGGAGCTGCCATAGTACTGAGACCGCTCTTATCAAAACGTCGGAAGAGATTAGATCTATAGTTGATGGCGCTGGAACAGCAGCACTGGTGCTCTTCGATCTGTCGGCAGCCTTTGACATGGTTGATCACAAGCGCCTTGTAGAACGTCTTCAGGCTGTCGGGATCAAGGGGACAGCCCTGAAGCTGCTGGATTCCTTTTTATCAGATAGAACAAAGAGGGTTGATTTTGGACACTTTTATATCTAAACCATTCATCTTGCCATGTGGCGTTCCACAGGGTTCTACCCTCAGCCTAACCCTCTTTAATATTTACATTAAACCGCTGGCATCTCTTATCAGATCCCTTGGATTTGACCGTACATCCTACGCAGATGACGCCCATATCGTGGTGGCATTATCCTCCCCTAACAGTAGCGAAGCCTCAAAGTTTTGTGACTGTATGTCAGCCATAGGCAACTGGATGCAGATGAATTGTATGAGGTTGAACTCATCCAAAACAGAGGTCATTATGTTTGGAAATACTCCCTCTCTGTGGTCATCTCAGTGCTGGCCTGCAGAACTCCACCATCTCCCCACACCAGTATGCAAAGCAAAAAATCTTGGTGTTATTATAGACAACAAACTTAACTTTGGACCTCAGGTTCATGCGATCACCTCTTCCACTCTTATTGTTTTTAGGATGATAAAAAAGATTCTCCCCTACATCCCATTATCAGCGAAAAAGATGGTGACCACAGCGCTTATACTTTCCAAGATAGATTATTGCAATGTCTTATATCTAAACATACTGCAGCAACATCTATACAATCTGCAGGTGTTGCTGCAGGTGTTGCTGCTGCAAGAATGATCACTGGGACTCCCAAATGGCAATCTGCAGCTCCGGCCATTAAATATATGCATCGGCTGCCTGTCAGGCAACAAATCAAGTTTAAAGCTCAATGCATTGCCCACAAAGTCTTGCATGGTGCTGGCTCGGATTTCCTTAAGCACTCTTTTAAGTGGTATGATCCGGATAGATGCTTACGCTCTTCTGGATCTCAAAAACTTGTAATAAATAGGTTCAGGAAATCCAACTGGGGTGGACAAAGTTTTTTCATTTCCACAGCCAAGGAATGGAATGCACTCCCTCCTTGCATTAGATCTATCCCAGATCTTTTTCAGTTTAGGAAGAACCTTAAAACATTGCTGTTTCCATAAACATTCACATTCCGCTCTCTTCTGTGGATCATAGCGCCTTGACACCTCCGGGTAATTGTTTGCGCTGAACAAATCTTAATAACATAATATAATAAACTTTCAGGGTTGTTGTTATTGATGAGATCATCAGTCATTGGCATGTTTGGTGGCTGACATAGCATTTATCAATCAGCACTAAAGTGAGTGTGCAGGGCTTAAGTTTGGGTTGACAGTTTTGGTTAGGGATATGCATTTGGTCGGTGTGTATGTTTGTGTGTTTTCAGTGCTTAATTTTAGCCGGTGGTTTCCGGTGCTTGGCACCAGCACTTAATTGTCAGCACCGACTCTAGAGACAGTCCACCACATGGTGGCGCTGTCTGTTTAATCTTGAGATGTGCACAACAACCATGTTTATGAAAGCAAATTGTATTGAAAATAAAAAATACCAGCCTTTCACGCCATTATTATAACTTTGTGTGGCCTAAAATAGTCTGAATTGTCACACTTGCAGGAGTGCGATGGTTAGATGCTTTGTTGGTGCTGTCAGTGGCAGGCTGGCATTGGCCTTCTGGAGAAGGGCTCTGGCACTTAATTTTTTACAAATTAAGCACTGTGTGTTTTGCAATCAGAGTAGTTCTTGATGGATTTAGCAAGTGGCTGGGGGCACACATGCTGTATGTCGGTGGATGGTGCATGTCAGTGATCAGGCTGCATGCCTGGGTATGACTGAGTTCCCAGATGCACCGGATGCGTCATGCATGAAGACCCGGAAATAGAAGGCACGTAAGGGGCATCTGGTCAGACAGAGTTGCATAAGCTTAGTCATTTGGAGTCCCTGAAATCAGAATTCAGAACAAACCATACAATTGTAAAATAAAGACTACGGGGCATATTAGCAAGACCAGCGATAAAATTATCGCCGTTTTAGCGGCAGGAAACTGCCGCTAAACGGCGATAATGGGCTTGCTAATATGCGTTATGGAATTCCAATAGAAGCCCAGGTTAGATGTCCTGCACATCTAACCTGGGCTTCTATTGGAATTCTATAACGCTAAAACGGCGATAATTTTATCGCCGGTCTTGCTAATATGCCCCCACATTTCTTAATCTGTTCGTTGTACATGTACACGTCTCTGCATTCTTCTGCTTGCTTTCATCTCATTTGATTCTGCATTTGTAGGGCGGTGGGGCTAGGGGTGAATAGGTTTTGGTAAATTACCCTCGCTGGGAAAACAAAGAGAATGGAAGGTCACCAAGCAAAGCCGCCCCCAATTAAGCAAACGAGTTTGGCCCGATCCTGCTTTGCATTTCAGACTGAACATCTTCAGTCGTAACTCGCATCTGACCTGCAGGTCAGGATGCAATTATATCAGTCAGCTCTGGCGGCTGCTGTGCGCAAGCAGCCCTTTCTAGCCTGGGCCTTCTGAAGATCCGGTACTGGAGGGAAGGGGGCAGAGCTGGCGTAGGAGCAGCACTGAGGCCACTAATATGGTGCACTAATAATCGAATGGCTCTCTAGACGCTGGGGCTGCGCGCTCTCCGAACTCTGGGGTATATTTACAAGGACTTAACGCCGCCGTAGCGTCAATTTTTTGACGTTACGGCAGATATTTTTATATCGACTTATTTACAAGTTGCCGCTAAATGGAGTTAGCGGCACTTTTCCGGCGAAAATGTGAATTTTAAAGATCGCCACTTTTGTTAGTGAGAGTTAACGAAAATGAGATGCAAAGTGGGCGTTCCTGTGAAAAAACTGCTGCTAACCCCACTTCGCGATATTTAGAAGGAATTCCTTGTATGGTGCAAAAACCCCAAAACTGCCTCGAAGTTCAGTTAGAGGCAGTTTTTTAAGACCAGAAAATAGCTGGTCTTAAAATTGGTGCAAACTCTTGGGGCCTCATTTCAGAGGTTTTGGTGCTGGACAGTGCAGCAAAGAATATTGCTGCGCTGCCTTGTGCCAAAACAAAAGCTTAGGAATGCGCCCCACAATTAGATAGGGCACAGTCTTGAGCCTCATTCATGAAAAGTGTTGCATTGCTGCAACAAAACAGCGTTGGCACACTTTTTACTGTGACCTCCTTGCCACACCATGGATGCGCCGTATTTACTGTACGGTGCTCCATGTCGCAAGGATTTATGGATATGTCA
This sequence comes from Calotriton arnoldi, assembly GCA_963921515.1. Classification (NCBI taxonomy): domain Eukaryota; kingdom Metazoa; phylum Chordata; class Amphibia; order Caudata; family Salamandridae; genus Calotriton; species Calotriton arnoldi. The sequence goes on along the minus strand of CAWUFW010004855.1, from coordinate 661,921 downwards.
GTATTTCTGACATATCTGTAGGTGCTAAAGTCATGCATTGCTGCAATTTTGACGCATGAATGACGCAACTCCAGCAATGCATGGGGTAGGCCTATGCCTAAGGCACTGCGTCACCCTTATGCCCGCCATGAGGCGTAAGGTTTTGACGCAGTGGCATCCTTGAATTGTCATAGTGAAATCTCATAGATTTTACTACGCCACTCCTATGAGGCTCTGTTGCATGGGAACGCCCATCCTGCATACATCCTACGTGACGCAGGTATGATGTGGCATAGAGGTTCACAAGGTCACGCATATGCCTAGATGCGTCCCTTTGTACAGAGTTTAGTTTGGCGTCCAGGGTGTCTGCTGTCACCTTCCCCAGTGGCTAGCGACCCCCAGATGCTCGGTCCACTCACGCAGAGGAGCTGCCAGGGTGTCGGCGCAGTTGGAGCTCCATCGGTGGAGTTTGCGCGCTGCGGTGTTGGTGTCTGTAAGCGTTGGCAGAGTGGTCGCGCTGAGGGAGTTGCCGAAAAGTTCTTTGATGGCCTTGTTCCAGCTGAGACTGTGGGAGCGTTGATGGCGGTGGTGTACGGTGGGCGTGGTGAATGCGTGATGTATACTATGATGGTCGGTCCAGGAGAGTTCGGTGGTGTGGCTGTAGTTGAAGTTCTCGCTGGCAGAGAAGACGGGGTCGAGCCTGTGTCCGGCTATGTGGGTTGGTGCAGTGACTAGCTGCTTGAGTCTGATGTTGGCGAGGTTTGCCAGGAGGGTGGTGGTGTTCTGGTCACTGAGGATGTGCAGGTGAAAGTTGAGGTGTCCGAGTAGGATGTAGTCAGTGGATGGGAGAGCCTGGGGTGCGATGAGGTCTACAATGGCATTGGTGAATGGGGGTTCATGGGACGGGGAGCCTGTAGACGAGGGTCCCGCGGAGGGTGGGGTTGGTCTGGATCTGGAAGTGGAAGTGTTCCATGGTAGCAGTCGGGTCATTAGAGTGCGTGGTCAGTCGGAGTGTGCTTTTTTGATAAAGGCAATGCCTCCTCCTGGGTGCTCGGGGTGGTCCGTGCGGGTGAATTTGTAGAGGTCGTGGATTGTGATGGCGATGTCCGGTTCAGAGCAGAGGTTGATTCAGGTTTCCGTGAACAAGGTGAAGTCTGAAGAGGTGGTATCGAGGAGGTCCCATATTTCTGTTGCGTGTTTGTGGAGGGACCGCACGTTGAGTAGGATACAGTTGAGCCAGTCGGCTGCGCTGTTGCTCGGCTAGGGGGCAGGAGGTGCTGGTGTGCTGATGTGGCAGAAGGTGCGTTTGAAGTTTCGGCAGGCGCAGGGTGCAAGGGAATTCTACAGTGATGCTAGATGGCAGACGGTGTGGCGTCCAGGGCTGATGGCGAGGAGGGTGCTGGCGTCGTAGCGGTGGAGTGTCCGAGAGGAAGGGTCCTTGGTGCTGGGCGTGGTCCAGGGACGGACTGATGCAGACGGGCTTGCCTTTGGTGCACCAGTGGTACTCCCGCTGCGCATGGCCGCTCAGCGGCTGCCACTAAGTAGTTCTGCGGGGGCACCGGACAGCTGGGAGGCACGAAACACGGGAAAGGGCACTAGAGGGGGCGGGGCCAGGGGGGAGCGGGCATTGTAAATATATATTTTTTAAATCTTACCTCGAGGCTGGGTCCCACGTCTTCTGTGCTCTTGCTCTCCTGAGTCTGATTCCAGGAACAGGAAGCAGGTATCCAGGCTCCCTCCCTTAAGCCAATCACAACGCTGCAATGCGGCGTTGTGATTGTTCTTGAGCGCCGTGACAAGGCGTTCAGCCAGTGGCTAGAGGGGTGGGCATGTTCTCCATGCAGGCTGTAATGCAGCCTGCATTGTGAACCGGGAAGTGCGCATGACTGCTTTGGGCGGCCTGAGAGGGCCGACCAAACAGTCAAGGCGCACTTGAGTGGGCATAGCACTCCGCCCCTGCCCTGTTCCATGAGTAGAGCAGCCTCACCCAACCTCCCGGCCGCAAAGGAAACATAGCATGAGAATATCAGAAAGTTATCATCATGTAATGTTTCCTCTTCTTACACTGCTTGAAAGCAGTGGGGCGACGCTTTTCCGTCATAGCGGAGGAGCCGCCACTGGGGCTAGGCCTGGGCCCGACTCGACCCCCGGGACTCCTCCGCTACTTGTCCCAGATTCTCCTCACCTGGACATTGACACCGTGGCGCATTCCGCTGCACTCTCTCCAAATCTGTGACTCAGCCAACAGGAGCCTCAGCCAGGTGGGATTTCACAAGCCTGGGTACAGCAGTCGCCGCCAAGTCTGCTGGGGAACCTCCTGATGCAGGTGATGCAACAGGGCCCCCTTATTTGTGAAGTTGCAGTGCTCCCGCCATACAAGTTCGGCGCAGCTCAGGGGCCTCACCCTCCACAGCGTCCGGCCAGCACAACATCCTCCGGCCTGTGATGCAGAGAGGCGCGGCCCACCATTGGTAATCACCTCCGTGCGATGCAGACCTCCCTACGTTGGTACACAGGAGCGCCTCTACCGTTTACAGCTCAGAGGTGCACCAGGCGGTCTTTTCACACAGGTCAGCCACGTGTCTCCATGTCACCTGGCAGATTTCACCACCAGCTAAAGGCGATCGCCGATGCCGCAATGTCTACCGTCACGGCCCAGCAACTCTACAGCACCTCCGCATCCCAAGGTTTTGGCTGCCATGGTGTTGCAAGGAGGGCGCTATGAAAAGTGATGCATTGCAGGTGTTCCCCAGCGATGCGCCTCTTTTCATATATGTAGCCCTCTGCATTTCCTCTTCCCCATGAACTCTGGCTGGTCATTCTGGCTCTTGGGGGGTTTGGGGAGCTTGTTGATCTGTGCTGCACTTGTCCCTGGCTGCTCCATTCTGCATTCCATTGTTTTTCTTTATTTTTTTCATTGAAGGTGGACTTATTGGCTATTTTTTTAGAGGCAAAAAAGGTGAAGTTCTGCTGACTAACGTGAGTTTTTTGACTGCAAATTGGCCTTTCATTAGTTTGCGCCCACTAACGTCAGAATTTGTATCGCCTTCACACTAGTGTTAGCGGCAGTTTTCACTGCAGCTACATAAAACTATCATCATGTAGCGACGATAGTTTTTGGTGATAGGCCGCGTTAAGAAAACTGCTGCTAACTAATGCTAACACTAGTTAGCGGCAGTTCTATAGCCTTATAGCCCGCTGTAGTGGGCTATACCGGCCATTAAAGGCCCGCTCCAGCGTTAAAGGCCCGAGCCAAAGGCGGGGGCTTTTAACAAGGGAGCGGGACTTTAATGGGCGGTATAGCCCAGCTACGAAGGTCTATAAGGCTATTAGAACATTCTGCCACTAGAGGGCAGAATGTTCTAACAAATAAAACAAAGGCCTCTCGGAGCCCGAGGGGATCGAAATCCCCTAAGGCTCCGGGAGGTCTTTGTTCAAACAACATTGGAATGTTGCTCTGCGGGCTTTTACCGGCCTGTAGAAGCATGGAGCACTCCATTGTATTCAATGGAGTGCTCCACATTCCAATGTTCTAATTGTAAATATACTCCTCTGACTACCTTCAGATCAGAAGTCATGGGGAGGGCCCACAGGATCCGGGAGGATGCAGCAGTTCTCTCCCTCGACGCGCGTATGGCGTTTGACACCATAGAGTGGTCATATATGTTTGCGGTGCTGAGCCTCATGGGGTTTGGCCCGCGCTTCTTGTCCTGGATTGGGCTCCTGTATGAGAGGCCCCTGGCTTAGGTGGTGGTCAATGGGAAGAAATTGAGAAAGTTCCAGCTGCGGAGGGGCACGAGACAGGGTTGCCCCCTATCTCCGTTAATATTTGCGCTGATGCTGGAGCCAGTGGCAACCTGGATACGGGGGGACCCCATAATATGAGGTCTCTGCTGGACGGAGGATTGGGAGGATAAAATATCGCTGTATGCAGATGATATCCTATTGTATGTGGCCTCTCCCCGATCCTCTATCACCAGAATACTGAACATCTATAGCTCCTTTAGCAAATACTCTGGGTATGCAATCAACTGGTCAAAATCAGTGGTGTTTGTTGTGAGCGGCCAAAGACCCACCCTCCCACCGGAGTGTGAGGCCCAGGTGGTGTTGGAGGGATTTCGATATCTTGGGATAATTGTCACTACAGACCCAGCCCGGTTTTATGCCAGGAATCCACTGGGCCCCTTGACTTGACTTCAAAATGATGCCCAACACTGGCGGGCCCTCCCCCTGTCCCTCTTGGGCAGGGCAGCCCTATTCAAAATGATGGTGCTGCTGAGATTTCTTTATATGTTACAGAATACTCCTTTGCCGGACCCCGAGTCATATTTCATCTTGATAGATAGTGCAGTCCAAACTCTCCTGTGGGACGGGGGAGCCCCCAGAATCTCTCTTACTAAATGGACTCGTAGTTGGTATGACAGGGGAATTGCATTGCCACATTTACAGTCCTACTACAGGGCAGCCCAGCTCGTAACTATAAATCAGTGGGTCCATCAGCCACCCTCGGATCCAGCTTATAGAATGGACCAATTGAATCTCCAACCGAGAGGGTATCTGCAGGCGCTTTATACAGACCCGAGACGTCTCCCAGTGGACGGCCCCACATCATTGAAAGTCAAAGTCTGGCATTCAACCCTGGGTAAAATGGGGTGGAAAAACAAAATCACAAAAGCAACACCCTAAGGGAGAACATGGCGTCTGCCGGTTGAGCAGCCACGCGTGTCCGTACCTTTTCCTCTCATCAAGAGGTAGCTGGATGTCACTCGCCTGATTCTTCGTTCTTTCTGCCCCTGAAGCTGCAGAGAAAGTCACCGATTCCGCCGCTCACAGAGGGGGCGGATGACCTGGGAGCTGCTCGGCGCCCCCGCCTGCCCTACTTCTCACGCTGGTGTACTGCCGCCCTGGAGCTGAGGTGCGGCCGCAGAGCGGCGGCCCGCGGCCTCCTCCGGGTCAACAGCGGCAGCGCCAGTATCGGGCACTTCTTTGGAGCTGCGGGTGTTGAGGCTGGGCAAAAAGATAGTGCTGAGGATACACCGACGGCCCCAGCGTCCCCCACAGTCTCCCATATAGCTCCCTACACTGCTTCTCACAGTTTGGAGCCCTTTTTTGCACCTGGAAAGGCCGATGCTGAGGTGGATCAGAGCCTTCAGGTCCTTGCACACAGTCAAGACGGTCAAGACGGTGAGGTGGGTGAGCGAAGCCTTCCAGGGAAACGAGGTAACTTTATTACTAAACTAAAAGAGAGGCAAGGTAAGAAAGTCGGAAAGAGTGGGACTGGAAGAAAAAAGGGCAACCTAAGGAAAAGGGAGAATTGAGGCGGGAGCCCCAGGACCAGTTAGTGGGGAGCGAGTTTTGGAGCCATAATCACAACAGCTAGCCCTGTTATATCTAATACTACCAGCCTTACCTGTGATAATTCAGCTTTTCAAAATTACCAGGTTAAAGGCAGGAGTATAAAAAGAGGGAAAAATAAGTCTGTACCCAATATAGTGGAGGTCACCCCCTCATTAAGGTCTTTTTTCAGGGTGCAACCAGAGGTTTTACTCATTACAAAGCAGGGAGCAGAACATAAAGTCAGCGACGTTATTGGCTCATCTGAGTATCGGAGCACTACAGACTCGATGCAGGCTGGGATGCAGTCTACAGGATCGTCAGGGGCTGAGTCTGAGCTACCTGTTATTGCTATTGTCCCTGTCACTGACACAGATACAACCACTGAAATTACCACTACCCCTGCCATTGTAATTGATGTCGCTGTTAGTCAAAGTATGAGTGGAGCTGGGTCGGTAACAGGATTAGGGTCGGGCTCTTTAGAGCAGATTGGGCCCCCCCCATTCCCACTCCCACTTTCAATGGAAGCCCTATTTACATCCTTAAAAGATGATATTAAGCAAGGATTTGCCGTATCAGCTGCCAATCAAGGGGAGATTAGGAGCTCGTGTGAGATCCTAGAAAGGAAAGTAGACCTCCTAAATGCTAGAACAGAATCCCTTGAGCATTCGGTAGAGGAGTTAAAGTCCAATTTAGGGACAGCAGAGGTAAAAATCCATGAGCTACAAAAGGGGAGGCTGTGTTGCGTGAAAGAATGGAAATGTTGGAGAATAATTCCCGTAGGAACAATCTCCGCGTTTTGAATATTCCAGAAGGAAAATAGGGCTCCGACTTAAGAAATTTTATGGTAAACTTGTTAAAAGAAGCCCTGCCACTTGACGATTCGGTGGAGTCCTTGACAAAGGACATACAAAGAATTCACAGGGATCCTTTTCGCTTAAATCCAAAAGGACTAAGCCAAGGAAAATCCTTATCAACTTCCTAACTTACGCAGTGAAAGAGAAAATTTTGAACTTGGCATTGAAGATGAAAACAGTGAGAAGTAAGGACTTCTCTTTTGAAGTCCGTTCAGATCTGTCAAGAGACACACTAGAAAGACAGTGGGAGCTCGGGAGAAGAATGGACAATTTTAAGAAGATTGGTGCTACGGTGCAACTTAAATTCCCTGCCTTTTTGAAGGTAATGCACAATAACAAAATGCACAATATCAGGTCCATTCAGGAGGCAGATGAACTGCTGGATAGTATCAGCAAAGGGCCCCCGTAAGCAAATCACCTACTAGCTATTTTTTGGGAAGTTGAGGTGAGGGGAACAGTCTATGGCTGGTTAAAAATTAAAAAGAGAAAAGAAAAAAAAGGGGAATGAGAAAGGGGGGGGAGAGAAAGAAAAAAAAAATACACATAAAAGGAGGAAATGGGACAAAAGGAGAAAGGGAAGAAGGAAGGGAAAAAAAGGGTAAAAATGTATAAGCACGTATTTAGGGGCACGACATAGGGCATAACCCCTTTTTTTCTTCCCCTCATTGTTGGGTGGGTAACACATTGGTGTACTTAGGTAGAGGAGGAGGAGGAGGCTACGGACGCCATATCTGGATAACAACTAGTCTAGGTAAATAGGGGTTGGGTTCTCCAAGGGGGGGATAGGGTGGGGGGTTGGGGAGCACAGGGGAATAAAAAATAAAAATACCTAATTCGTCACATATTGTATAGGTTGCTTTGACCAGATAGTTTAGTTAGACTAGGAATGACCGGTGGTCTAAAGTCAAGGTGCAATTGTTGTATTGCATCAAGGAGGGCATGGAGGGCGGAGTACTCTTTCAAATGAACACTTTGCAGATATTGTCCTGGAATGTGAATGGCTTGAGGGGGGGGGTTCGAGAGAAGAAAAATTTTACAATATCTGAGAGATTCCCCCGCCCAAGTCTTGGTTATCCAGGAGACTCATCTTCTTGGGGCAGAAATGAAAGATATATTAAAATCAGAGAAATGGGTGGATTCTTTCGCATGTACCGATCAGACGGCAGGTATTAGGGGGGTGTGGATTCTTTTTAAAAAATCAGCTAAAGCACAGATTTTACAATACAAGGGTGACCCAGGGGGAAGATGGTTGATACTGAAGGTCACTGTCAGAGAGGTCCTCTTTACATTAGTTGGCTATTACGGTCCGAATCATGATGATCCCTCTAACCTCAAAACTATTTTTTCGCATCTTTTGGACTTCCCTGAGCCAGTGATATGGGCAGGAGACTTTAATATCTTTCTTGATCCCAAATTGGATAAATCTCCCAATAGTAGAGCGATTACCCCTTCGAGATCAAGGGTATCCCTCTTGGCAATAATGTCCCAATTGGGCCTTAGCGATATCTGGAGAGAAAGGTCAGGGCAACAGATGGGTGTATCGTATAGGAATTTTAAGTACAAACACAAGTCACGAATCGACTATATACTGATCAGCCATACTCTTAGAGACAGAGTAAAGGACATAACATATCTGCCATCGCATATGTCGGACCACTCTAGTATTTTATTGACGCTACAGTGTCTACGGACTCAACAGGCCAGAGTGTGGTCTTTTGACCGCACTCTGTTACTTGAAGAGGACGAGATAAGCTTTCTCTCCTGGGAAACAAACCAATTTTTAGAGACCAATTTGGGAACTGCCGATATCACTACAGTTTGGGACACTCTCAAGGCTTTTTTGAGGGGGATAATAACCAACAGGGCAAGCTATAGAGGTAAGAAATACAGAGAAGAGATTATGGTTTTGGAGGAAGAAATGAGGAAAGTGGAGGTAAAATTAAACGCCCAAGAGGGAATCGTCAGAAGGAAGATTGGGAAGTAAGTAGGAAGCTGAAAGAGCAAATGGAGAGTGTTCTCCAGGGGCGGCTTATGCGTAAGTGGGAGGTGAGCAAGATAGCCCATTTTGAGTATGGGGAAGGAGCTGGAAAATTACATGCTTGGAAAATCAAAGCAGACCAGCTCCGGAACCATATTAAGGAGATCTCGGTGGGTAATGGAGAACCCCCCATTTCTTCAGATAATGGTATAGGAGAGACCTTCCTGGATTATTTCCAGGAGATATATAAAGAGACCTCCATAGGAGACAACTTTAAGGCAAAATCTTGGTTGGAGAATATCACTTTAACACCTATCAGACGCAAACAACAACTAGACTTGGGGCAGCCCATCACACAGCAGGAAGTGAGGAAAGCATTGGCGAGTGGGAAAAGGGGCAAAGCGGCCGGCCCGGATGGGCTTCCAATTGAATTATATCGATCACTTGGAGAGAGTTTAATTCCTACAATAACCCTTCTTTTCAATAAAATTTTCATGGACGGAATTAGCCCACCGGTAACATGGAATGACGCTACTGTAGTCCTCATCCTGAAACCGGGTAAAAACCCCTCCAGCTGTGGGTCCTATCGGCCCATTTCGCTTTTGAATGCCGACTATAAAATCTATACAAACATTCTGGCTACTAGATTGGGGGAGGTGGTTGGAGACATTCTTCACCCCAACCAAAAGGGGTTTGTGAAAGGGAGACAGTTAGCAGACCTCACCTACGACCTGGTCGGTGCAATAGACATCGCCTCTACTTATTCACTCCCTCTCGCAGCCTTGACTCTAGATGCCACCAAGGCTTTCGATAGAATAAATTGGATTTACTTATCGGAAGTCATGGAGAAATTCAATCTGGGCGCAAGGTTTTGCCGTGCTATACAGTTGATATATAAATCTCCATCGGCTAAGCTCCTGGTGAATGGTTGTCTTTCAAAGCCATTTGGCATAACCAGAGGAACCCGACAGGGTTGCCCTCTCTCCCCCCTGTTGTTCGATATATACATCGAACCATTTGCACAGAAACTAAGGGATAACCCTGAAATAGAATCCTTTAGACATGGAAATTGGGAGAGAAGGGTAGCCCTGTATGCGGATGATATTCTGATATTGTCAGCAGACCTAGAAAGAACTCTCCCGGTAGTAATTAAACTGGCGGAGGAGTTTGGTAAGGTTTCCGGATACGAGGTAAATGCTAGCAAGACAGAAGCTATGACTTGGAACATCCCGCACACTGTTTATCGGACAAGCTGCAGTATGCGTTACCTTGGGGTCACAATTACCCAGGATATTAATAAACTGGCAGATACCAATCTATTGTGAGTCCTCCGCGACTGCCATAAACAAATGAAGTCATGGGTGCACCTCCCCATATCCATTCTGGGGAGGGTTAATTTAGTCAAAATGTCTATACTGCCTAAGGTTACTTTTCTTTTTAATACAATCCCTCTCCATTTTGATAAAGACACTATAGGAAAATTCCAACGAGAAATAAATTCCTTTATCTGGGTATATAGATCTACCAGAATAGCATGGAAGAAACTAAGGCGTAGGAGAGAGAAAGGGGGGTTGGTGTTACCTGATTTACAATATTATGCTTGGGCATTTCAACTCACTCACTCTCGTATGCTATTGAAATCGCCAAGTGATAATGCGAGTGGAGCTATGTTTTTGGCCATGTTGAAAGGGGCGGGGCTGCCAGCAGAAGGGTTCATGTTTAAATTTGGAGACCAAAAGTTCTTTAAAAAAATCAAACTTAAGGTCCTGCAGGGTTTCGTCAGAATATGGGTAATGCTAAGGAAGGTGACAGGTCTCAGTTACTTCTCTAAACTGGGACCACTTTGGGATTCTCCAGGTTCCCCAGAATGCCTTCGTGATAGGCTGGCGATCCCACTTAGAGACGCTGGATTTAAAGTATGGGGAGACTTAGTCAGCAATGAAACATTTATTGTATGGGAGGATCTAACAAGGAGAGTGAGTAGTGGCCTCTCAAGATTTAAATATATTCAGTTACATAGTTGGGTACAGTCCCAGTTCAGAAAGGAAAAAAGTATTGGTGAGGGAACCAGTTTGGAGCAACAGCTTGTGGAAAGGCCAGTAGGTAAAAAGGAGGTCTCCTATTGGTATTGGGCCATAGAAGAGGAAGTGGACGGGGAATTCAAGCTGGCTGATGAGCTGTGGGGTGGATTGTTGCCTAACGAACAGTGTGACCATCTATGGCAGGAATCTTTCAAAATCCTCTTTAACATAGTGAAACCAGCATGGTTGAGGAGGAATCACTTATTCACGGCTCATCGTGCATACCTATCCCCCCTCAGGTTATCAAGAATTGTTAAAGGATCACAAATCAGCTGTAAAAAATGCGGATTGGTAGAGGCCTCGGACCTCCATATGTTTAGAGACTGTCCCTCCATCCAGGCATTCTGGGAAGATGTACAAAAAACATTGGAGAGTATACTGGGAGTGACAATTGTAATTGACTAAAAGCTAATAATTTTTGGCTTAAATACCCAGGTACCAGGACCAGCTAGACTCCTTTTATTTTATTCAATTTTACTGGCAAGAAGACAAATCTGTAGACATTGGGTAGACCCTGTCCCTCCCAAACACTTCGGATTGGTTGACTTCTTTGTATGAAACATCCAAAATGGATATGGCCAGAGTATGTAGCAGAAAAAAGATCGCATACTGGGACTTGTTGTTGCAGTGGAGGTGATTTTTTTTTTCTTCTTTCTTTTTTGGTCCAATGATTATGCCAACTGGGTACTCCTTGGACCAAGCTGGATATGCCCATGGATTAAGGGGCATTGAGAAGGTCCATAGGGTCTTTTAGACCAATCTGGAGTGATACCTAACCTCCCTATATCGATGGGAAGTGGCTTTTCGGTCTGAAAATACACCCCTTCGGGCTGATGGTATCGAGAGAATACGAGGGAAGAGCCCATGTCATCCTAGCCTATTGAAAAGGGGAATGTACAGACGGTCTGCACACACTATGGGTACTGGCGAATGAGGACAAAAAAAAAAAAAACAACACCCTTATGGGATTCACAGAAATTGGGCACAACGGAGTTGAAAGGGGGATTCGATAAGTGGGACCTGATCGGGATCTCAAGGGTGGGTGACCTACACACAGGGGTAGACATGAAATCGTTCTAACAACTGCAACAATCGAATGAACTGGTCCCTAACGAGTTCTTCCGATACCTGCAAATTCGGCATGCCATAAAAGCTGTAGTTCCCCGGGGAGAGTCAATTCCTGAATCCTTGCCGCTGGAGTGTCATCTCCTGGAAGAACATCTAACTCGAAAAGCAGTATCCCTGATGTACCAGAAACTTATTAATAACATGCCCGACACTTTGACGAGCTTGAGAGACCGCTGGAGACAAGACATTAGTGACCTACAGGAAGAAGAGTGGCCAGAAGTCCTGGCATCCCCCAAAGAAGTGGCCATTCGGGCCCGTTTCAGAATGATCCAACTTAAAATCCTTCATAGAGCATACATTTCCTGTAACACTCTACAATAAATGGGTAGGAAAACAGACACTCTCTGCTATAGAGGATGTGGGCAGGAAGGGTCGCTTTTTCATATTCTGTGGGAATGCCCAAAAATCCCAAACTACTGGGAAGCCACGGTTTCCTGTATGGCAGGGATTATGGGAATGGAACTAACACCGGCTCCAAAAGCCTGATGGTAGCGAAACGTAACATTGTCCACAGATGGGGATCGGGAGAACTGCAGACCCTAAGAGAATGGAAGCGAGACATGGACTGGTGTATGGTGGCAGAGAAAGCAGTCTATGTTAGCAGGGGATGTCCAAAGAAATGGGGGAAAATATGGACAAATGGAATGAGTATAGAGGATATCCCTGCACACCCCCTCTGGGGGAGATAGCCCAACCCAGAATTAGCTCAGTCGTTTCGAAACACGAAACAGGAACTGTAACGGGGATGTAGCCCTACCAAGTCATGTATATGTAAAAGAGTGCAACCTACCGGACTTTGTGAGAAGAGATATGATCATGTACGTATATAACAGTATCACTATGTTATTTATTGGCTTGAATTCAATAAAAAGATATTTAAAAAAATAATAATAATCCGGAATGTGAGTTGAGCTGGCTTAATAGCCGCAGCACTGACTGACTAGTGACGCATATTTGGCACACTGAAGCCTGGCTGACTGTATAGTCTTGACCTCTGAGACCCTCAGTGAAATAAAGCTCAAAGCTCTGTGATTGGAAAAAATGGGGCAGGGAAGCACTGGATCTGCACTGACTGACTTATTTACATATTTAATCACTAATACCTAAGTGTCTCTCTAGGTGCTGGGGCTGTGGGATCCCTGAACTCCAAGACCCTCAGAGCTCCAGTGTTGGAGGGATGGTTGAAGAACGTGCGTATGTTGTGTTTCTCGGGAGCTACAGCTCATGCGAAGTAAGCAGTAGCGGCCCGTGGTGGGAGTGCTGCCGGGCGGTGACGTGGGGCGGGGGAGGGGCTGGGTGGGGGGTAGTAAACTACGGAATACGGCCGAATAGAGGTAAGTAAACATATAAATAAATAAAACTAATTCCGTTGCGCGCGCTGCATCGCATTTGGCGATGCAGCGTGTGCAACGAAATTCATTTTATTTATTTATATGTTTACTTACCTCTATTCGGCCGTATTCCGTAGTTTACTACCCCCACCCTACCTCCCCGCCCCACGTCACCGCCTGGCAGCACTCCTCACCACGGGCCGCTACTGGGAGTAAGGCAGTGGCGTCGTGAACCCCCCCACTCCACCAGCTTCAGAGGGGGCGGGGAGACGTGAGGGTGTTACCATGCTGCAGAAGACTGGGCGAGGAACTAACTGAAGTTTATCAGTGTGCAAAACTGCACCAGCTCGGTTCACTTGTTGCAGTGACTGACCGACCTGGGGGATGTAGTCCCCAGCCCTATTTCCCTTGCTGACGGCTTGCCTATGTACAACTACAACCCCCAGAAGGCCTCCACTGGCTGCTACAACGCCTGCGAGAGACAGTGACAGGGAATCGGAGTCCTGCCTTCGAGCCCAGTTCCTACCTGCTGTGGCTGGTAAGATGTCAGTTTTCTGTTTCGACAGAAGCTAGGTGTAGAGAGCAAGCCCACAACTGCCTTTCTCTCTTCTTTAATAAGATGCTTCTGTTGGAGCGTTTCATCTGTGTTGGAGGCTGCCAAACCAGTGTTCCCTACATGTTGGTAAAATCTATATTGCAATTTAAAAGTATATTTCCATAGTTGAAAAGTATGCTGCTGGCAGCCTACTGATTTGCATATATGCCAACCCTCCCGATTCAGGCGGGAGACTACAGATTTCAAGGCTACTCTTCCGCCTCCGATTCCTGTATGCAAAAACCCGATTCCTCGGCGGGCTTCTGCAGACAGGGACTGGTCTTGTGTGACTTGTGGTTTTCACTGGCAGTAATATGCTCCTGCAGGCCAGTGCACAACATGTTTGTCATGCTCTCTCTACCTATTGTAGCGTTTTCTCTGTGCTCCTGAAAGGTAAGGAAAAAAAAGTATATTTACGTTTTTTCCCACCAATGACAATAAACGCGATTCAGGCCTCACTAGAAGTCAATGAGAGAAATACATTCTCCTGATTATTTAAAAAAAGTCTCCCACGTTCCTCTTCTGAAACGTTGGCATGTATGGATTTGGGTGAAAATTTCCCTTTATTGCACGATAACCCAGCTGTCCATCAATTTCCCAGACATCTTAGGAATCTACCAGACTTCTTAGGAATTTGGATCAATGCAAATCAAGGGACGGTCGAGCATTTTTGTAGATGTTTACATCATTTACACAAGAGTCACCAAAGGTGGCAAACAATCAGAAACCTTGCAGCTACTCGAGGAACTGCTGGAAAAAAGGGACTCTAAGCATCATTTGATCCTGGCACGTGACTTCAATGTCACCTTTGAACCCCAGGTAAAGGATGATGTGGGCATTGACAATGAAGAAGACGACCAATGACCCCTTCCATGTCTGGATCTAGCACCAGTTAAAACTCCAGCTAAAGGCTCTGACTCTCGAGTTTGGGCTAAGGGTAGTTAATGGCAGAACAAAATCTGTCAAGTAGGGGGCACCCACATTCAATAGAACCATCAGCAAGAGTCGTATTGACTACATTTAATAGATCTTAGTCTCTGGTGCAACGTAGACGATATGGAAATCAGGGAGTGGTTAGAGAGTGGCCACAATCCTTTATGTCTCACTTTGCTGCCCCTGTGGAGCAGCGAGCCTAATTCTCCACGTTCATACTAGCTGACCCGGGAAGTCATTCTATTCAATGACAAACGGCGATTTAAGTGGCAACATTAGGCTGCGCAGGAGGATACCCTAGAACTAATTCATCTCAATCTATTAAAAAAGTACATCTGGGTTGGAAGACCTGCAAACTACGGATCGCCCCTTCGCTGCCACAGATATTCATACTCGCATCTGTGACCAGCTAGCCCTGAACTTTACAGCGCCCATACCCAACCCCAGGAGAATGCAAAGAAAGTTTCACTTTTGGCATAATAAGGAGTGTAGGCATCTCAGAAACCAACTGACATTGGCCGTAAAAGCCAAAGATTCAGCCTTGATTAGTACCCTCAGAAGGGCATACAAGCAAGCCCAATTTAAAGCCAAAAATGATTACGATGAGAAGGGATGGCGGGATATTAAGGATGCATGTCAAAGTTAAGATTCAAAAAGGTTTTGGCCCCGGTCACCTGTGGTGGCAGCAGGACGGCCCCTAACCCGAAAATCATATCTCTGCAACCGCCTGGTATAACCACTTCAGTGCTCTCTACACAGAAGTAGCCGAGACAGAATTTCAGGAAGCCCTTTCAGTACATGCCCAGAAATCATCTGGCGACCTGTTTGATTTAGGCAACATCAAAGCCTCTGCTGATGCCATAGTACCTGCAAAGGCCCTTGGCCCTAACGGCATACCAGGTGACATCTTTTTACACGAGAGGAACATCTGGTCAAAATACATCTTGCTTCTGTCTAATGCTATTCCTTGCGGCATCTCAATACCAGAGTCCTGGAAAGGCGCTGAGGTGATACCCATATTCAAGTAAGGAGACAGTAGCTCACCCCTCAACTGTAGGCCTATCAGCCTCATCGATTCAATTCAGAAAGTATTCTGTCACGCCATACTAGGGAAGATCCTGGGCTGGATTAATGCCAACGACATTCTAACACCCTATCAGGCCAGCTTCAGAAATAAAACGAGTCCTAACGATCAGGTTTTTTGTTTCCTCCTTTTGGTTTGGAAAATTGTGGTAATCATCATGGGCAGTCTATATGTCGACTTTGTCAACTTAAAGTCAGCATTTGACCTGGTCCCAAGACAAAATCTCTGGCACGTACTCCGTGACATGGGTGTGCCATTGGACATTTTATCCTTAATCATCTGCCTCCATGAGGATAATTATGACAAAGTTCGCTAGGGTGATTAGGGGCAGCTGACGGAGCCTATTCCCGTAAACAAGGGTGTTCGCCAGGAATGTGTGCTAGCTCCAAACTTGTTTTTTTTAATACTTGAACAACGTAGTCCAATTCCTTTTTTTTACAGCCCTCAAAAATCTCTACACTCTTCTTAGGGGATGACACCTTATTGGTCCCTAAAACCCCAGGAGGTCTCCAGCACCTATTACATCAATTTGAGGAATTCTGCTCAATGTGAGGGCTGGAGATAAACACATCCAAGACCAAATTCATGCCCAATGCACACAAGACCTACAGAAGGAGGCCTACCCTGGGGGGGGGAGGAGGGTTGCACTAGAAAGGGTGTCATCATGTCCTTTAGGATAGCCCTGTCATGTATACTCCATTTTACATACAACATCCCGTCCACACGACAATAACGAAACTAAACAGGTGACCTTTTACCTAGTAGCTTGCTCCTGTCTCCTCGACACCAGGCTCTAAGTATTCTTTCATAATCCCTGTACCTGACGTACATAAACATGTCCACAGGCACGGCAGATTTATTCTGTGTAAGGGTCACCACTTTTTTTTCATCCTTGGTGTTAGACTTGGCATCTTTTGGCGTGTTTCCCCTGACTTTTTGCTTTCTGACCTCCCGGTTTTGACTCTGTTTTTGCTGGTGTAATGATTCTGCGCACTTCCCTCACTGCTGTCCAGTGGGAAAGTGCAAGTGCTCCTGTATAAAATGTGTTATGGATTAGTGTTTCCATGATTGGCCTATTTGGTTTATGTGTCAGTCCCTTGTAAAGTGCACTGCGAGTGCCAGGGCCTATAGACCAAATGCTGTTGGTGGGCTGCAGCACTGGATTGTGCCATCCACGCAAACAGCCCGTAAAGTGTAACTCAGGCCTGCCATCGCAGAGCCTGTGCGCAGCCTGGGGCTGCCATGTCAACTTGGCAAGTGTGCACACTTGCAAGTCCCTAAACCTTCCCTTTTCTACATGTTAGTCACCCCTAAGGTAGGCCCAAGGTACCCCTGTGGGCAGGGTGCGTTGTATGCGAAAGGTAGGACATGCCCTGGTGTGTGTGGCATGTCCTGATAGTGAATTACAGCCTAGTTCGTTTTTCACTATTGCAAGGCTACCTGTTCCCCCTAGGCCAGAACGGGCAGTTTTGATTATTACAGCTTATAATCCTAACTGACCCGGGAACGTGGTAGAAATTCGAGTTTAGTATGCCTGGACTCAGAATGATAAAATGCATCTTTTAGTGAAGTTGGTTTTAACATTCTGTGTTTGAAAATACCACTTTTAGAAAGTGGGTATTTTCTTGTCTAACCATCCAAGCCTGCCTCTGCGAGGTTGTGTATTCCTTGTCTGGAGTGTGAGTGACAGGGGCTGGGGGATGCCAGGATACAGGGTGAGTCAGCACAGGGCTGAATAGCAAGATCTACATGTAGATGGGTGGGAGGGGTTGCACCTGGGCCCTGAATAGGACAGTGCCTTCCCTCCACAATGCTGGCTCCACCTCCTGTGGTGCGATTGATGTCCCTGGCCTACTCACTGAAAGAAGGGACGGAGACTTGTCAACAAAGTGCTCCAGAACTGGTTTGGACTAGGCAAAGGCCTCTCTGCCTTCAGAGAACAAAGGAATTTGGGATATAAATATTGGGGCCCTGACCCCATGAATTTAGATCTCGCTGGAATCAAGGAACCTGCCAAGACGAAGAGCTGGAAGAGCTGGCAGGAGGAGTACTGCCCCTTTGCTGTGTTGTTGCTTTGTTGGGTTGGCCTGCAGCTGCTGCTTCTGCCTTGGGCAGGGAAAGGAAGGAACTTTCTACAAACTTGTGCTGAGTATCTCCAAGGGCCTGGAACCGAGCTGGCCTCCTGTTAAGAAGTCTCAGGGACTACAAAGACTTCACAAGCCTCTGGGTACCGCTTCTGGAACGCTGTTTCAGTTGCCACAGAGGAAGGGAACTGCAACCGACTCCGTCAACCGAATCCATCCCTGACCGGTGACCTGTTTGCACCGCAGACTGCATTGCCCCGCTTCGCATCGCAACCCTGGTCTCACCGTGGGCGACGTCTGACGCCGCCAACACCGAGCCGCTGCTTGCACCGTGACCTGTGGGCACCGCAGTTCGCATCGCATCACTTCACTGAACCAGCCGGACCCGACCGACGCAGTCGCTGCAACTGGCTCAAGAGTCGTGACCGCATCGCATTTGGGGCACCGCTCGCACGTCTGCAACGCACCGCTCCGACTCGGACCGCTGTCCGACGCCAGCTCCCGCACTCCGGCTTGGTCGCCTGCATCGCAACCTGTCAGCACTGCATCGAGCATCGTCTCACCCTGCATCGCACGCCTTGGACTCACCGACTCCGTCTGCACGATGCTCATCGAGCCGCTGCCTGCACCGCATCGAGGGACACCGCACCTTGCATCGCTCCGTCTTGCACCACAACCGCGACGAACGCCGACCGGCTCGTACACTCCGTACCAGCCACAACGAGAAAGGTACTGTGACCGAGTCTGTTCACGACTCTGCTGGCCCGTATCGACGCGGTCGGCTGGAACTGTTAGACTCTGTGGTTTTCAGCATCGCGGTAGGCTCGGACGGAGCTACCGACTCGTACGAACTTTGTTTTTGGACTATTCCTGCAAAGAAGAAGTTATCTTATCAAGCATTCATTTTTAAAGTATAGTATTGTGGATTTACGTCGTAATTGGTCTTGTCTTGAGTATATAAAAATTGGTTATTTTTCTAAACTGGTGTGGTGTCCGTTTGTAGTGCTTACACTGTATTACTGTTGGTTATGTGCAAATGCTTTACACACTGCCTCTGAATTAAGCCTGACTGCTCGTGCCAAGCTACCACGAGGGTGAGCAGGGGTTACTTCACGAGTGTAACACCCTTACCCTGGCTAGGAAGAAGGGTCCCTACTTGGACAAAGGTGCAAGCCCTTGCCAACTAGAGATCCCATTTCTAACATTGGTTGTCAGCGGTGAGGATAGGACTTGTGTTTGCACTTGACTTACAGTGATTGGTGTGCACTACTACCATATCGCAGACCATTACGTACCACATACTGGTTCTTTTTCTTTTGGCCTATTTTTGATCTTGCCAGTTTTCAACTCACTACGTTTGTCATGCCTGACACAGCTGCATCATCCGTTGCATCTCTGGAAGTTATCTTTGAGGAGGATAGGTTGGAAACCTACGCCGTAAAGGAACTACGAGCAATTTGTAAAAACCTGAAAGTCCAAATTAAAGGCCTCACAAGGAAGGAGGAGCTACAGAAGGCGCTGAGGGCCTGGTTAGCAGCCAGACATGCCAGTGGGCAGCCTGGTAATCTCAGTGAGGAGGTGGAGGAGCCTATTTCCAGGGTGGATATGCTTTTGGGTAGGGGGAAACCCGCCAGGTCAGGCAGCAGCAGTCTGTCCCCAGAGGAGCTGGAGGACAGGCGGGAGGCGAGGCAGTTTGAGCTACAGAAGCTCAGGCTGGAGAGTGAGCGGGAGGAGAAGAGATTGGCCATGGAGGAGAGGAAGATGCTCTTAGAGCATGAGAGAGAACTGAAGGAGCTAGAACTTAGGAGTAAGTCAGGCTCAGATGGTGGCAGCAATTCGTCCAGAAAGGCAGACAGGATTGTGCACATTCCCAAGAATGTAGGCAAGGAGTTCAAGAAGGGGGATGACATACAAAGGTGGTTTCAGGGTTATGAGGCAGCCATACACATGAATGGGGTCCCTGAGGAGACTTGGGGAGCAGGATTGTGGCCACTTTTTCCTGAAGAAGCAAGGGATGCTCTGATAGCTTTGGGTAAGGGGTATCACCTCACCTATGCTGACATGAAGGATGCCCTACTCACTAAGTATGGTCTTACTCCTGAAAAGTACAGGGATCAGTTCAGGTCCAGTAAGAAGTCTGATGCCAACACTTGGTTGGAATGTGTGGATGTGTTCTGCAGGTCGCTGGATGGTTGGGTGAAGGGCAGTAGTGTAACAGATTTTCAGGGGCTCTACAACTTGATTGCATGGGAGCACTTGTCTAGTCTATGTTTTGCAGATCTGCGCCAGCACCTAGTGGATAGTAAGCTAACTGACCCCAGGAAGCTTGCTATGGAAGTGGACCGCTGGGTGAGTACCAGGGTCCACAAGAAAGCGTTTGGGGGAGACTCAGCCAAAGCTGGGCAGGGTCCCCAGCAGAAAGGTGGGGGGACAAGGGTAAAGCACAGGAGTTCTCTAAAGGGCCCCAAACTAGTACCCAGGGTAAAGGTTCCCAGCCCCCCGGTGATAAGAAGAAAGGGGTCTCTACAGGGAAGCCTGTTGAGACCGGCCCCCGCAAGTGTTATGCATGTGACCAGGTAGGTCACTTTAAGGGGGACCCCAAGTGCCCAAAGGGGACACAGCCACCCACCGGTGGACAGTCCAAAGTGTTGGCTAGTGTAGCGCTTGGGGAGGAGGGGTGCCCACAGGAGGGTGGGGATCCCGCAGAAATGACCCTTGTCTCACTAGGGGACAGTGAGATGGTCCCAGGAAACCAGGTGCCCCCTAACACAAAGAAATATAGCACCTGGGTGACCATTAATGGGAACAGGGTAGAGGCTCTCAGAGACACTGGAGCCAGTGTGACCTCAGTCCGGTGTCACCTGGTGTCTGAGAAGCAAGTAGTCCCCGGGCATTCCACCAAGTAGTTGCTGTAGACAACTCAGAGCGCCAATGTATGGTGGCGCAGGTTCCCTTTGAATGGGGGGGGTCTCAGGTCCCTTGAGGGTGGTTGTGAGCCCTACCATGCATGTAGATTGTCTGCTAGGAAACGACCTGGAGCAGTCCTTATGGAAGGAGGTTGAGCTCAGGTCTCACTTGGAGATGCTTGGGTTGCCAGAGTGGGCATGCGTGTCTACTCGGTCAATGGCAGCCAGAAAGGGTGATCAAGAGGACTTGGAGCCTGGAACAGTGGCCCAAGTCCCTGCCAAGAGAAAGGGCAGGGGGCACGGGAAACCGGCCCCCGAAGTTCCCACGGACCGGGAGGAGGCGGACCTCGAGGGGGACGCCCCGGTGTCTACAGGGGAGCAGGTAGCCGAACTGGGAGACATCTCTGAGCTGACCCATTGGCAGCAAGAAGGGGGTCCCACCAGGGAGGAGTTCTGCAGGGAGAAGAACGAGTGCCCTACTCTGGAGGGTCTGCGGCGGCAGGCTGCAGACCAGGCAGCTGGTAATCAGTCCGGGTCACATCTGATCTACTGGGAGAGTGGTCTCCTATACAGTGAGCCTAAGGTTGCTGAGCCTGGGTCAGCCCGTGTGCTGGTGGTACCCCAGCGCTTCAGGACCTTCCTACTGGGTCTGGCTCATGACGTGCCTTTGGCAGGACATTTGGGGCAGGACAAGACCTTTGACAGGCTTGTCACCCACTTCTTTTGGCCCCAAATGCGAAGGCAGTCAGATGCACACTGTAGGTCTTGCCAAACTTGCCAGGCAAGTGGTAAGAGTGGGAGGAAGGTCAAAGCTCCTCTCCAACCTTTTCCTGTTGTTGGAACACCCTTTGAAAGGGTAGGGATGGATATTGTGGGGCCACTGGATCCCAAGACAGCCATGGGCAACAGGTACATCCTGGTCTTGGTGGACCATGCCACCCGGTACCCGGAGGCAATCCCTCTCAGGACAACGACGGCGCCAGTGGTGGGCCGGGCGTTAATGGGGATCTTTTCCCGTGTGGGATTCCCCAGAGAGGTGGTTTCTGATAGGGGGACCAATTTCATATCGAAGTATATGACATCCCTGTGGAAGGAGTGTGGGGTAACCTACAAGTTCACCACTCCTTACCACCCACAAGGAAACGGTCTGGTGGAGAGATTCAACCAGACCTTGAAAGGCATGATCAAGGGTCTAACAGAACCCATGAGGCGTAAGTGGGACGTCCTCTTGCCATGCCTACTCTTTGCATACAGGGAGGTGCCTCAGAAGTCTCTTGGGTACAGCCCCTTTGAGCTCCTGTATGGCCACCCTGTCAGAGGACCTCTGAGTTTGGTAAAGGAAGGCTGGGAGGCAGCTCCCAGGAAAACTCCCCAGGATGTATTTAGCTACATGCTGGCCTTTAGAAACCAAACTGCCCGCTTCAGGAAACTTGCTCAGGCGAACCTAGAAGCAAGCCAGGAAGAAATGAAGAGATGGTATGACCAGAATGCCACTCTGGTCGAATTTCAACCTGGGCAAAAAGTGTGGGTCATGGCCCCAGTGGCACCTTGTGCCTTGCAGGACAAGTGGACTGGGCCATATGAGGTAAAGGAGCGCAAAAGTGACGTCACCTACCTGGTGGATTTGCAGGCTCCAAGGAACCCTTTGAGGGTCCTTCACGTGAACCGCCTCAAGCCCCACTTCGAGAGGTCCGAAGTGAGTATGCTCTTGGCGACAGATGATGGGGTGGAAGAGGAGAGTGAGCCTCTCCCTGACCTCCTGTCTACCAAGGAGCATGATGGGTCAGTAGAGGGTGTGATCCTCTCCCATACTCTGACTCAGGAGCAGCAGGGGGACTGTCGCCAGTTGTTGGGGACAGTTCGCCCCACTGTTCTCTCTGACTCCCGGTGTTACTCACTGGTGTACCCATGACGTGGACACTGGTGACAGCCCTCCTGTGAAGCACAAGATTTACAGGTTGACTGACCGGGTCAGAGCCAGCATCAAGGAGGAGGTCTCTAAGATGTTGGCGTTAGGGGTGATTGAGCCCTCCCACAGTCCTTGGGCCAGCCCAGTGGTCTTGGTCCCAAAGGCTGCGGCGCCCGGTGCCACTCCAGAACTCCGGTTTTGTGTGGACTACCGTGGGCTCAATGCCGTCACCAGGACTGACGCGCACCCCATCCCCAGAGCTGATGAGCTCATTGATCGGTTGGGAGCTGCCCAGTACCTCAGCAAGTTTGATTTGACGTCTGGGTACTGGCAGATTGCCTTAACCGATGGGGCCAAGGAGAGATCAGCATTCTCAACCCCAGAAGGTCATTACCAATTCCGGGTGATGCCCTTTGGGTTGAAGAATGCCCCTGCCACCTTTCAGAGGTTGGTCAATCAGGTGTTGGCTGGGCTGGAGGATTTCAGTGCCGCCTACCTGGATGACATTGCTGTGTTCAGTTCCAGCTGGGCAGAACATTTACAGCACCTTGAGAAAGTGTTGAGGGCTCTGCGAGGTGCAGGCCTCACGATCAAGGCCAGTAAGTGCCAGATCAGGCAGGGTTCTGTGGTGTACTTGGGACACCAGGTAGGAAGCGGCCAGGTGGCGCCCCTACAACCCAAGATTGACACCATTCTGGCTTGGGAACCCCCCTAGACCCAGACAGAGGTGAGAGCCTTCTTAGGTCTCACCGGCTACTATAGGAGATTTGTTAAGGGCTATGGCACCATCGTTGCCCCCTTAACAGAGCTGACCTCTAAGAGGCAGCCCAGGAAAGTGATCTGGACTGAGTCCTGCCAGAAAGCTTTTGATGCCCTGAAGGCAGCCATGTGCACGGCGCCGTGCTCAAGGCACCTGACTTCTCCAAGGAATTTGTCGTGCAGACTGACGCTTCAGAGCATGGTGTGGGAGCGGTGCTCTCACAACTGAACGAAGAGGGCCTGGATCAGCCTGTAGTCTTCCTTAGCAGGAGACTACTTCCCAGGGAACAGAGGTGGAGTGCCATAGAAAGGGAAGCTTTTGCAGTGGTCTGGGCACTGAAGAAGTTGAGACCAGACCTGTTTGGGACTCACTTCCGGGTTCAGACAGACCACAGGCCCCTCAAATGGTTGATGCAAATGAGGGGTGAGAATCCAAAACTGCTAAGGTGGTCCATCTCCCTACAGGGAATGGACTTTACGGTGGAACACCGTCCTGGTACAGAACACGCCAACGCAGATGGTCTGTCCAGGTTCTTCCGCCTTAGTGAAGAGAACTCCAATGGGGTTGGGTAGTTCTCCCTACTTTCAGCTGGAGGGGACATGTGTTAGACTTGGCATCTTTTGGCGTGTTTCCC
This sequence comes from Calotriton arnoldi, assembly GCA_963921515.1. Taxonomy (NCBI): domain Eukaryota; kingdom Metazoa; phylum Chordata; class Amphibia; order Caudata; family Salamandridae; genus Calotriton; species Calotriton arnoldi. The sequence goes on along the minus strand of CAWUFW010004855.1, from coordinate 638,328 downwards.
CTGACTTTTTGCTTTCTGACCTCCCGGTTTTGACTCTGTTTTTGCTGGTGTAATGATTCTGCGCACTTCCCTCACTGCTGTCCAGTGGGAAAGTGCAAGTGCTCCTGTATAAAATGTGTTATGGATTAGTGTTTCCATGATTGGCCTATTTGGTTTTTGTGTCAGTCCCTTGTAAAGTGCACTGCGAGTGCCAGGGCCTATAGACCAAATGCTGTTGGTGGGCTGCAGCACTGGATTGTGCCACCCACGCAAACAGCCCGTAAAGTGTAACTCAGGCCTGCCATCGCAGAGCCTGTGCGCAGCCTGGGGCTGCCATGTCAACTTGGCAAGTGTGCACACTTGCAAGTCCCTAAACCTTCCCTTTTCTACATGTTAGTCACCCCTAAGGTAGGCCCAAGGTACCCCTGTGGGCAGGGTGCGTTGTATGCGAAAGATAGGACATGCCCTGGTGTGTGTGGCATGTCCTGATAGTGAATTACAGCCTAGTTCGTTTTTCACTATTGCAAGGCTACCTGTTCCCCCTAGGCCAGAACGGGCAGTTTTGATTATTACAGCTTATAATCCTAACTGACCCCGGGAACGTGGTAGAAATTCGAGTTTAGTATGCCTGGACTCAGAATGATAAAATGCATCTTTTAGTGAAGTTGGTTTTAACATTCTGTGTTTGAAAATACCACTTTTAGAAAGTGGGTATTTTCTTGTCTAACCATCCAAGCCTGCCTCTGCGAGGTTGTGTATTCCTTGTCTGGAGTGTGAGTGACAGGGGCTGGGGGATGCCAGGAGACAGGGTGAGTCAGCACAGGGCTGAATAGCAAGATCTACATGTAGATGGGTGGGAGGGGTTGCACCTGGGCCCTGAATAGGACAGTGCCTTCCCTCCACAATGCTGGCTCCACCTCCTGGGTGCGTCTGATGTCCCTGGCCTACTCACTGAAAGAAGGGACGGAGACTTGTCAACAAAGTGCTCCAGAACTGGTTTGGATTAGGCAAAGGCCTCTCTGCCTTCAGAGAACAAAGGAATTTGGGATATAAATATTGGGGCCCTGACCCCATGAATTTAGATCTCGCTGGAATCAAGGAATCTGCCAAGACGAAGAGCTGGAAGAGCTGCCAGGAGGAGTACTGCCCCTTTGCTGTGTTGTTGCTTTGTTGGGTTGGCCTGCAGCTGCTGCTTCTGCCTTGGGCAGGGAAAGGAAGGAACTTTCTACAAACTTGTGCTGAGTATCTCCAAGGGCCTGGAACCGAGCTGGCCTCCTGTTAAGAAGTCTCAGGGACTACAAAGACTTCACAAGCCTCTGGGTACCGCTTCTGGAACGCTGTTTCAGTTGCCACAGAGGAAGGGAACTGCAACCGACTCCGTCAACCGAATCCATCCCTGACCGGTGACCTGTTTGCACCGCAGACCGCATCGCCCCGCTTCGCATCGCAACCCTGGTCTCACCGTGGGCGACGTCTGACGCCGCCAACACCGAGCCGCTGCTTGCACCGTGACCTGTGGGCACCGCAGTTTGCATCGCATCGCTTCACTGAACCAGCCGGACCCGACCGACGCGGTCGCTGCAACTGGCTCAAGAGTCGTGACCGCATCGCATTTGGGGCACCGCTCGCACGTCTGCAACGCACCGCTCCGACTCGCACCGCTGTCCGACGCCAGCTCCCGCACTCCGGCTTGGTCGCCTGCATCGCAACCTGTCAGCACCGCATCGAGCATCGTCTCACCCTGCATCGCACGCCTTGGACTCACCGACTCCGTCTGCACGACGCTCATCGAGCCGCTGCCTGCACCGCATCGAGGGACACCGCACCTTGCATCGCTCCGTCTTGCACCGCAACCGCGACGAACGCCGACCGGCTCGTACACTCCGTACCAGCCACAACGAGAAAGGTACTGTGACCGAGTCTGTTCACGACTCTGCTGGCCCGTATCGACGCGGTCGGCTGGAACTGTTAGACTCTGTGGTTTTCAGCATCGCGGTAGGCTCGGACGGAGCTACCGACTCGTACGAACTTTGTTTTTGGATTATTCCTGCAAAGAAGAAGTTACCTTATCAAGCATTCATTTTTAAAGTATAGTATTGTGGATTTTCGTCGTAATTGGTCTTGTCTTGAGTATATAAAAATTGGTTATTTTTCTAAACTGGTGTGGTGTCCGTTTGTAGTGCTTACACTGTATTACTGTTGGTTATGTGCAAATGCTTTACACACTGCCTCTGAATTAAGCCTGACTGCTCGTGCCAAGCTACCACGAGGGTGAGCAGGGGTTACTTCACGAGTGTAACACCCTTACCCTGGCTAGGAAGAAGGGTCCCTACTTGGACAAAGGTGCAAGCCCTTGCCAACTAGAGATCCCATTTCTAACACTTGGCCAACAGCCAGCTGTGGATGATCACACTTGTTTAGAAAAGCATCATTGATTGTTTTCAAAACATTTAAGATTGTTTTCAAAACATCCATGGTTGTTTTAAAAACATATCGATTCTAGAAAAAACCCTGGAGTGACCACTTTAGTATAAAAGACCCTCACTCCCCCTTACAAATTAGAGGAGAATTCCTTCCGAGCTGAAACGGGGGTCCTGCATGCCGAATCTTCGACATATAGCGGTCTGACATCCCTTGCGGGTTGTCATCCGCGACGCAGAGACGGGGTCCTTCGTTCCGAACCATCAGGTGAGGGGCTGGTTCTTCCCTAGGGGTTTCTTGGCTATAGATACACATAGAGATACGCATACACACCTACACTTCCAGGTTAGGTTAGGTACATTTTAGCAAAATACTTAGGGCGCGCATTTTAGGAATATGCAAGTGCTACTGATTTTATCTGATTATGTTCATCTTATTAGCACTATGGTAGAAATGTATCTACTATTCACTTTATTGGTTCTAGCAATCTCTTTTGTATGCTTCTGTCTCCTGATTGTCGCAGCACATATGTTTTACACTAGGCTGTCGCTGGACCAATAAATACTTATTGAAACGTCCTAAACGCCATCCTGTGTATTTTCTGAGAGAAAGCAAGCACGTGTGTCTGAGCGAAAAGTACTGTACTGTTTTCCACCATCCCTGAGAAATCAGGGTTGTCATGTTCAGTGGTTGCCAGAGACTACCTACACCACTGTAGAATACAGGGGGGTGGTAGTGGCACTGTAGGGCTAGCTGGTCTAACGGCTGACATATCTTGTGGGGGTGTCCAGAAGCGGTTGTGACACCAAGCCCTCAGTTTAGGTCATCCAAAACGCACAAGTCCTGGGGTACTCCTAGGAACTACACAACAAGGGTAGACACTTTCGAGTACTGGGGCATAAAACTTTCAGCAAGTATGTCTTGGAAACCCATCTGGAAAAAATGGCCATAAAGCATAGGCAAATTGTGGGTGTCTTGCTGAAAGAACATCACACATCAAATAGTAAATCTGTTGCAGCAGCACCCCAAATATATGATTCGAAAGCAGTGGGCTCAGCCCTCTACTGGCCGAACTCTGGGGTTTTGCCAATTTAGTTGATCTGTCTAGAAGTGATCATAAGTTCCTGAGGAACATAGTCCTCCTACACTAGAGCACCCCGCTCTGCTCTTGAAATTAGATAAGGGTATAAGATCGATTCAAGATAAAGCCAGGCTGTGCCTACTGCTGTCCAGGAGGAGAATTTAGACTATGCCTGTGTTGTCATCCTATGCTGTTGCCCTCCAGGAAGTCTCTTCCCTATCAGGTTCAAGAAAGATATCATGGATAAGCAGTGTAAGAAGGCTGTTGACATCCCTGGGTATGCAAGAGGCATGGGAATGCACTTCCCTGGAATCCCTCCCTACTAAAGTTCAAGTGAAGGCACGCTTCTGGGAGTGGGTAGCTCAAAAAGAGTTCAATGCAGCATTTATATCTAGTGATTTTCTGGATTTTAAACCAGCTAGTGGGTATTGGAGACTTACCCAGACCTTATTCTGGTTCCTTTGGATAGACAACTTTATATCCAGTTTAGGATGGCTTACTTCCACTTAATGCATTGTCAAGCAAATGGACTGTAAATCCATCCATCCATCTCCATGCAGTGCCCAGTCTATAAATCCACGAAGGAAACTGTAGCACATTCTTAGAACTGGGGATCTCTAGTTGGCAGAGGTAGGTACCTTTGTCCAAATAGGGACTCTTGCTTCTAGTCAGGGTAAGGCGGATACACTACTAAAATAACCCCTGCTCACCCCCTTGGTAGCTTGGCACGAGCAGGCAGGCTTATCTCAGAGGCAGTGTGTAAAGCATTTGTGCACACATACAGTAACACAGTGACAACACTACCGATGGACACCACACAGGTTGTATTATAAAATAAGTATTTTTATATAGACTTAACACAAGACCCAAAACGACAAAAATCCACAATACACTATGAAAAATATGACTGTCAATGGTAGAAAATAGTTCAGTTCAAATGCAGGTGATGAATGCGGCACTCTACGTTCAATGTACCTTTGGATGCGTAACGCGATACAAACAAAAGAGTTGCAGGGAAGGTGATGCGTCGGTTCCTTACACGCAAGAACGGTGATGCGTCGGTTCCTTGCTCCTCGGGAGGTGATGCGTCGGTTCCCTACTGCTGCGTAGGGGACGGTGATGCATCGGTTCCTTACCGGAGAGGAGGTGATGCGTCGGTTCTTCACTGCGTGGGGAGGTGATGCATCGGTTTCTTACTGCGCTTCTGTGGCGATGCGACCAGCAGCGCCTCAATGCGATGACGACCCGGTGCAATGAAACAAAATGGCGTCTCCTTCTCGATGCGACAACGAAGGGGGCGATGCGTGCATGCCCGACGGCCGTGCAGCGACTTGGTGAATCTTCTGAGCCGCGACAGGCCCTGTCACACGCTTCTCCGATCATGCGACGGCGTCTGCTGCGATGGCGACACTCTTCTCCGGTGATGCGAGGCGCTTCGGTGATGCGATGGCGACAGCGGCGGCACGCTTTCTCGGCGATGCGACGACAACTGCTGCGGCGGCGACACGCTTCTTCTTTGTGAGTCGCGCTTCCAGCTCCCAGCAACACGCAGTCTCTCAGAAGGCCCAACACAACAGTAGGCACTTCAAATTCCCAGCAAGGGAATTCAGGGGAGCTGGTTGGTGAAGTCTTGTATCCCTGAGACTTCAGCAGGAGGCAAGCTCAATCTTCAAGCCCTTGGAGATTTTCTGCAAGATGATGAAAGTAGGCACAAAGTTCCTTTCTCCTTTCTTTGGCAATCAGGCAACCACTGCAGGCCAATCCCTCAAACAGCACACAGCATAGGCATAGTCTCCTCCTTCAGTTTCTCTGGTTCCTCTCCTCAGCAAAGGTTCTTCTTGTTTCCCAGAAGTGATCTGAAGTCTTGGGGTCTGGGCCTCAATATTTATACTAGCAAATCCTTTGTCCTCTGAAGGCAGAGGGTCCTGTACCTAGTCCAAACCAGATCTGGGTGCATTCTGCCAGTGCACATCTTCTTCCTTTGTCAGTGTGGGCCAGGGTCATCAGACACACCACAGGAGGTGGAGCCAGCATTGTGGAAGGCAGGCACAGCCCTATTCAGGCCCAGGTCCTACTCCTCCGACCACTCCTCATGCAGATAGGTCTATTCAGCCTAGTGCTGACTCACCCTGTCTCCTGGAGTCCCCCAGCCCCTGTCACTCACAAACCCAGACATACAATACACAAGCTAGCAGAGGCAGGCTGGATGGTTAGGCAAGAAAATACCTACTTTCTAAAAGTGGTATTTTCAAACACAGAATGTTAAAACCAACTAAACTAAAATATGTATTTTATCATTCTGAGTTCAGGCATACTAAATTCGTTTTTCTACCATGTTCCCTGGGTCAGTAAGGATTATAAGATGTTATAATCAAACTGCCCATTCTGGCCTATGGGGACAGGTAGCCTTGCAATAGTGAAAAACGAAATTGGCTGTAATTCACTATCAGGACATGCCACACACAACAGGGCATGTCCTATCTTACACTTACAATGCACCCTGCCCTAGGGCCTACCTTAGGGGTGACTAATATGCAGGAAAGGGAAGGTTTGGGGACTGGTAAGTGGGTGCACTTACCAAGTCGACATGGCAGTACCAGACTGCACACAGGCTCTGCAATGGCAGGCCTGAGACACACTTTACAAGCTGCTCCTGTGGGTGGCACAACCAGTGCTGCAAGCCCACCAGCAGCATTTGATTCACAGGCCCTGGGCACAAACAGTGCACTGTACTAGGGTCTGACAGTGAATCAAATAGGCCAAACATGGAGTCACTAATCCATACATCAATTTACCATATGGAGCACTTGCACTTTGGCACTGAATAGCAGTGGCAAAGTGCCCAAAGCATCTAGACCAGCAAAAACATATCAACAACAGTGGAGGCATAGTGAAAAAATGGAAGGGAGACCCACACCAAGGATGCCAGGTCTAACATGTGTCCCCTCCAGCTGAAATGTGGGGAGAACTATCCTACCTCTAGGGAGTTCTCATCACTAGACGGAAGAATCTGGACAGACCATCAGCATTGGCGTGTTCTGTACCAGGGCGGTGTTCCACCGTGAAGTCCATCCCCTGTAGGGAAATGGACCACCTCAACAGTTTTGGATTCTCACCCCTCATCTGCATCAACCATGTGAGGGGCCTGTGGTCTGTCTGAACCTGGAAGTGAGTCCCAAACAGGTATGGTCTCAACTTCTTCAGCGCCCAGACCACAGCAAATGCCTCACGCTCAATAGCACTCCACCTCTGTTCCCCTGGAAGTAACCTCCTACTGATGAAGGCTACAGGTTGGTCTAGGCCCTCCTCATTTAACTGTGCCAGAACAGCCCCTACACCATGCTCTGAAGCGTCTGTTTGGACCACGAACTCTTTTGAAAAGTTGGGCGCCTGAAGCACGGGGGCCGTGCACATGGCAGTCTTCAAGGCGTCAAAAGCTCTCTGACAGGTGTCAGTCCAAATCACTCTCTTGGATTGCTTCCTGGAAGTCAGCTCTGTCAAGGGTGCAACAATGCTGCCATACCCCTTGACAAATCTCCTGTAATACCCGGTGACTCCTAAAAAGGCTCTCACCTCTGTCTGGGTCTTGGGGGGCTCCCAAGCCAGAATGGTATCAATCTTGGGCTGTAGGGGCGCCACCTTGCCGCTCCCAACCTGGTGTCCCAAGTACACCACGGAACCCTGCCCGATCTGGCACTTACTCGCCTTGATCGTGAGGCCTGCCCTCCGCAGCGCCATCAACACTTCCCAGAGGTGGCGCAGATGTTCTTCCCAACTGGCGCTGAACACTGCGATGTCATCCAGGTAGGCGGCACTGAAATCTTCCAGTCCAACCAACACCTGGTTGACCAACCTCTGAAAGGTGGCAGGGGCATTCTTCATCCCAAAGGGCATAACCCGGAATTGGTAGTGCCCATCTGGTGTGGAGAATGCTGACCTCTCTTTGACCCCATCAGTCAAGGCGATCTGCCAGTACCCAGACGTTAAGTCAAACGTGCTGAGGTACCGGGCAGCCTCTAACAGATCAATGAGCTCATCAGCTCTGGGGATGGGGTGCGCGTCAGTCCTGGTGACTGAATTGAGTCCTCGGTAGTCCACACAGAACCGGAGTTCGGGCGTGGCACCAGGCGCAGCAGCCTTTGGGACCAAGACCACTGGGCTGGCCCAAGGGCTGTGAGAGGACTCAATCACCCCCAATGCAAACATCTTGGAGACCTCCTCCTTGATGCAAGCTCTCACCCTGTCAGTCACTCTCTAAGCCTTGTGCTTGACAGGAGGACTGTCCCTAGTGTCCACATCATGGACGCACCAATCAGTGACACTAGGAGTCAGGGAAAACAGGTCAGGAAACTGTCCCAACTGTTGGCGACAGTCTTCCTGCTGCTCAGGTGTCAGGGAGTTAGAGAGGTTCACACCCTCCACTGACCCATCTTGCTCTGTTGCAGACAGGAGGTCAGGAAGAGGTTCTGTCTCCTCTTCCATTCCATCATCTGTTGCTAGGAGCATGCCCACTTCGGACCTCTCAAAATGGGGCTTTTGGCGGTTGACATGTAGGACCCGCAAAGGGTTCCTGGGAGATCGCAAGTCCACCAGGTAGGTGACCTCACTCTTGCGCTCCACCACCTCAAATGGTCCGGTCCACTTATCCTGGAGCGCGCAAGGCTCCACGGGGGCCATGACCCACACTTTCTGCCCAGGCTGAAACTCGATCAGAGTGGCATTCTGATCATACCATCGTTTCATCTCCTCCTGGCTGGCTTCCAGATTCGCCTCAGCGAGTTGTCTGAATTGCCTAGTTTGGTTTCTAAAGGCCAGCATGTAGCTAAATACATCCTGGGGAGGTTTACTGGGAGCTTTCTCCCAGCCATCTTTCACCAAACTCAGAGGTCCTCTTACCGGGTGACCATAGAGCAGTTCAAAGGGACTGAACCCTAGGGACTTCTGTGGCACCTCACGGTAAGCAAAGAGAAGGCATGGCAAGAGGATGTCCCACTTGCGCCTCATGGGTTCCTCCAGACCCATAATCATGCCCTTCAGGGTCCGGTTGAATCTCTCAACCAGCCCATTTCCTTGGGGGTGGTAAGGAGTGGTGAACTTATAGGTAACACCGCACTCCTGCCACAGGGACTTCATATACTTGGATATGAAGTTTGTACCACGGTCACTCACCATGTCCTTGGGGAACCCCACACGGGAGAAAATCCCCATCAGTGCATGTCCCACCACGGGGGCCGTCACTGTCCGAAGAGAGATGGCTTCCGGGTACCGGGTGGCATGGTCCACCAAGACCAGGATGAACCTGTTGCCCATGGCTGTCTTGGGGTCCAGTGGCCCCACAATGTCAATACCCACCCGTTCAAAGGGGGTGCTGACCACAGGGATTGGCTGGAGGTGAGCCCTGTGCTTCCTCCCACTTTTTCCACTTGCCTGGCAATTCTGACATGTCCTGCAATGAGTGTCTGAACTCTTGCGCATCTGGGGCCAATAAAAGTGGGTGACAAGCCTTTCAAAGGTCTTGCCCTGCCCCAGATGTCCTGCTAAAGGCACATCATGAGCCAAACCCAGTAGGAAGGCTCTGAAGCGCTGGGGTACCACCAGCACATGGGCTGACCCAGGCTCAGCAACCTTAGGCTCGCTATACAGGAAACCATTCTCCCAGTAGATCCAATGTGATCCAGACTGATCACCTGCTGCCTGGTTTGTGGCCTGTTGCCGCAAACCCACAAGAGAAGGGCACTCGTTCTGCTCCTCACAGAACTCCTCCCTGGAGGGTCCTCCTTCTTGCTGCCAATGGGTCAGCTCAGGCAGGTTCCCCAGTTCGGCCACTTGCTCCCCTGTAGGTTCCAGAGCATCCCCCTCAGGTTCTGCTTCCTCCTGGACCGCGGGAACTACGGGCCGGTTTCCCGCACCCCCTGCCTCTTCTCTTCAAGGCAGGCACCTGGGCCACCCTCTGAGGCTCCAGGTCCTCTTGAGCACCTCTACTGGCTGCCATAGACCGAGTGGTCACGCATGCCCACTCAGGCAGACCCAACATCTCTAGATGAGACCTTCTCTCCACCTCTGCCCAAGGTGAACTTTCTAAATCGTTGCCCAACCGACAGTCTACAGGCATGGCTGGCCTCACAGCTACTTGAAAGGTACCTGAGACCCCCCCCCTCTCAAAGGGAACCTGAGCCACTCTGCCGTGGCTCTCTGAGTTGTCCGCGGCAACTACTGGGCAGAATGCATTGGGGATCACCTGCTCTTCAGACACCAGCCGACAACTGACAGCTGTCACACTGGCTCCGGTGTCTCTCAGAGCCTCCACCCTTTGGCCATTGATGGTCACCCACTGCCTGTATTTCTTAGTGTTATCAGGCAGTTGGGCCCTGGGGACCATCTCACTGTCTCCTAAAGAGACCAAGGACATTGCTACAGGACCTCACCCACCTTGTGCACCTATCTCCTCCCCCAGGGCTACACTAGCTACCTGCCGGGGTGGTGCACCAGTGGGTGCTGATTTTCCATACAAGGGACATCTAGTCTCCCAGGAGCAGTGGCCCACTTGACCACACTTAAAGCAAGTCTTGGGCCCCCTTGGGCCCCCTGTGAACAGGCTTATCTGTCGGGGCCCCTGGCTTCTTTTCAGGGGGAGGCTGGGAACCCTTCCCTTGGTTCCCTTGGGGATTACTTTGGGGCCCTTTCTGGAAATCCCTCTGTTTACCCTTGTCACCCCCACTCCTCTGCTGGGGACCCTGCCCACCTTTGGCGGAGTCTCCCACGTGACCCTTGTGGACCCGGGTGCTCACCCAGCGGTCCGCCTCCTCAGCAAGCTTCCTAGGGTTAGTCAGCCTACTATCAATAAGGTGCTGGCGTAGCTCTGGAAAACAATTTCCTGACAAGTGCTCCCATGCAATCAAATCAAAGAGCGCTTCAAAATCATTCACTTTGCTACCCTTCACCCAACCATCCAATGCTCTGCAAAAAAAAGTCACATATTCTACCCAGGTACTGCCCTCCAACTTTTTGCAATTCCTGAACCTCTGCCTATACAGTTCAGGAGTCAACCCATACCTGGACATCAATGCTTCTTTCATATGACCATAAGAATTGTGGACTTCAGAGGGCAAGTCTAATAAGGTATCCCGCCCTCACTAAGGAACCGCCCCCACAACCCCGCTCCCCAATCCTTCTCAGAGACCCGGTGTGAGGTCATAGCTACCTCATAGGCTTTAAACCATTGCCCAATGTCATCATTTTTATAAAACTCTTTCACCACATCTTTAGGTATATACACCCTTGCTTCAACAGGCATGGACGGTGTGCTGCCACCAGAGGGAGTAATCTCTAAGCTCCTAGCTTTCAACTCCAACTCCCTCAAACTTCTCTCATGCTCCATTTGCATCCTCTTTTCCTCTAGGGCCAATTTCTTAATTTCCAATTCTAACTGCCCACCCATCTTAAGCTTGGTCAGCTCCATTTCATGCACCCTACTTCTCTCCCTGTCCTCCAGCTCTCCTGGGGACAGGACCTTGGAAGAAACACTGCTACCTGCTGGGGAAGGTGCTTTCCTCCCCCTGGACCCAATAGCCCATCTAGCTGCCCTCCTGCATCCTCAGCCCCCTCCTCATGCTCTTCCACATGTTCAGGGGTACACCTTGCTTCCACCCAGGCCCTCAGCGCCTTTTGGAACTCATCCTTCTTGGAGAGACCGGTCATAGCAACTTTCAATTTCCTGCAGAGGTATTTCAGCTGTTTTACAGTGTAACTTTCCAGCTTTTCTTCTTCAAAATCTAAATCCACAGATGCGATGGATGCTGTTTTGCTCATGGTGACTAAACTTGGAAGTTCTTGGCAAAAATAGAAATCCCAGGAAAAAACTATCTACCAAAATGTAAGTGGTTGCGTTTGGTCTGCACTCACTAGTAGTGTACACCAATCACTGTATACGAGTCACAAATGCAAGTCCAGAATCCCCACCGCTGACCACCAATGTTAGAACTGGGGGTCTCTAGTTGGCAGAGATAGGTACCTTTGTCCAAATAGGGACCCTTGCTTCTAGTCAGGGTAAGGGGGATACACTACTAAAATAACCCCTGCTCACCCCCTTGGTAGCTTGGCACGAGCAGGCAGGCTTATCTCAGAGGCAGTGTGTAAAGCATTTGTGAACACATACAGTAACACAGTGACAACCCTACCGATGGACACCACACAGGTTGTATTATAAAAATAAGTATTTTTATATAGACTTAACACAAGACCCAAAACGACAAAAATCCACAATACACTATGAAAAATATGACTGTCAATGGTAGAAAATAGTTCAGTTCAAATGCAGGTGATAAATGCGACACTCTACGTTCAATGTACCTTTGGATGCATAACGCGATACAAACAAAAGAGTTGCAAGGAAGGTGATGCATCGGTTCCTTACACGCAAGAACGGTGATGCGTCGGTTCCTTGCTCCGGGGGAGGTGATGCGTCGGTTCCCTACTGCTGGGTAGGGGACGGTGATGCGTCGGTTCCTTACCGGAGAGGAGGTGATGCGTCGGTTCTTCACTGCGTGGGGAGGTGATGCGTCGGTTTCTTACTGCGCTTCTGTGGCGATGCGACCAGCAGCGCCTCGATGCGATGACGACCCGGTGCAATGAAACAAAATGGCGTCTCCTTCTCGATGTGACAACGAAGGGGGCGATGCGTGCACGCTCGACGGCCGTGCGGCGACTCGGTGAATCTTCTGAGCCGCGACAGGCCCAGCGACACGCTTCTCCGATGATGCGACGCGTCTGCTGCGACGGCGACACTCTTCTCCGGTGATGCGAGGTGCTTCGGTGATGCAATGGCGGCAGCGGCGGCACGCTTTCTCGGCAATGCGACGACAACTGCTGTGGCGGCGATATGCTTCTTCTTTGTGAGTCGCGCTTCCAGCTCCCAGCAACACGCAGTCTCTCAGAAGGCCCAACACAACAGTAGGCACTTCAAATTCCCAGCAAGGGAATTCAGGGGAGCTGGTTGGTGAAGTCTTGTATCCCTGAGACTTCAGCAGGAGGCAAGCTCAATCTTCAAGCCCTTGGAGATTTTCTGCAAGATGATGAAAGTAGGCACAAAGTTCCTTTCTCCTTTCTTTGGCAATCAGGCAACCACTGCAGGCCAATCCCTCAAACAGCACACAGCATAGGGATAGTCTCCTCCTTCAGTTTCTCTGGTTCCTCACCTCAGCAAAGGTTCTTCTTGTTTCCCAGAAGTGATCTGAAGTCTTGGGGTCTGTGCCCCAATATTTATACTAGCAAATCCTTTGTCCTCTGAAGGCAGAGGGTCCTGTACCTAGTCCAAACCAGTTCTGGGTGCATTCTGCCAGTGCACAACTTCTTCCTTTGTCAGTGTGGGCCAGGGTCATCAGACACACCACAGGAGGTGGAGCCAGCATTGTGGAAGGCAGGCACAGCCCTATTCAGGCCCAGGTGCGACTCCTCCCAGCACTCCTCATGCAGATAGGTCTATTCAGCCTAGTGCTGACTCACCCTGTCTCCTGGAGTCCCCCAGCCCCTGTCACTCACAAACCCAGACATACAATACACAAGTTAGCAGAGGCAGGCCGGATGGTTAGGCAAGAAAATACCTACTTTCTAAAAGTGGTATTTTCAAACACAGAATGTTAAAACCAACTTCACTAAAAGATGTATTTTATCATTCTGAGTTCAGGCATACTAAATTCGTTTTTCTACCATGTTCCCTGGGTCAGTTAGGATTATAAGATGTTATAATCAAACTGCCCATTCTGGCCTATGGGGACAGGTAGCCTTGCAATAGTGAAAAACGAAATTGGCTGTAATTCACTATCAGGACATGCCACACACACCAGGGCATGTCCTACTTTACACATACAATGCACCCTGCCCTAGGGCCTACCTTAGGGGTGACTAATTTGCAGGAAAGGGAAGGTTTGGGGACTGGTAAGTGGGTGCACTTACCAAGTCGACATGGCAGTACCAGACTGCACACAGGCTCTGCAATGGCAGGCCGGAGACACACTTTACAAGCTGCTCCTTTGGGTGGCACAACCAGTGCTGCAAGCCCACCAGCAGCATTTGATTCACAGGCCCTGGGCACAAACAGTGCACTGTACTAGGGTCTGACAGTGAATCAAATAGGCCAAACATGGAGTCACTAATCCATACATCAATTTACCATAGGGAGCATTTGCACTTTGGCACTGAATAGCAGTGGCAAAATGCCCAAAGCATCTAGACCAGCAAAAACATATCAACAACAGTGGAGGCATAGTGAAAAAATGGAAGGGAGACCCACGCCAAGGATGCCAGGTCTAACACACATGTAATGTAATCTTAGTTCAAGCAGCATATGCGCACCCCTGCACTGAGTGGATCAAACCAATCTGCAATCTGTTGGGCACACAAAATCATGCTACCGCTCTGCGCATACTAAGATCTGATCCTATCCCCCACTTGCCTGTGCTACCGCTAAATTTCTGGGAAGGATGTGGTACATCAGTTGGAAGGTCCTGTCCACCCAGGAGGATTAACACCTCAGCCCATATACTGTGTATGACACCTAGACAAAATGCAGTTCTGCTACTGGCAATGGGGCTCTTTGCTACTTGCACTTTGCACTTTAATCTGCCTGCCACTACATGAATGTTGCACTTTGCAGGGCTGTAGTAACCAAAGTAAGGCTCCTCTTAGACTAGACGTACCAGCTAGCCCCAGAAATATATGTACTGTACCTATGGTTTACTAGCTGCTTTTTAGATCAAAGATGTGGCCAAGCCTTTATGTGTTTGTTCCACTCCTTGTCTTATTGACGCACAATTGAATTTATAACTTTCCAGTGTCTTGCTGTTTTATTGCTTTTAGGAAGATTTTTTTTTTTAAACTATTGCTGTATGCATTTTATTGCTGTTCCGATGCATGTAATGTATGCTGGACAAAACATTTATGGCACTGGTTGCCGAAATAGTTATTTAAAGTAAAGTAAAGTAAATACTGAAAATGAAAAACAAAAACTGCTTGCCAATTCACACTTTATTTCATTCAAAGTAGAGAGCGTTGTACAGCATTTCTATTAGCCAAATTTATTTTTTAAATCACATAATTGTTATATTAACCTTGGCCTTTACGAATGAGAAACACAAACATTGCTAATAGAATGAAGTTGCACCCCTTCTCAGGTGTGGTACCGTTTTTTGTCTACTTGATAGCTTTATTTTTATTAAATGCATCAATGTTTGGCCCCTTTTGTACCAATAGTGGCACACATGATTTAGTGTGTTTGTCCAACCTTGTAACATGCCAAAAATGTACTGTGGCTGTGTCAATTGTCCTGGAGAGAGGAAGGAGGTGTGAGAGGGGGTGAAACAGGGAGAGAAGAAGGAGAAAAGCGAGAGGGAAGAACAGCTACAGCAGGAGGAGTTGGAGGGAGAGAAAGAGGCAAATGGGCAGAGGAGTTAGAGGGGAGAAAATAGAGAGACAAATGAAATACAGAGAGGAATGAGATATGCAGAGATAGGCATAGTGAGAATAGTGTGATTGGAGAAGAGAGGGCGGGACAATGAGTAGGGAGGACAAAGAGGAGGGGAAAGTAGGAAAAGAGACAATAGAAGAAAGGTGATGAAAAAAGAGATGAAAAGGCAAATACAGGAAGGAGTGCAATAGGACAAGAGAGTCAAAAGAAGAAGTGAGCCACAGGAAAAGGGAGAAGAGAGAAAAGGGGAAATTAGAGAGAAGGAGACAATGTGCCGGCCAGAAATGCCATAGTATGAGGTATGGCTCCCGCCATCAGCGGCTCCTCCGTTATAGAGGAGGAGCGTCACCTCACCTTCTGCAAGCGCTTCAAGTACACTCAGTAATAAAATTGGTAATGAATACCATTTTATTATGATGTGTCGTGAGGCTCGCGCTGTTGCAGCGCGAGGGCAGGGGAGGGGCTGATTCGTGCAATTGCACTATTACTGCAGCCCACGCCAGTGCACTTCTCAGATCGGTTGGCTGTCCAGAGCCGGCCAATCTGACATGCGCATTTCAGAGCTAGCAATCCCAGAGCTGAGAAACAGCCAGGGGAGTGCTGGGTTAGCCTGCTCCAACCATTAGATTCTCGTTGCACAAGGGAGAAAGTCCTTCCCTTTACTGCTGGAGTCACCACTGAGGAGAGTGCCAGGACGAAATGAGACTGCAACCAGAGCCTGCGTGCCATGAAGTGCACTATATATGGTGAGTTTTTGGGCATTGCGCTCACCATATTTTAATGTTGCCGGACGCCACTGGCTCCTGCTCACCACCCCCCACACCCCAGACCTCATCAAGGCACAAAAGGTAGGCCTCGGAGAGGTCCTGCATCAGTGGCGTAGCTAGGCACTCTGCCGCCCGTGGCGGTCCCTGCCTTCCTGCCTTTTGCCGCCGCGCTGAGGGGGGGGGTGCTGGCGATGATTTTTGCGGCCGCACCGCCCCCTCCGCCCCCCCCTTGCTACGCCAGTGTCCTGCATTGAAGCAGCCTAACAGATCAGAAAATAGCACTGGTTGGGTGAGTCAAGGAGGCAGAAACGGGAAAGGAGTGAGAATTGTCAGGTCTGTGGTGGCGGCCTGTGGTGGCCAGCAAGGAGTTTCTCCTGCTTCCTTTATCCCCTGTGGCGCAGGCCTCTCACAAGCTTCAGCTGTGGAGGGAGCTGCATAATAGGTAAGGTAGCACCCCTCCCACAAGGATCGAGGGAGTAAAGAGTGGCCTCTCATTCCCTCATACCACACCCACTCATTTCTTGTAGAGAGGCTGCGCCCTCTCTTTGAAGGGTTTCTCACTCCCAGCAAAAGGGACTCTCATTTCCCACAGAGAGTCAACTCAAGTCACGATAGAGAAGACAGTCACTCCGCAGTGGCCTCACACTGCACAGAGGCCTCTTGCTCCCTAGTCCCAAACACAGTGGCATAAGGAAAATCTATTGGCCCTCCCTGCAGAATATGATGTGGGCTCCCTGAATCTCCCACATCTCACAAATATTCATTGGTCTTGGGTTCACCGGGGGCCACTTGAAGTGTGGGGGGGGAGGTGGGGAGCTCCCTAAAGCACTGGGGAAACCTGCCCTGCAGGAGCTGCAGGGACCTTTGTTATGGCCCTGACCAAACCTTACCCTCATCTTTTTTGACATTTTTTATTAATGTGACAGTTCGTTTTTTTATATATCTGAAACTAAAACCTTAATGTTTCCAATGTTTTATTACAGCAAGTTTGCTTTCTTCACAATACTTTTATTGTTGTCATTGCGCCTCAATCCCAGTGGGTGCCCAGCTTTGCCAGGATACAAGAACCATGACCTGAAGGCCTCGTGCACACTGCTGTGCCAGTGCAGCTTACCCCTGACTCACATATACCGTGCACACAGTTCTGCTGGTGCATATGAACAACAAACTGGTCTAACGCTCCACATACAACTTTGCCAGTACATTTCCACACTAACTTGCATATACTCCCATAACACAACTCTGACCACCACTTATCGTGCACACACAGCTCTGCCAGCGTACCTCTACCATGACCTCCCCATAATGATGTGCAAAGACAGCGATGCCAGTGCTCTTCTGGCATGCCCTGCAGGTCCTCTGTGCACACCCAGCTCTGCCAGTGTATTTCAATCATGGTTTGAACATCTCCCTGTGCACACATAGCTCTCTCAATGTACCTCAGATCCGAATTACATATTCAGTATGGGCATAGCTGTGCCATTGCCCCTCGCGCACCTTATGTGCAGATTCAAAAGTTGTATAAGTGCACTTCAGTCAGAACCTGTACATACCTACAGCTCTATCAATACCCCCAACCCTGACCCAGATTTGCCAGTGTACCCTAATTTTAAGTGAGCACAATCCGTGCACACAAACGTCCGCCAATGCACCTCAGTCCCCATCTGCCCATAAGATGTGAAAAGCAGGTCTCCCAGTGATCTTCACTACTGATCTGCATTTGTTCTGTGCACACACAGATATGTCCTTCTATAAGCAAGACACTATGGCGTCCTGCGTGTTTGCAGGAGTCACAGGGAATGAAGGGTAAGCAGGAGCTTCAGGAAATTGAGGGTTAGCAATAGCCTCATGGAACTTAGGGTTAGCTGTTATCTCAGGAAACTAATTGTTAAAAGGAGCCCTAAGGAACTGTGGATGAAGAGGAGTCTCAAGAACCTGAGGGGGTGTTGGGGACCCATAGAACTGAGGGTTGAGTAGAAACCTCAGGGGTTCCGGGGGAGTAGGAGACTCAGTAAACTGGGGCTGAGCAGGAGCTTGAAGGAACTAAGGATTAGCGGGACACTCAGGAATTTAACAGCAAGAGTTTACAGGAACTCCGGTTGAAGAGCAGTCTCATGGAACTGAGGTCGAGTAGGCGCCTCAGGGAACTGAGTGGGACTAGAAGCCTCAGGGAATGAGAGTGAGTAAAAGCCTCAAGGAACTGAGGGTAAGTAGGAGGCTTAGGAAACTGAGTGAATTGAAGCCTCAAGGAATGAGAGTGAATGGGAGCTTCAGGGAACTAGAGGGGAAGCACAAGCCTCAAGGAACTGAATGGGAGTATGAACCCTAAGGAACTGCGGTGAGCAAGAGTCTCTTGGAACTGAGGTTATATGAACTTCAAAAGTAATGAGTGTGAACAGAAGCCTCAGGCAACTGTTAGTAGGAGTCTCAGTGTGAAAAACAGCCTCAAGGAAATTCAGGGTGAACAGGAGTCTCTTAGACTTAAATTGATCTGTGGGGAGGGTGGCCAAGATTGCGGAGTGGTAAGACGCGTTCTCCTGGCTCTCCGCTCCCGCCCTGCCAGGCCTGGTAATTTAATAGCACCCAGAGGGGGCTTTGCAGCCGCACACCCCCAGGGGAAACATCATTGAGCAGTGGTGCCCTCGAGAAAGAGTAATTGCAGAGTCGGTGCCGCACCTGGAGCGCACTACCGGGCATGCGGCCGGAGGAGGCAGCGTGCAGGGCCGAGGCCGCGCCTGGAGGAAGCCACCGCGGTGAGGGGAAGGTTGCGTAGCGCCAGAGACGGCCTGATGGAGTCCCCGGACGACCCCTGAATACAAGCGACATTATCCCGGGGTGGATCCTTCCCCCCTAGCGGTCTGTGGGGACTCGACAGACCCAGCTAGAGGAGACGCAGAGGAAGGCAGGAGTGACAGAGGAAGCCGGCGGCCCACGGCTTGGTCTAGGCAGAGCTGCCGGGAGAGACCGGGGATGGGCTGAGCCCCCACCCTCTGAAGCAGTGAGCGGATCGGAGCCGGGGACGCAGTGAGTAAAGGCGAAAAGGTGGATGCAGGCAGCCGACAGCAGCGTGCTGGGGTTTGAGAGGAGCACAGCCTAAGGCAAGCGGAAGGGGGGCCCGAGCACAACAGGCCTCTGGGAGCAAAGACCGGAGCGACATCGGACGTCAGAGGCCCGAGTGTGAGAGCCCGGGGAGAGAGAGCTGAGCCCGGTGGCACGCCCTTGAGTTGGCGGGGGAGAGGCACCTCCTGCCGGCCGTAAGGGGAATACTGGCCTTCACATAGGTACGCTTTCCTGGGCCGTGAACCGTGTGGGAAGATGTAGGCCTGTGGGCCCCCAGCCAAGATATCCAGTGCCCTGCTGGGCCTCACATCACGACAAAAGCTTAGAGGAGTGGAGCAGTGATAGTGGAGGGGCAGCGGCCTAGTATACAGCGGACCTCTGGAGATACAGAAGACTCGCCGGTCACATTAGGGGTTGTCACAGCAAGACGAGGGTGATGCGGTGCTGGATCCCGCGCGGCAGCACTGACTGGGCCTGGAAGTTGTGAAGGCGCTGGGGCCCACCCGCCGGATCGGACAACTGAGGGAACGGGGTATGCAACCCATAGCTTACAGCCCGCTGGGTGAGATCTATAACCCGGGTCTGCAGGAGACAAGGTGTGGAGGAGCGCAGCTACAGTGGTGTTCCCAGACATGGCAACCGGCAGACTGAAGAAAGATAGGTCTGTCAGGGACATGCTTCTAAAAATGCCCCAAACCGAGAACCCGCCGCCCAGGGGTCTACAGCAGAGATGGAGGGGGCAGGGGACGCGTAGGGACCAGTCAGCCGCTCATTCCTGGAGTCCCTTTTCTCCTCCAAGCGGGAGGATCTCACCTCCATGAAGCGAGAGTTGTTGGCAGACCTGGGAGAGGTGCGACACGATATAGACTCACTGGGGGAGAGGGTCAACTCCCTGGAGGACCGTGAGACAGACAAGACCGGAGAGCTCGAGAGTCTACAACAGGAAGTCATTCACCTGCAGGAGCAAAACCTGGACCTCCAAGCGCACACGGAGGACCTTGAAAACAGGTCCCGCCGCAATAATATCCATATCCGAGGCATTGCGGCAGGGATGGAGGACTCAAACATCAAGGCCATGGTGATAGACTTATTCCACGTGCTGCTAGGAGAACCGGAAGACTCCCTATTAAGCTTGACCGCATGCACAGGGTAGGGCCCCAAAGAAACAGTTCAGCCCCCGGCCGACATTTTAACCTGCGTCCATGATTATCAACTTAAAGAAAGAATCCTACGAGCTGCCAGGGATGCTCCTGCTTTCAAATACAAAGATCAGAAACCCGCTCTATATCAGGACTAAGCTGCTTCGACTCTACTGAAAAGGAAGGCATTCCGGCCCATCACCGCACATATACGATCAATTGCCATTTCCTACTCCTTCCATTCCGGCTGATCTTTTCCCTCAATGGAGAACTTCGCCAGCTGAGCTCGGTCGCCGAGGCCAGTAAGCTCCTGGGCATTGCGGACCCCACGGAAGAGGAGTCGCCACCAAACAGACCAAATAGAAACAGGAGAAGCGGCCATGGATGGACCCGAATCAAATCTCTAGCAGGCACACTGAAATCGGACTCATCCACCATGACCAGAGAGCGCCGGGCAGTCCTGGCATCCCTTGCTGGGGAGCCCTTGGGTGATTGATGCCTGGAGTGAACTGGGGGAAACAGGCAGACGCTATGCAGCCACCTCTGCCTAATCCCTTCCACAGGCACCTGGGCCGGCTTGGGCGGGGCGGGGAGACACTGGCCACAGGCACCCAATCCTTCTCCCTTTCCCTGTTTCGGGCCGAGGCATAGGCTTCGGACTGTGTACATTCCACAATGTTGGACTTAAGTCCCCTGGAACTTTGCCTTAAGAGCTTTACTGTTGGGGTTTTTTATTTACCTTTTGTTGAGATTGTTTCCTCTCCTGGGTCTCTGGCTTCTCTAGTCTTGCCTGAAGCTGGGGTCGTTTGCTGGGTGGACACACTGGATGGCCGGGGAGACGCAGGGATAGGGGTAACTGGGGAATATTAGCTCATTATATAGAAGCTCCTGGGACCCTGCAGGCGCGTTAGCCGAGCTTAAAACCCTCACTCTAAATGTGAAGGTTTTCAACAGCCCAATGAAGAGGGGGGCTGTCCTGTCCTACTTAGAGCACTCAGCAGCAAAAATATGCCTACTGCAGGAAACACACCTCCTGGCCAAAGATATGGCCAAAGATATGCACTGACTCGGGTCGTGGGCCTTCCCTCAGCAATATTTCTCCTCACACACCACTAAAACGCCAGGCATGGCTATCCTTTTCTCACGCTCCTTCAGGGGCAAGGTGGGGACGAAGCAGGCGGAGATTAAGGGGAGATTTCTGGCTCTCACGATCACCATTAATGCTCACGATTACACTCTTGGCTCCATTTACGCACCTAACAAGGGTCAGGAGGCATTCCTGCTGCGGGCGGTGATGGATCTCGCTGCTTCACCTGACCGGCTACTCCTACTAGGCGGCGACATTAACCTAGTGTTTGATAACCAGCTAGATCGCTTGGCACAATGACATGGCATGACAGGGGCTCTCACACAGACAGGGCGGGAGTGGCTGCAAGACTTAGGTTTGGTAGACATGTGGCGTTCCTTACATCCTACGACAAAGATTACACCTTTTACTCGCATGCACACAAAACTTATGCCAGGATTGACTACTTTATCGGCTCCCGCTCCCTACTCCCACATACACAAGCCTCAGATATAGAGCCTCGCTCACACTCCGATCACCCCCGACACCTTTGTCAGTACATTATGGGAAACACTCAAAGTATGCGTCAGGGGGGAATTTATAGCCGTCTCAGCAGCTGATAACAGAACCAGGCAGGAGAGGAGAAGGGAACTCACTGGTCAGGTACAAGAACTGGAACGCATTCATAAGCGGACTAGGGCCCCCCCCCCGAGTGTGGCGACAGTTGGAGACGGCCCATCGGCAACTTGTGGATATCGACCTGGATAGGGCGGAATATGCTGCACTTCGACTATGGCACTCCTTTTATGTAGGGGGTAACAGGTGTGGGTGTCTTTTAGCTAACAAGCTCCGCGCCCAATGCAAGGCAACCGCAGTCCATACAGTGTGTGACGAGGCTGGCAACGATTGCACGGATGATTCATCCATAACACAGGCGTTCCAGGACTTTTATGCTAAACTGTACACAGCACAACAACGTACAGAGCAGAATTCATTATCTTATATACAGGAGGCTAATCTCCAGAGACTCACCCCAGAGCAAGCAGCCAGCCTCGACGACCCCATCCGAATAGAAGAAGTGATCTCTGCCATAGCTCGCCTTAAACTGCACAAATCTCCCGGCTCAGATCGCTTTTCTAACATTTTTTAGAAGACCTTCTGCACCACCCTGGCGCCCATCCTCACTAGGCTATTCAACACAATAGGAGACACCCCCCCACCCCTCCACGATGCTCAGAGCTTCGATTGTAGTAATTCCAAAGCCGGGTAAGGATGTTCGACTTTACGCCTCCTACAGACCAATATCCCTTTTGAATACTGATCTGAAGCTCTTCATGGGCATTCTAGCAGCACGACTAGGCCCAGTGATGCCGGGGCTGATAGACCCAGATCAGTCTGGCTTTGTAGCTACCAGACAATATAGTGGCAACACGAGAAGGCTACTCCATCTCCTTGATAAAGCGCATCAAAACGTGGAACGGGTCATGATATCGATCGATGCCGAAAAGGCATTCGATCGGGTGGATTGGGGGTACCTACAGACTACCCTAGCGCGATTTGGGGTGGGAGACCGGTTCTGTAGGTGGGTGTTCAGTGGCTACAGCCAGCCAACAGCTACAGTGCGGGTTAATGGTCGCTCCTCAGAACCCTTCGAGATTTCTCGAGGCACGAGGCAGGGGTTCCCGATCTCCCCACTACTCTTCACGCTCTACATGGAGCCGATGGCCCTGAGAGTGCTGGAGGACCCGCAGATTCTCGGCGTGCATTTTGGGGGAGATTCACACGCCATTAGTTTGTATGCAGATGGCGTGGTCACCATGTTGGAAGAGCCACAGGCCTCTATTCCCGCCTTCTTTACTGAGCTAGAGAGGTTTGCAGCAGCCTCTGGCTTCAAAATTAATGTTGGAAAGTCACAGGCCATGGGGTTCTCACTCAGACCAGCTACCATGGAGAACCTTGCACGCTCCGTCCCCCTTCAATGGGAGGTGGGGGTCCATCCCATATTTGGGGTTTCAACTCACGAAATCTACCCATAACACAGCGGATCTGAATTATAAACAGCTCCTGTCCCAGGTGCATAGAGAACTGGGCAGGTGGGGACCCTACGGCTTCTCCTGGCTGGGGCGAGTGACGGCGATCAAAATGAATATACTACCAAAAATCTTATATATTTTCCAAACTCTTCCTGTAGAGCCACCCCCCAGAGTCCTTAAGCAGCTGCAGAAGGAGATCTGCTCGTTCGTATGGGCCAATAAGAAGTCTCGAATGAGTAGGGAGCTGAGTTATAGATCCCCTACAGAGGGGGGACTAGGGGTTCCCAATCTGACCTGTTACTTTCAAGCCACCCAATTGCGCGTCCTGTTAGAGTGGTCTCGTAGCGAGTCGGAGAAACAGTGGCTCTTTATGAAAGGGCGATTGCGGGTCGGGCACTGTGGGGGGTCCCCTTTTTACACAAAGCGCAGCGCCCAGTAGGCATATACAACTCACCAATTATTTGCACAACCTTGAAAGCATGGGATTGTACAGCGGTCAAATATTACCTAACCTCATTTCCGTCGCCCCCTACACCCATAGTTGGGAATGAGGAATTCTCTCCGGGGCTGAATCAGAGGGTTTTCTGCCAATGGGAGGCTCGGGGTTGTCGGTCCATTGGACATATGTTTGACATGGAAGGTCCCCGGACCTTTGAGGATCTCCGATCCACATTCGCTCTGCCCGAGTCCGAACTATATCACTTCTACCAAGTGAGACACTGGGTGATGCTCCCTCCGGTGTGTCTAGGGGCCCAGAGATCGCTAACACCATATGAAAAGTGGCTCCACACAAAGACGACCAATGTGCACCTTATCACCGAACTTTATCATATTTTGCGGCCTCCGGAACAGGCGACTTCTACACCGGGGCAGCGACGTTGGGAGGCAGAGCTGGGCCAAACACTCTCACGGCAGGAATGGGGGGACATTTTTTATCGCGCGCGCCGCACAGCATGGAATGTTTCTAGCATTGAAACTGCGACTAAGATAGCCACTTATTGGTACCTTACTCCCCTAGAATGCACAGATATAACCCCAATCGCCCCTCGCACTGCTGGAGACACTGTGGAGCAGAGGGCACACTGGCCCACCTACTGTGGGAATGTCCGTGTCTCTCTACATGCTGGGAACAAGTTTTACCTGACATCGACAATCACTTCAATACGCAAATTCCACGCTTTCCAGCATACATTTTTTAGGCTTACCCAACAAGCTTACCTTTCCTCTTAAATCTCGAAGAGGCAGACAAATGTGAATGGCCCTGGGAGCAGCACTACAAAACATATTGTCCCATTGGGACACGGACAGGATGCCCACATATCAGGGCTGGTTGGGTAGGCTATGGAATGTGCTAGGTATGGAACCCATAACGCTTACGCTATAGGGCGACAAGGCCTCGTTTGCAGACATCTGGCGCCCATTCTTGTCTATACTGAGCACTGAGATGAGAGAACTAACCTGCCCCAAGTATTTGCGACTGCTGCGGCTTTCAGAAACCACACAGGAACCCACTCCACCTGTTGCTCCGGACGTGGAGGCGGAGAAGACATGTACTGCTAGTTGAGCTGCCATGTCAGGTGGGCCTGGGTGAGAGAGTGGAGGGGGAAGTTGCGAACTGCACTAGAACTTGACCCGGGAGAGCATTTTCTTTTCTTTTAATGTTATTTGTCAGGGGAGGGAGGGAGTTGGGAATTTTCTTTGCACAGTTTATTTCCTATCCTTGTTAAATGCCATGCAATGTCTTATCACTTTGTGTGATCCTTTACCATTGGCATTGTCTGATTTATAATAATAACAATAAAAACGATTTAAACATAAATTGATCTGTTCCCTTGCCGGGTAACATCTGGAAGCCTGTGGGACTTGGATGTGAGCCTCAGGATCTTAGTGCCAACAGGTTGCCTGGTCCCTGATGGAGAACCACAGCCTCCAGACCTGAGGGTGAGCATGAAACTCTGGGGGGTTATCGGGATCCCCCGGAATGAGCAGGAGCCTTAGGACGTGATGGTGGATCTGACATTCAGGTATTTGTGGGGGAGGACGGGCTTAGAGACCTAAGGGTTAGGAGTAGATTCAGAGACCTAAGGTGAAAAGGATATTTATAGACCTAATGTTGAGTATTGGGAGACCTGTAGGTTTTTCAATCTTGACTAATGTCACTGCCTCCAAAATGTGCATGATGACACTAACAAAGAAATGTTTCACAAAAGGTCACAATCTGTGAATGTGGGCCACTTATATTTTGGCATGCCCCAGCCTATATTTCATTCCAATCAAACCTTGGCAGCATTGACTGACTCAGAGTGAGTACACTTACATAGTGCTGTAACAGCCGACTAAGTCTTCAGGCACTGTGGCTGTGACCTCCCTTAAGTCTGAGACCCTTACTGAAGTGCAGCTCGGAGTTTCAATACTAAAAGGAATTGTATAGTAGCATTTGCGTAGAGGTTCCTATTCCTGTCAATGCACCAATGGCTTCTGCTGGTTGAATTAAAGACTAACCGTTTGTTGTGCATAGTTAGTAGACAGGTTTTGTAGAGTGTCCTGTGTGGAAAGCATTGGGTGTTGTGTATGAAGTTTGGAGAGATGCTCTAATCACATCGAGACAAACTTGCACCCGTATTTAAGGATGGGGAAAAGTAGAGAAATCAAATGTGAGACAATGCCATCTTTACAGATATGTCCCATCTTTTCCCATCTTTTGGGTAGTCAAGGAGGGGAGAGCTCAGTCAGAAAAATATAAATTTCCCTCTGAAAATGCTTTCAGGGGAGCTACTTGGGGCCCCTCATACAAGTGCAGCTCACTCCTCCAATCATTGCAGCAGGTGAAGGCGAGGACTGAGAGGGTGAGAAGTTTTAGTCTGCTCTGCTAATAAAATGTAGTTAAAGCTTTATTAACTTTAGGAAAGGGACAGGTTTGACACCATCACTAAGTAGGGTACTCCTATGAACTTCTCAGTAACTCTCAGTGAAATGCAGTTCACTGCTCCAGCATTGCAGGAAGTGCACACATTATTTGGTACAGGAGCATCCCTGATATGGGTCAATGTCCTCCCCCATGAGCTCAGTGTCTATGACCTTGAGTAATCACATTTATTTATAGTTATTTAATAGTTTCCAATAGCGCAGATTCAGATACCTTGGGTGAGAGGGGTCCTTCACAGAAGAACAGGTTACTAGTAATCACATTCTATGACGCAAACATTGGAAGAACAATATGCAGTACTTTCTCTACATCAAATACAGAGTGAGATGCAATCCTGAAGTAGAATACAAACATGAAAAGTACAACACAGGACGTGACTACTCTAGGCGAGAGGTGTAACTTAGATCTCTAGCACTGAGTGGGGAACTGGTGTAAAGGTGTGTTCACATCATAGGTAGTGAAGGCTCTCGGAGAGTGGTGTGTTCAGAGGAACGCGAAGAATATGAAGTGTAACTGAGAGCCTGATTACTACTAGGCGATGCACACTTAGCTGTCTAAAAAGCATGTGGTATCCTAGGCAACTGTAATGACACCAGATTGCTGATATCAACCTTCGAACTAGTGCGGATACTGGGGATTAGAATGTGCATTTTTTGTGTGGATTACTATTGGAGTTGACTCTGCAGCAGTTGCCTCTTGGTGAATGGAGCTTGTAAGAAGGCTTAATTTATAAACCTCCTTTGGATTTATACCTATTGGATTATTTTCAATATTACATTTGGCGACGATCTGGGATACCTGTAATTTTTTGCCTTTGAAGCCGCAACATCAATGTTTTTTTTTTACTTTTGCATGAACGTTGCCGGGGATATTTGCTGTTTTGGATTGCTGGCACAGCTACTACTACAATTACTGGTATCACTGTTCTGTGTGACTCACACTCCAAGTTTTTGGTGGGATGGCAAGATTTTGGTGTACAGTGTGTTTGGCATGACCTCACATGACGCACAGCCTGGAAACGAAATCTTTTTCTTTGCAATAAACCAATGTTCATCCAGTAATATATGTTTAATCCATATCTTTTATTTGTATTTATAAGTTTATCCATTGTTTATCCATTCACTCGAAAGGCCGCGTTATTCCACATTTTTCAAATGCCACTGGCATGCCCATCCAGGCCTTATCAGTGGCATGTAGGGATTAACTAATTCATCATGGTTTACCTCATGTTGTTTTTCACCCAATGCATTTCGGGCTCTACAGCCCTTCGTCAGGGGTAACTGGAAAAAAGGAATCAAACATTCTACACAGTTCCCATAAGACTGGCATTATAACACAAACTTATTAAAAAAGTATTGTTGTCTGAATAATGATCATTGTGTGTTTTTCGTGACTGATTTTAACATGAATTAATCCTCATGTCCCCCACCCATCTTCTTGAATAATCATGCAAAGTTAAAAAGAATTAAATCCACCCTTTTTATGCAAGCAAAAATACCCATCATATATACAGTGCTTATATGTGCTTGCTTAATCTTAACCCCGTTACCAGCAACCTAAGCTATATAAAGCTGTACCTTTCATGCCGTGACCGGCAACATAATAATCTCCTCCACACTTCCTGCAACCAGCAACGTACTCCTTCACCGTTGTATTACCATCAAACACGTTACACGTGAGAGCCATCTATTTCAAGCTACCGTGGAGGTGTAACCCACCCACGTGACTCAACATATTTCAGTGCTGTGTCAGGAAGGTCTCAGTTTGCAGTAAGACTACTGTGGAAAGCGCACAGTTTGTCTCGGGTGTCAGTATGGTGTCGGTGCTTGTCCTGTGGAGTTCTCTGACGCCATTTTGGAACTTCACCAAAGTCACCAGCCCCAGCATTTTGGGACTTCGCTGACATCATCAACTCAGTACGGAGTAAGTTCCTGACGTCAATTATTTCCAGCAATTGTCCCTGGCACTCTCAAGGCATTTAGGAAACTTAGCGGAGTGGGGTATTCACTGCGCACCGCTGCAAGATTCCTCTACTGCCTAGACAAGGAGATTTTGGAATCTTAGCTGCATGTGGCACTTACCACGCGTCGCTGCAAGATTCTCCTGCTCTTTGGCAACAACGAGTCTTCACGTCGGAATGCTCAGGAACCTTCGGCAGACATTCTTCTTCGAGTGGTCTTGTGTACGTCGGCAGGCATTCGTTGGATTGGTTCAACGGTTCTAGCTGCATTATGATCATCAAGTTGCGTGGGGTCACGCTGTGTGACCTTGGTGGCAATTTTTCATTAGTGAATCTGCGTAGATTTCAGTCGTTGGAGCAGTGAGAAAACTGATTACTGGAAATTGCATCAATTTTGGCTGCAGGACCGGAATAGTTTAAGAAATCTAAGTTGGGTGAAGCAAGTTGCCGAAGATTGCCTGCACACATGGTACTTTCTAACTTGTTTTCATTTTCAGGTGGGTCCTCAGGTATCTTGTCAGATACCAGCGTATGCAACATTGTGTTTTGGGTGGGCCCGGGCGGAGTTCACGTAGCTGTGCTATGCGGAACTCTGCGGAGTGGTGAAAAAACTCTGCAGCACAATGCGGAGTTATGCGAGCAGGCGGAGTTGCTTGCTGCACCCGTTCGCGTGGCGTTTTCCATCGTACGTTACGCAAAGTGCGTTCTCATGCCTGAAATCGCACCCGAACGACACAACACGGTTCACATGGGTGGGGCCATCTTGGTTATTTGCTCTGTTTAAGGTGCTGGGTCTGTTTTCAATCCCTGCCTAATCTTCTTAATCTCACCCCTCTGAGACCCATCTACCCTCATTTTTTATCTATAGCTTACCCTGTGTCTTTGTGTTTTCGTATTTTACGTTTTTCTAATTTATTTAGTGTTTTGCGTGACTTTGTACTTTTTTATTTTTCACATTACTTTCTTACTATTTTTCCTTCCTTCCTTCCTTCCTTTTCCTTTTTGTTTCTTCTACTTTCTTCTCCTCCCCGGCCCCCACCCAGCGCCATGGCAGAGCAGTGGAGCGGCAGTGCCAAGCCCCCCGAACCAGCACCCGCAGGAAAAGGTTCATAAATGAACTTTAAGAAAGAGAGGTTGATGGGGAAAGTCAAAAGACGATGGAAGGTGAAAGGATGGGTGAAATGTATGTAATATATGAGTGAAAGGATGCGTGGGTAAAAAGATGAATATAGTTGGGTGATGATGATAGGATTCAATCTGCATGGCTGGGTGAAGGATGGTAAAAAGGGTATATATGGGTGAACCTGGAAGAATGTCTGCTTGGGTGGGTGCCTGGTTGAAAGGAATGCTTGGGTGGGTTAAGACAAAGCAGGATGGGTGAACAGAATAGGTGAAAGCAAGGATGCATGGGTGGGTAAATGCATGTTTGTGAAAGCTTTGTTCCGAGTTATGTTTGGATGGATGGATTGATTGGATAATGATCACTAGTTTTCTATGGTGAAAGAATGGATGAGAGAATGTAAAGCTTAAATGGTGCATAAGAAAGCCAAGGGTGAAGATAAAGAATACTAGAAGAACAATGCAATGCTGAATGGATAATGTAATTTGCTTGACTTCTGTGGATGGGGTAGTCTGTGACAAACATGGCAAAGCTATATCCCAGTCCTTAATCCTTTCACTGACTGTACTGCAGTACATCACTTTTCCCACCGTCTACTTGCTCAAAAGAGTGTAGGTTATAGCTGAGGGAGTTAAAGTTTAAAAAGGCCTGAGGTGATAACAAAATTAACATGCACATAGCAACACAAGGATTCTTGTTTGGCAATCCCTGTTGATAGCTCGTATGACCAGCTATTTAAGAGAAAATCAAAATACCTTGACCTAAGATCCAACAGGCTTCCCAAACCTCACAGAGACACAGGATCGATCACTTTGGACAGTTTGTAGTGGACTGATCTCATATGAAAAATATGCAAATGAAAAGGTTAGACTAGAGATGCTAAAAGAAAATTCAAGTTATCTGATCATACCAGAATCATTATTGTAGCTACAACTAGACCATGTAAATGGGCCTAATTCGTGAAGACCCAAACCATCTAAGCACTTTACTAGGGAATCCTTCAAAAGAAAAAAAAACGTTTTTTAAAATGGGTGTTTTGCTGTGTTTATTCTGCCTTAATTCCTCACAGGCAGAGCATTTGCCATTGGCTGTTAGTTTTATGAGAGAGGGTAATGGTGGCTGTGACTCTAATCACATCAAATCGAATGGCCCTAGGGGACTATCAATTTACTGCTACTGTGCCACCCACTACATAATTTTAAACACGTTTTTGGCACAGAGCATTGTTTACAATTTGTCTTTTTATCTTTCTAGCTGCTCCTGGTCACCAGGGCCGATCTTGCCAGGATGCAGCAGCCCGGAGGCAGCAGCAGAAGCTGGAGGCAATATGGACCAGTGGCTGGTGGCCCAGGAGGAGGAGGAGGCGGCTGTCTAGGGCCCGAGCCAGGCCCCAGCACCAGCACCTCCAGCTTCCCATGCTCAACATTGGTGCAGCAGTCTGCAGGAAGCTGCCCGGCAGCCAACACACACTGCTGACCCCCATCTCAGACCGCACCCTACTACGCGGGGTCCTTTCAAGGCTGGCGTGGACTGAATCCTGGCAGAGACGAATGGACTGGCACCTCGATGAGCTCCTGAGCCTGGCCCACCGTGCCTAGTTCCCTCTGCCCCTTTTTAAACTTTTATTTTGGTGGGTGGGGCTTGTTTGTTGTTGTGGGTTGGGAGGGTGGGTATGTGGGAGTTGGAATCGGGGTACCCTTACTTTGTATAGTTTGGACTTTTCAGGGATAATGGACATTTTAATTTTTGTTAGACAATGGTTGGGGAGAGGGGTGGGCCAGTTCATTGTTGGAGGTGGGAGGAAGGGGTGGGTTTTTTGTTTGGGTTGATTAATAAATATTTAAGTTTGTTTATTTATGCCACAAATCTAGGTTTTTGGGGGTGTTTTACTTTTCACTGCTGCCTTTTTAGCACAACCTAGGTTTAAAATTTGCTGATAGTGTATAACAACAATTAGGTATGTGCTATGCCTATGTGATACTACCCTTGTCCTACTACTCTCCTAGTCACTGCAGTCTGCATCTATATTGACCACTAATGGGGGAGAGGTTGCCATTGCTTTGCCTATAACAACTTAGTAGAACAAAGAACCATAGTTCTCTTACTGAATAGAAGAAGCGATGGCTGCAGGTTTCCCCAAAGTGCCATGGTGGTGGTAGTAGTAGCAGGCTGGCGCACTAACAACAGTGTCAGGAATCAGAAGTCAGGTCCCACTCCCACTTAAGTGAACTCCCACTGTAGGATTTTAATCTGAAAGATTTTTCATCGCAGGCAACTAAATGGAAATAAAAACTTAGGGCCAGATGTAGGTAAATCTGAAATACCAATTCCATAATAGCGAATTTTACCGAATCGCTATTAAGAACTCGGTATTTCCGATGTACGTAATAAATCGGTAAAAATTACCGAATTGGTAATATTCGGTAAATCTTTCCCGACTCGGTAATATTCGGTAAAATTTTACCGAATCGGTAATAATCCCATTAAAAAATAACGAATCGGAATGAATCGGCAAAATATTTACAGATTCCTTATTACCGATTCGGTAATTAGCGAATCGGTAATTCAAAAAACGGTAATTGTAGAATCAGCCAATCCTGTGCTACCTCATTAACCCACAACCAGGAAGTGGCCACACCCATGCACCTGCACTGAACCTGAAGCTGTTTGAGAGGCAGGGAGCACAGCAAACAACCCAGGAGCTGCCATACAAAGATTTTGCTGACAAGACAGAGCAAATATGGACAACCAGGAGAGGGAGAAGGATGCAGCTGAAAGAAAGAGGAAGCACAAATTCAGTGAGAGGGAGCTGGAGGTCCTTATTTAGGATGTCACAAAGGACCACGAAAAACTGTATGGGAAACAGTCCCTGCACGTTCCAGAATCACAGAAAAGGCAGATTTGGCTGGTCATACAGGAGAGAATCAATGCCATTGGAGTCACCCAGCGCTCCATTGAGGACCTAAAGAAACGCTGGTATGACCTGAGGAAGCGTGCGAAGGAGAGGCTGGCAGACAGAAAGCAGCAAGCCAACCTCACAGGTGGAGGGAGAAATACAGCACCTGCACCAACTGCCCTGGATCTCCTGGTCGAGTCCATCCTCCAGCCGGAGAGTGTGAGTGGGATTGGGGATGCAGACAGCTCAGCCAGAGCTGGCAACAAACAAGGTAAGATGCATGCACTGCTTGCTGTGCCCCCACTTCCCAACCCCAATCCCCAATGAGGCATTGTGAATCCCACTCCAGTACATGTTTTACTGAAAACCAGCAATGCATTATGGGAGATGTAGTCAGAAGTAACACATGTCAGAGCAGTCAGTCCACTGAACCCAAAGGGATGTGACACACATCAGCAATTAGCAAGCAGAAGACAGTCAGTTTGATTGGCAGGCATGAGATTTATTGTCACGCAAATGCTGTCAGATAAGTGAGCAAATGTACATTCTGTCTTCACAGGCGAGCCAAGGCACAGGGCTGCAGAGGGGAGCAGACGAAAGGCACCAAGGACAGAGAGGACACAAGAGGAGGAGGTCCTGTCGCCTGCAGGGCACACCACCCCACCACCACCATCACCACCACCACCACCACCTCCACCATCACCACCATCACCACCATCACCAGCGCCACCATCAACGCCACCACCACCAAGATCCGGGAGGAATGCAGTGGCCAGCCTCCAGCAAATGGAGTTGTCCGAGGAGGACAGCATAGGGGGCCAACAGTCCACGGTGGCTGAGGATGCCAACGGCGCAGGCTCACAGTCCCCCACAGAGCGTGCCCACACAAGTGCCAGATGCCGCAGGGCAAGGGCAGCCAGTCCAGCATCACAGGGCGAGGATGAGAGTGTGTTCGCCGGTCTTGAGGGGAACATGCTGAAGGTGCAGCGCCTGCAAGGCAAAGCCATAAGGTCAGTGCAGCGGCAGATGGTACAGATGAATGGGCACATGCTGCGCATAGAGAAGGGCATCTGTTCCATGAACACTACTGTGGCTGAGGGCATGAGGGACATGTCCGAGGCAGTGAGGCTGCTGTGCAGCAAATTAGATGAGGACCGTCTGGCAAGGCGCAGGGAGAGGCAGAAGATGGACAACTACACCAAGGCGGTGAACCGCCTCTCCACTGCCGCCTCTCTGCTCTGCAGGCGCTCGGTGGCCATGCAGGAGGAGATGGCCCACTGCAGCCGTGATGTGGCAAGGGGGCTGGTCACAGTGACCAGTGCACTGGAAGTGCTACAGACCAACCAGGTAGCCACTACAGGTGATGGGGGATAGCGAAGATGCTACTAGCCGCAGTAGCATCACGCCACCTATCCCAGAGTCCAGGAGGCGCAGCGAATGGCACAGCGCTGCCACAGGACAGACTGGCAGTGAGGACAGTGTGCCCAAGGGACGCAGCAGTGGAGCGCGTGGGCGCAGGTAGTAATGCCAGCCATGACTGGTTTACCTAAATGGGTGGTGTAACCCATTTGTGTTTGGGAAACTGAATTTACATTAGGCCTGGCATGTGACGCCCTTCATGTTGTGATGGTGTGCTATGCTAATTAAACACCATCACTCACTTACAGTAACTGGCTGTGTCTCCTTACTTACTCAGAAATAGTTGCGTGTTATCTCTGCCCGTCTGTGTCTCCCATCTGGTGCTGCTGCCACACCTGCTGCGCTGTGCTCTGGCTGTGGACAGTCCTCATCCTCGTCCTCAGAGTCAGTTAGTTCCACTGCTGTTCCTTTCTTTGTGGCAAGGTTATGCAGCATGGCACATGTTGCTATTATTTTACAGCAGATGATGGGGCGGTACTGACGTGCACCTCCACTTTTGTGGAGGCAGCGGAACCTGCTTTTTAGTAGTACGAAGGTGCGCTCCACAACGTTGCGCGTGCTTTTATGTGCCACATTGTGTCTTCGCTCACTTGGTGTGGATGGGTTGAGGAATGGCGTCAGGATAAATGCCCGCACGGCATATGCGCTGTCACCTAAGTGAGAAAGGAAGTGCCATTAATATGAGTCACCCACACATTCATCCAAGGTATACATCAGGATGTGTCACATTGATTTACCTAGCAGGTATCCTTCTCCAAATTCTCCCCCAGCCAGATGTGTGTAGATCCCACTGTTCCGGAATATGTAGGAGTCATGGGTACTCCCTGGGAATTTGGCCACAATGTCAGTGATGATGTGGTCCGCATCGCATATAACCTGCACGTTGATGGAATGCGTAGATTTGCGGTTGCGGTATATATACTCTGTAGCTGCAGGTGGGCAGATTGGTATGTGTGTCCCATCAATGCACCCTATTACATGTGGGAACTGTGCCTTTTGGTAAAAATCCAGCTTTGTCTTGTGCAGTTCCGCCTGTGTGCTGGGGAAGCGTATGTAGTGATGCATTCTTTGCATCATGGCATCCAAGAAAGAGTTGAAGAAACGGGACAGGCAACTCTGTGACACACCACCTGCGACAGCTATCACCCCCTGGTAACTTCCAGATGCAAGTAGGTGCAGGCTACAGAGCACCTGAACATGTGTTGGTATTGCGTGCGCCCTTGGTGTCTGATGCTCCAGGAGTGGGTGCAGGTCCCGTATCAGGTCTAGTATGGTTTGGGGGTGTAGCCTGTACCTCTCATGGATTTCAGCCTCAGTCAGTTGGAAGAGTGTAATGCGCAGTCTATACACGCGCTCCTCCTGTCTCCAGATCCTCAGTCCTGCTGCTTGCAAACGTAGCCGCCTTGCAATTACATAGCGGGCCGCCATTGTGTTCACACTGTTGCATTTTGGGGCTGTTTAAATGCAGTGCACCTGATTACCACCTGCTTTGAGTCAGTGGTAATTAGCGACTCCTAAATACCGATTTTCGAAAATTCTGTATTACCGATTTTTGGTACATCGGATTTGCGATTATTTAAGGATTTCTTATTTACCGATTCGGTATTTAGGGGTTTTGGTGTCTGCTAATCGCTAATTAAGGAATCGGTAACTGGTTTCCCTTATTTTTACTGATTCCTTATTTACGATGGCGTTCGGTGTTTCCTACATTGCACATGGCTAAATACCGGTCGGTAACGCTGAAATTCTCCGAATTTCGGCATTACCGACCGGTATTTAGCCACCTACATCTGGCCCTTAGTTAGTTGATTATATATTAAATCATAGCTTTACAAACACTTGAGATCCGACTACTACACAACAAAGAATACCTGATGCTGAATAACAACCAAGAAACAATACTAAATTATTCAGAGCAATGGTGAACTAGTATTTAGAGTAAACAAAACTGACACTCTATTCGTTAAGAGGACTTAAAGTCTGGAGTGGACATGGTTATTGGTTAAGCGTTTAACGCAACACACAATACCTGAATAATGATGCTGATGAATGATTTTCTTCTATAACTAAAAATATCAATCACTTTTATGCGTGGGTGGGTAAATGGGGCCAGTGTGGACTATTTTTCAGTAATAGGAGTAAATCTGAAGATCCTGCACTGAATTGTTGTTGCTTTCACCACATCTGCCCAACCAAGTGTGTGATCAATTATTGGTGTAAATTATTAAGTCACACCTCAACAAATTACACAGCCCAGGGGAAGAGGGTTAGGGGTTTGATGAATGGATGGGTAAGGAGACTTTGGGAAAGGTGTGACAAAGAAAAACAATACACAAAGACAAATTTCATCTGGGCAATGAGCAGCCAGGCATCATCAATCTGTTATCGGAGAAAAAGGAAATGAACGAATGAGTACAGGTAAGGTAACTTAAATGCAATGCAAACTAAACAGTACGTCTGCCCCAGAGAAACCCAAGTTACATTATTACATATCTGTTCTGTCACCTAGGTTTGAAAAACAGCAAATACATTACTAATTATGTAGGAGTGAAGCGAACAACACACACCGTTCTAAAAAATAATTATAAAAAGAAAAAATGATACTTTTTGCCAAATGGGGAGGTGCATCTGCATTCTTCATCATCATCATCATCATAATAATAATATGTAGCCTAACAGCATATGCATAATATGATGATCATGACCACTTGTCTGCCTGCGGTTACCTACAACAACAGACCCTACACCCAACCACCACATAGTTTCAAATTTAGGGCCAGCCAGCACACACACCCAGCAACATTGCATTTTCCAAATCAAGTAAAATCAACGCACCTCTCTCACCTCACCACCAATCCACAGAGTTGAGTAGACCTCTTTAAAGTCATCACCAAATCGGTTGGTTTCAGTAAAGTTGATAACTTCCTTCTACTGGTGGCACTTGTTGAAGTAGTCATCACGCCTTGAATCCTTCCATCAACTTCCTGACTCTGAGTAATGTGTCCAATTCCGTACTGACTGAGTCCCGATTCAAACATGATAGATCAACCTGTAGTACAATGCTGTTGATGAACAACAAGAGAAACACATTGAGTCATTTTTTGTGTAGACTAGATTTGTGTTTGTTAGCTAAAGGGACTGGTCGGGTCTGTGAGGAGTGTGAAGCAGAAAAAAAGCAGTGTGGACCCGGCAAACAAATCTCGCTAAGTGCCTGCCACCACATGAATCATCTCAACACACTCACAAACAACAATCACTCAGCGTGCAATGCATGCCATTTACCTGTTCTAATTCAAGCGTGGTTACCGTGGTACATTGCCAATCCATTGTTACACGAAACAGACATTGACCAGTCTTGTAAATCAAATAATGTGGGGTAGTCCGGCTAGGGGAAACTAAGAGAGATAGATAGGCACGGGGTGGAGGCAGGCACAAATTTGTTTCTCCAATGTCCTTGAGGGAAATTGGGGGCAGAGAGGGGAGGATTCTTCACTGCACACTGGTGCAACTCCAATCCGGCAAAAAAATGTGTCTAAAACGGTGGGGCCGCATTGGCCAGTTAGACACAAACAAACAAAATAAAATAATGTTCTCCTAGCTATATCTTTTTTTTTGTTGTCAAAGCAGTTTGGTGATAGAGAGAGAAAACTCTATGGTTGGTGGCCCAGGCCTATTATTCAGGGAAGTAGAGTTTGTCCTCAAACTCAGGTGGTTCGCCCAGATGTAGGACAGCTAACACACTACTACCATGAACTGAGTCTGACCAATCACCCTCATCCTCCTCCTGTTGTACTTCAGGTATGGTGTAATCCGGTGGTATAAAGTGCTGATTCATTTTGGTCATGGTTAATCTCTCCACGTTTTGGGGCAAGCAACTGGTTATTCCCACTGTGGCAACTGCGCCAGCAGCACTGAAAACACGCTTAGCGGAAACACTGGCTACCAGGCAAGCTAGATAGTTTATTGCCAGCCTGCTGAGCACTGGCCATTGGCGCCTCTTCCCATACCAATACATAAATGGGTTTTGATCAAGATAGACCTCTGTTGGGTCAACCAGATAGGCTTGGACCATCCTCTCAATAGTCATTGGTGCTCCACCTTGCTCGACCTCTTTTGCCTTTGCCTCTGCACTGGACTTAAGCCCTGCCCTTAGAAACCAATCATGTACAGACTTTGGAGAGGATGCTCTGGTTCCTGTTGTTGCTGGTGTTCTTGTTGGTTTTGGCTGCTATGAGCCAACAGCACTGCCCTCAGGCTCTGAAGTTGAAGGCTGCATCACAGAACTTGTGCCCTGGAGGAGTGGGCCTCTAATTCCCAGCCGTTCTTTTTCTAGGTCACCGGCTTGCTCAGCAATCCACGTTTTGTAGTTTGAAACATCCCTGCCTGAAAAAGGAATGAAAGTGGCCAGTAATTGTTTGTACCATGAATCAAGAATTGTGGCACAGATGTAATGTTTGGATGACACAATGTCTCTTTGCACCCTTGCATTAACAGATAAGCGAAGGCTTAAGCTCTCCACCAGCTCATTGCATCTTGTTTTTTGTCCACACCTGCGTACATTTCAGACACCTTCTATAGCTGTTCCTGTAACATATGCAATAACGGGATAGCTTGGTCCATGGTACTGTCCTCCTTATTGACTTCCTGTGTGAAAACCTCAAAAGGAAGCAGCATCTCCGTCAGGCATTTGACTAGGCCCCATTGGTCCATCTCAATGATCATGCCTTTCACAGTTGCATCCCCTCTTTGCATGACATATTCATTGATCGGCCTGTACTGCTCAAACAGGCGTTGCAACATGTAATAAGTCGAGTTCCAAAGTGTTGGCACCTCCTGTATGAGTGCTTTAACTGGCATTCTATTATCATGCTGAATGACCCTCAGCTGCTTCCGGGCTTTAAAAGAATGGCTGAAATGGGTGTAGATTTTTCTGCAGGTAGACAATAAGTTGCGGCCTCAAATATATTACTGCCACTGTCCGTGGCAACACATCCAATGTT